>CM034314.1:14457605-15057605 GCA_019925795.1 Dendrobium chrysotoxum
GAACTCAAGCGATGTTGAATTGAGCTCAAATGACCTTAGCTAGTCCTAAGTAGATTCACGCTAACTTGAGTGAGATTATTCACTTCAAAATATTAAGCTTGAGCATATTTAATGTGAGCTATGAGGGAATTTAAGAGGAATTCGATTGAATGAGATCCAAGACAAGCAATTTTAAGGGAGCTAAAAATTGAGTTAGGTTGGGTCCTACATATACACTGAGTTAGCCCCAATTAAGGGAGGCCAAGGTTCTATAGGCCTTTTTGGGGTTGTATAGAGTCTATTCAACTTTAGGAAACCCAAATAAATACTCAAAATCAATAATCTAGCTACCTCAATATCTGCATTGAGTAGCTCATATTAAGATAAGACATTAAGGCACTTGATTGTTCAATTAAGGTTGAGCTCAATAATCAAGTGGCTCAAATCAAATAACCAAGGGGTTGAATAAATTTGAAAATAGCGAGCTGAATTTCATGTCAACCCAATCTCAAACTAAACAACCCAAATTGAGATAGAGACTCAATGTCAAGCAATTGAGCCACATATGTCCAAACCATAAAGTAAAGCATAGGATGGTTAAATCAAGTCGAGTTAAAACCATCAAGCAGTCAATTGAGCTCATTGGATGTTGGAGTCCTAATTGGCCAAAATGAAATCTAAATTTGCAAAATTTAGACTTGTAATGATTGATTAACCAAACCAAGGGATAGGAGGTCATTCGATTAGGCATGGAACTCTAATGGATTGATTAATGGCCGACTAATTTAAAATGATCAATTGTAGCCTCATAGAAGGCATAGGGTTTGATTGATTTGACCAGATAAATCATGGCCAAAATAGGGCTGATTGAGTTGTAGTCAACCATAGTCAGATTAATGTGGGCTCCGAAAATTCGGCCCCGGCCTCCGCCCGACTTTTTGTGCTTTCTTCGGGGGGAGTTTTAACAAACTAAGTTCCGGGGTAAATTTTGGAAGGCAGATGAGTATTGTAGATTAGACACTACCCAGAGATTTCGCCCTCATTTTGCGAGGACTTTATGATCTGAGTTCTGGTTTCCTATAGGCGCAAGCCCCTATAGTTAATTACCCCTCCCGACAACGAGAGAGAACTTTCGATTAAGGCTAGTCGTCAATCAGATACGTAGAAATATGCGGATCTTGCATGTAGTAGCAGCATGGGCATAGGGTTTTGGGAATTTGAAGATCTTAATATTTAAAACAGAAATTTTCACCACCTTGCACTTAAAGCGGATGGTGGGGGAATGGATGATAGACCCGATCAAGATCCCATGGTTCCGTCATCCCGGGCCATCGTGGTCCCTGGTCTACTTAGTCAGAGGAGGTAGTCGACCCAACCTGACAGAAGGATCCTTGTCGGCAGCCATGGGTTGCTTCGTCCAAGGGTACCTTGTAGACCTGGGGGGAGTATTTGTCTAAAGGGACAAATTTGAATCCACCTTAGCTAACAGAGGGCTTTGTGCCCTATCGATCATATCCTATTGATTCATATCTCAAGGATTTGATGCCATTGGGGAGCATACGGGCTCTGGTCATAACCATAATATAATGGTGCCATTTGGCGGCGACCACCTGGTTCAGAGGGCCCCGAATCATAACCGTTTATCCTGCAGTGTCATTTGGCGGCGAAACTGCCGGTTAGAGGACTCGTACCACGTCCTTGCTGGCAGGAGATTGTTTGAGAATGGATCCTAGTGATATTTTCGACTAGGCACTAGCTCTATGTGAGCTGAAGTATATTTTGATTTGTCCACCTCGGCAAACTGTTGCGGAGGATGGATGAATTTTGCTTTAAGTGGTTTGATAGTTGGATTTCAATTTTTAAATATTTTGGAGTTTGGGATTGACTTTGAAATTGTAGGATTTTTCAGAAGATTGGGTTTTGTAGGGAATTTGGGATTTTGGAAATTTTGTGGAGTTTTTGGATTTTGTGAAAGTTTGGGTGGTATTTTGAGACATTTGAAATGGACCCCTCCGGTTGAGATTTGCATTCAACACGGCCATCATCGGGGTGTAGGGTTATTCATATTTTTTTATGTTTTGAACCTTGTCGACTCTGTCTAGCAATTGACAAAGGATCGGGTTTCATAGGCTTTGTGCCTCTATAAGTGAATTCTCTTGATTATAAGCTTTGAAGGCCTAATATGAACGTATAAAATAAATATCTCGGTCGACCTCGCGACCGTATATTTATTTAATAGTTCGAGCCGTGTCAACTCCTATTTACCTGAATAGAAGGATCAGGCTCGAACTTGAATTCACTTATTAACCCGCGCAGCATCCCTAGACGTCACGTGTGTACTAATAACACGCTCGCCGAGGCCCATGCGGGTATTTGGGGGCATTTTATAATTATTGATTGAACCGTGTCTACTCCTATCTGCTTGCATAGGAGGATCGGGTTCAGATTTATTGACCCGCGCAGCATCCCTAGACGTCACGTGTGTACCAATAACACGCTCGCCGGGGCCCATGCGAGTGTTTGGGGGTATTTTATAATTATTTATTGAACCTTGTCGACTCCTATTCACCTACTTAGGAGGATCGGGTTCAGATTTGTCAACCCGCGCAGCATCCCTGGATGTTACGTGTGAACCAATAACACGCTCGCTGGGGCCAATGCGGGTTGTATGATTGTATTTACCCCTTTTAGTGTTCCTATGTGTATACAAATCAAGGTGCACATGTGCGGGGATACTTTTGGGGATTTGTACGCCTTCTGTCTGCTTGCATGGATGTTGCAGATCCGGTGGCGTGGCGTGATCTCCCCCACTACTGTTTGTAGGCAGGTAGATATTTTCATTCATGGATTGGAATTGACTTCAGGATACTGCATTTACTGAAATCTTCCTGCATCTACCCACGTATGACATATGATGCATACATCTGTATTCGTAGGGGACTGGTATGTATTGCAGATCTTCCGCTCTTGGTTGCATGCAGATCAGTTCACTGCGCACATCTTCCAGTGCTTGTGGGGACCATTGTATGTACCCCTAAAACATCTAGCATTGATTTGTAGGGAGATTCGTTGTATTCATAGCTTATTAGTTGTCTTCATTCCTCAGCAGTATTTCTAATGACTAAACATATTTATCATGCGATATTTATGGCCACTTATGTACGATCTGCTGCACTCATTATGAGCATTATGAGCGGGTTACTGTCTTGCAATCATGCTTGTTGTCCTCTCCACGACCCTTTTAGATTCATCGCATGACAATCGTTATTGCTCGCATGAGGTTATTGAATTACATTTGTCTCCCAACTGAAATAGTGATTCTTTACTATCCATTGAATACCTTGTATTATTGAGTGTAAGCATATCATTGCATTCATGCCCTTGCAATCATTATAATTACTCCAAAGTACTCACATACATGACTGGGGTAGATGTATGAATCAATTATAAATATGCTAAGTTGAAATATATGAGACCCTTGTTTATCCATTTGGTAATCATTTGAATGCGCGTCAGACTAAGTACTTGAGTTTGTTTTCTTGTAATCCCTTCAAATTAGACCCTCTATGATTCATTCAAATCCTTATGTGGTCCAACCTGAGTTCAAGTTCATATTCATTATATTTTCACTTGATTCCTGCTCGCATGCATTATAGATCTGTCATATTCATTGATAAACAACACGTTGTATGTTGGTATTTGCATTCTTGAGAACCTTCAGCATTTGTAGAGAACTATAGTCTTCATTTGTTGATTGATCATCACCATTGGAATGGACATCAATGCTGCATCATGTGCATCTACTCATTATTGGTGTGCGGTTGAGACTCAATTCTCATGAGTCTTGTATTGTTCAGTTCGTTGACATCCCTCTGAATGCCTTGCATCATCATTCATTTGAGCTCGAATGTAATTCATTTTGAATCTAAGCTCACGAGTCTTTCGTTGTTTGAATTTGACTCCAGTCATATCCACTGAGGTCTCAATTATTTTGAGCCCAAGTCCCCAGTCATCATTTGATTAGGCATTGATTTAGGTTTGATTTTAAGAAATTAGGTTCATTTGATGTTCAAAATATGTCTCATGCTATTCAAAAGCTTTCAGGTCTTTGCATGAGTTCAATTGTATGTTCATACTCAAATTGAGTTTGAGTGTAGTCCTTTGCAATGTCCATATCAAGTTCAAATCTGAGTCCAATTCGAGTCCATATCCATTGTTCACTTGAATTTAATATTTGCAAGTTCAAGTCTTATTGTTTTGAATCAAGTCCTTGTGCATCTTCTTTTTAGTTCAATCAAGTCCAAGTACGGTCATATTTTCACCCGAAATTTCGGCAGCATTCCAGCATCTCCCCCGTTTAGGGGAAATAACGAAAAACTGGGCCTTTCCCACCACGCTTAAGAAAGCGTGTATGGTAGATGCCCTCTTTCGAGGACACCGCGGCCGTGTAAAGTCTTCAATCCCCCACCACGCTTAAGAAAGCGTGTATGGGTCTTCGACGTACCTGAAAAAGAAAAGCATTTTGTTTCCCCGCAGGTACGGGTACTTAAGATCGTCCCCACCACGCTTAAGAAAGCGTGCATAAGGCCTACCTGCCTCGCCGTAGGTGTCGCACCGGGTTCCCTTCCCACCACGCTTAAGAAAGCGTTTATAGGCGGTTTGCCGGCTCGACAGGAACGCCGAATGCGAGATTTTGAGGTGATTACCCGCCTCGTTGTAGACGCCGCACCGGGGTCCCATCCCACCACGCTTAAGAAAGCGTGTATAGGCGGTTTTCCGGTCCGCCGCAGACAACGAAGTAGGCTCTCAGAGTTTTAGGGTTTAAAGGGTTATACCTTAGCGTGTCGACGACGATGCAGGCTCATGGATCGAGGTATGGGAAGAGGGGATAGCTTCCTCTCTTTTTATTTATAATTATTTTTAATTAATTACAATTAATTATAATTAATTGGAGCATTAATCATAATTAATATAATTAATTAAAATAATTAATTATGTTTATCAAAATTGATTAAAAATAATTAATTATAATTAATCTTAGTTAATTATACCTAATTAATATTAATTAATCTTAATAAGTCATAACTAATTAATAATAATTAAAAAAAACATTAATTATAATTAATTGAAATAAACTCTAATTAAAATTAATTATAATTATTTAATTAGAATTTATTATAATTAATTATAATAACTATAACTAGTCGAGATAATCATAATCAGAATTAATTAAAATTAATTTTAATTAATTCAACTCCTAACCCCTCTCTCTCTCCCTCTCTCGGCCAAAGATTTACGGGATCGGATAGAAGAGGCGCGTGGGAGGGCGAAGGTTACCTTCCAGCAACGAGCTCCCGTTGTCTGTTCCGATCAAAATGTCGAAACTCCCAGTCCGACGGGAAAGGGAATGTCGTCGAAGGCGGCGGGTCTCGGCTAAGGGAGATTAGGTCACAAGAGTTGAGGCCGACGGGAGGAGGAGTTAGGGCAAGAGGCGAATGTGGAAAGGGGGCTCGGACGTCGGCTTCAGGTTCGGCCAGGTAGGGCGATGGGATGGAGGGACTTCGGCTAGAGGTTGTAAGTGAGACTCCTCTTTTTCCCTCCCTCTCTCTCTCTCACTGGATCGGAAGAATCGGGAGATTTGCGGCTTGCGAATAAAGCAGGGGCGGAGGGATGGAGGTCTTGCGATTGCTCTTGTTGGCGTCGGCTAGGTGAGGGCTCGCGTCTGGATGAGGGATCGAGACAGAGGAGTTCGGATAGGTGGAGGTTTCGGCTTGGAGGTGGAAGGGGTTCGCAAGTTCTGCGACGGGTGGGAAGTTTGTGTTGGAGAGGAGACTTCGGAAGGCTTCGCGTGTGTGAGTCGTCCGAAGGATTTGGCTTGCGTTTTATAACCGAAGGCAAAGGCATTTCAAATAAAAAAAAATTGCGACTATTGCCAGTCGAAGTGACTGTAGCGCCGAATCGCAGAGGCGGAAGTGACTGTAGCAGCGGCGGGACGAGACTGTAGCAGAATACGCATGGGATTCGGGTAGGTATGGCAGAGGCATTTCAAATCCCCCTTTTTGTTTTCTTTTGGTTATTGCACAGAGGTTAACAAATGCCCCCCAACAAGTGTGGTTCGCGTCCAGAGCAAACCACATTTGTTGTGAGCTGACTGACCCCGTGGATCTCTAGATATTTTCTCTAGATGTCACACAAAGGTTTTCATTTTGTAGATCTTCAAGAATTTGCCTCGTCGTCTTCATAGATCTTTAGATGCACTTGTAATCTTTAGTGGGATTGGCATGTTGGTTCTTGTGATTTCTGTGATTGTACTCCATGTTGTAGATGATTTTAAATATTTATTTGAGGATCTCGGCACGCAGTGCGATGTCGATCCAAATAATATTTAAAATGCCCCAGTCTCTAGGGACATTTGTAGATGTCATTCGGGATACTTCTTTTTGTAGCTTTAGTTTCCCTGAGATTCTGGCTCCTTCTGTCCTGTGCTTTGTGCTGTGGACATTGATGGAGAATTGCCTGATTTGTCTTTACTGACTTGTCAGGTGATTTTTGTGCCTTCTGCCCTATGCTTCTAGCTTTGGCGGGCTTGATGAAGGAGTAGATGCCGGTGACCTAGACGTATTAGGTCGTTGGCGAGAAGTCATCGGTCCAGAGCTTTGTGCATAATGGACTTGTTGATGACGGAATCCTTTTAGTTCAGCTTTAAGCTTTTCATGAACTTTGGGATAATTTCTTCGGTCCTTTGCTTTGTGCTTTGCTGGACTTGTTGAAGAAGAATTCATTCGATCCTAGCTTTGTGCTTTATGGATTTGTTGAAGGATTTACAGGTTTTGGATTCAGTTGATAGTATCAATAATGAGTAGTATCTTGATCCTTAACCACTTGAGGAGACTTTAATCTGAGTCACTTGAGTTCATCAGATTAGGCGAGCTGGGATTTGACAGCTCTTCGTCCTCTGGTTGCTGAGATGGGGGTTCCTCTACTACGGCCTTTCTTATGGCGTGTTGAGTAGATGGAGCTGCCAGCGATCCGGCCATATTTGAGCGTGTTGGATCCGACCTCTTACACCCATTCAGGCTTCAGACTTGAGCTAGGGGAAATGTGCTTCCCAATGCTGATTTTGCTGAAGTTGATAGATTTTGAGTCTTCCTTTGTGGTTGAAGATTTAGAGCCTACGCGAATTTGGTAATTGCTCGAGATTTCTCCTTCCCACTGGAACCTTGATTCTCCGGTCAATTAGGAGAATTTTGTAGACTACGATCACTTGAACTTATCGAGTCAAATTTGCCTTCGTACTTCCTACAGTCCCTACTGACGGGTTGACGAAGTGGGGGTTCCGCTACTACGGCCTTTCTTGTGGCGTGTTGAGTAGACGGAGCTGCCAGCGATTCGGCCATATTTGGGCGTGTTGGATCCGACCTCTTACACCCACTCGAACCTTAAGCTTCAGGCTGCTGAAAGACTTCAGGTTGTTCTGGCTCAATTTGTTAGAGTGTGTAGTTGCAAAAATCTCTTTATGATCTTTAAAATCTTGGTACGTTGAAGAAGGTGATGTCTCAGTCTTTTGAAGCTCACCTGCATATACTTTGAAAAGAATTCACTGTATTCTTCAGTATAAAAGAATATTTGCGTTGGTTATTTTAAATATTTATTCGGGGATCTCGGCATGCAGCGCGATGTCGACCCGAATAAATATTTAAAATGCCCCCTGTCTCGCAGGGACATTTCAAAGTAGAATAAATTTGAGATTTTATGATTTTAAATATTTATTTGGGGATCTCGGCGCGTAGCGCGATGTCAACCCAAATAAATATTTAAAATGCCCCCTGTCCTGTAGGGTGATTTTGAAATGCATTCTTGCAACACAAGAGAATTTCAAAATTGTAAAATGTAAAGTGTATATAAATATGCATGAAATACACAGTACACTAAACATAATATTTCTTTGAGCAGTTCTATGCATGGTACTTCTTTAGATGTCGACCGTTGATCGGCGGCATAGGCCTCTGACCGTGCAGATCGATGAGCTGGTAGGCTCCTCCTTGATACACTTTCTCAATGACGAAGGGACCCTCCCAATTGGATACGAATTTGCCACCAATTTTTCGGTGAGGGATGATTGGCCTTCTCAGCACCAGGACCAATTCTCCTTCTTGAAAGGATCGAGGGAGCACCATCCGATCAAATGATTTTGCCATCCTTCCACGGTAGATCTCTAAGTTTTGTTGGGCTTGCAATCTAACTTCGTCGAGTGCATCGAGCTCCTCCATTCTTAGGCGAGCATTCTGCTCTTGAGTGAGCTCATTCTGGATAGCGACCCGAAGAGACGGTAGTTCAACTTCTAGTGGCAAGACAGCTTCAGCCCCGAACACTAGTGAGTAGGGAGTGGCTTTGGTTGGTGTTTTGTAGGTCGTACGATACGCCCACAACGCCTCTGCCATCTTTGTATGCCATTCTCTTTTATTCTTGGTGAGGATCTTTTTCAACAACTTCACCAGTGTCTTGTTGAAGGCCTCAGCCAAACCATTGGCTCTTGGGTTGTATATAGACGAGTACCGCCAGTCAATCTTATGACGATTTACGAACTTGTAGATTTTTGTACTCTTGAATGCTGTGCCATTGTCTGAGATCACGCGGCGTGGTACACCGAATCTGTAGACAACATTGTGGGTGAAGAAATTGATCATGTGCTCGGACGTGACTTCCCTGAATGGAGCTGCTTCTGCCCATTTAGAAAAATAGTCTGTTGCTGCCAGAATAAAGCGGTGCCCGGCTGAAGACGGTGGATCTATCAGTCCGATTATATCAGTGCCCCAACATTCGAACGGCCAGGACGCTATCGTTGGGTGTAAAGGATTTGGCGGTTGATGAATAACATCACCGTGAATCTGACATTCGTGGCACTTCTTAGCGTGGTTGATACAATCTCTCACCATCGTAGGTCAGTAATAACCCATTCTTTTAATTTTAGTAGCCATCTTGGGACCTGACTGGTGTGCTCCGCAGAGTCCTTCATGAACTTCTGCTACCACTTTATCAGCTTCCTTGGTCCCTAGGCACCTTAGCCACATTTGATCAAAAGCTCGTCGGTACAACGTGTCATTGACAAATGCGAATCGTAATGCTCTTTTTCTAATTTGTGCGGCCAGAGATTTATCTGTTGGAAGTTTGCTTTCTTTTGAAGTAGTCGACGAATGGTTGTCTCCAATCGTCTTCGACTTCAACATCTAAGCAATCCAACCACGACTCTGAGAATCTACCGGTTCTTCGTCTCTTTACTATCTGGCGTTCCCCTGGTTGGTTTTTAGTAGTGATTTGTTGGGGAGGTTGAGGATCAACCGGGGTTGCATCCTGCTGGCTTGAACCTGGTATTCCCTCTGCCCGCGGGAATTGTAAGATTGCTGGCTCTAAGACCCGGCGATTTTCAACTGCAATGAATATAGGTGGCCTTTTGTCTTCATTTGCAAGCTCCTTGGCCAGTTTGGCTAGAAAATCTGCTTTTGCATTCTGTCCTCGAGGAACTTGAGTTATCTTGACATTCAGTATTTGTTTTAGAAGCTCGAGAGCTCGTCGGTGGTAGTGGGCCAATTCAAGTTTGCAAATCTTGTAAATGCCCAGAACTTGATTTATCACAAGTTGAGAATCACCGAAAATTTGGAGATCTGTGATTTGGACATCAATTGCAATCTCCAGTCCTGCTATTAGAGCTTCATATTCGGCTTCGTTATTCGTCCGAGGTTCGATTAGACTAAATGAGAATCTCATAATACCTCCCTCGGGTTCTATAAAGACGAGACCGATGCCAGCTTGGGCCTTTGCAATATTTGGAGGTCTGGGAGACTTAATAGACGATGCCCCATCAAAGTACATCTCCCAAAATGGTAGCTTTTCTTCTTCATCAACCTGCATGATTTGTTCATCTGGCAAATCATCGTTGAGCGGGGAATCTGCAGGAATCGGATGTGCGGCGAGGAAGTCTGCCAAAGCTTGTCCCTTTACCGCCTTCTGTGGCATGTATACAATATCGAATTGTAGTAATAGTACTGCCCACCTTGCTAAACGACCTGTCAACACTGGTCTTGTCATCAAGAACTTCAGCGGATCGATCTTTGATATCAAGGTGATTTTGTGAGATAACATATAGTGGCGAAGTTTCTGGATTGCAAAGATCAACGCCAGACAATGTTTCTCAATTGGAGAATATCGCACTTCTGCTCCGATTAATCTCCGACTGATATAATAAAGTGCATTTTCTTTTCCTTCCTCATTGTGCTGAGCCAGTAATGCTCCGAGGGACTCTTCTAGTGCTGCTGTATTCAGTATAAGAGGCTTCCCCGGAATTGGCGCTGTGAGAATGGGTGGATTTAACAAGTATCTCTTGATGCTGTCAAACGCTTCCTGGCATTCTGCATCCCATCTGAAGCGGACATCCTTCTTCATCAATTTTGAAAATGGTTGGCACCTACCCGACAGATTCGATATGAACCGTCGAATGAAAGCCAACTGTCCTTGCAAGGAGCGGAGTTGACGGAGACTTCTAGGCGGTGGCATTTCTATAATCGCCTTGATTTTATTGGGATCAACTTCTATGCCTCGGTGACGAACGACATAGCCAAGAAATTTACCGGAGGAGACCCCGAAAGCACACTTAAGGGGATTCATCTTTAGATCGAACTTCCTGATTTTTTCAAATACAATCCTCAGGTCGTTTAAATGATCTTTTCGGTCCATGCACTTAACGACCAGTTCATCTACATAGCATTCGACCTTCTGATGTATTAATTCATCAAAAATATGGGTCATCGCCCGTTGGTAGGTGGCACCAGCGTTCTTCAAGCCGAAGGGCATGACCGTGTAGCAGAAAATGCCGATGGGCGTTCTGAATGACGTATGCCTTTCATCCTCAGGAGCCATCTTGATCTGGTTGTAACCTGACGATCCATCCATAAACGAGAACATGTCATAATTTGACGCGTTGTCTACTAGGAGTTCGGATACAGGAAGTGGAAAGTCATCTTTTGGGCACGCCTTGTTGAGGTCTCTGAAATCAATACAGATACGAATCTGTCCATTCTTCTTCTTGACAGGGACAATATTGGCGATCCAGTCAGCGTATTTCTCTTCACGGATGAAGCCCGCTTCTATGAGCTTTTTGGTTTCAGCAATCACCTGTTCTTCAATCTACAATCTCATTCTCCTTGGAGCTTGTTTGACTGGTGTTGCATCTGGTTTGATTGCTAATCTGTGAACTGCTACGTCAGGGGATAAGCCGGGCATCTCAGCATATGTCCAGGCAAAGCAATCCCTGAATTCACAGAGGAGTTCTTTTATCTCTTCCACTTGATCTTCTGGCAGAAGGGAACTAATGAATGTTGGGCGAGGGTCATCCTCGGTTCCCAAGTTAACTTCTTTTAGTTCGTCCATAGTGGTTGTCTGTCCACCATCTTCAAGCTCTTCTGGTGCAGGCTTGGCCTCTAGAGGCTGATCATCGTAATCATCAACTTCATAGACCTCTTCATCAGACTCGTCATTGGGTTCAACTTCCCTACAAGTGATGGCTCGGCAAGTCTCCTTCCGGATGCATTTTCGCCTGACGAATCCAATACCTTTATATACATTCATCTCCTTCCGCCGCATTGGACGTGGATTCCTTCCATACCAGAGACTTAGGCACATACGAAGTTGTCGTTTGGGGGTGGGAAAATTGATCCACTTTCGCAACATTCTTTGAATGCCTTTGGTATTAAACCTAGGTAGCCTCGTAGGTAGTAATTCTTCAGAATCGATGAAGACATGGTCCCAATCACGATTCACTTCTTCATCCTTTCCTACGGAGTAGAATATATTCCCTGACTCGATCCCCTTTCTGATTGGAGGCAGATAAAGGGTCACAAGTTCTTCAACTTTATGCACATCTCGTTGAATTATTTCTTTAAAATACTGTAGGGGAACACGAGTGACTACGAGCACGCTGTCTGAGATTGACAGGTTATCTATCCTTCTAGAGAATACCTCTTGTACCATATTCATGTAGATAGAGTCGTAGTCATAGTCGTCATTTGAGTATGCGACCTCCCTACTCCATTCGTCCATCGAATGACATACCCTCTGGGATTTTGTAGAGGTGACATCCTCTTCATCTGTGTCGCTCCCGAGGTGAGGTACACGTTTCCTTTCTTTAGAAGTGGAAGTGGTAGCTTCTTTGGGAAGAGTCGGCGTCGCCTTCTTTTTCCCCACCTGCTTCCTCTCACCTTTCTGTTCAGGTTGCTTTGCACGCTCTGGGTTTGATGCTTGAGCCTTCAGAGAGTTTGACAGTCTCTGCTTCTTTGGCATGAAATACTGCGCATCTTCATAGACTGTTGCTTCATGGACTGTAAAGGGCTGGATGTCGCCAGAGATCCTGAACTCTTCTCCATCCCTGAGATACTTCATGCACTGATGTAGTGTTGACGGGACAACGCCATATTCGTGCAGCCAGGGGCGACCTAGTAGCGCCTTGAATGAAGTGTCCGCATCAATTACATGAAACTTGGCTTCTGTGTGAAATTCTCCAAACACAAGAGGTAGCATAAACGATCCAAGGGTTTTCTGCCCTTTTTCGTTAAAACCATGTACCATAAGCTTATCTGGCCCGAGGTGTTCCACGTTGAGGCACAACGACCTTAGTGCTTTTAAACTCATAAGGTTGATGGAGGACCCAGGGTCAATCAGAATTCGACTGATTACCAAATCATCACTCTCTGCAGTAACATACAGAGGTCGGTTGTGGTCTGCAGTCCCGAGCATCATGTCGTCCTCGGTGAAAGTGATGAACGGCTCGTTACGAGCTTGTAGGACCTCAGTTAGGTTACGTTCAGCGAAGTACGCCTCATATCTTTCGGGGTCTTTGAGAGCCTGAATCAAAGTCTCCCGAAGCTCCTTAGACATCACCAGAGCGTCGTATATGCTGAGCTGGGCAGGGATCTTCCTCAGATGTGATAAGATATTATAATCTATTCCCTTGACTGGAGTATGTTTCTTTTTGGGATCCTCGGAGATAATGTCTTCGTTGATAACTATTTCTTTTCCCTTATCTTTGCTGGATGCCTGCTTCTTTGGCGGAGATGGCAGTATCTTGCCACTTCTCAACTGCACTTGAGCGATCTCTTCTGGCTCAGACTCATTTAATGGGATTTCTTCTTCAGAGTCAGTCATCGTCGCGTCTAGGGATTCATTCGTTGACTCAGAATCACCTCCCAGATTTACATGTCCTATCTGCGACGCTATATCGGGATCAGATTCATCTGTCTTTGGAAAATACAGATCCTCCTCTGAGCTGTAGTCCATTGACGATGTTGCCAGACAGGTTTCAACGATCATCTCTCTGACATATTTTTCTTTTGTCAGAGTTATTGGCGTTGCTGAAATGACCCGACAGACTTCTGTGGGAAGAGGATCTTCATCAGCCTCTTCTGCTTCGTCAATCTTGAGCTCTGACATAAAGTCAGCAAGCTTAATAGGACGTCTCGCGGTCTGGTAGTATTCATCCAGACTATCTATAACCCTTTGGGTTGCTGTTTTCTTTTCCTTGGGCTTCTTCAGTTTTGTCTTCTTCTTGGAGGACTTTTTCTTTCCAGACTTTGAAGTTCCAACTTAGTTGGGAAACTGTTTAGAAGCAGACGCTCGCACCACGGGCAGAGCCTTAGGGTCTATCACCGGCTCAGTGGGAGATTTCCATTTTACACATGGAACTTCTTCAAGCTGTTTCAACATTTTCACAGTTTTCTTAGAGACCACAGTCTCCCACTGTTCTTCTGGAATCGGCTTCTTCCCTTTTCTCCTTTCTTCAATCGGGGGTACGGAAAAAGTCGTAACTACCCGAGTTGACTCTTTTATGGGGTGAGTCAGCACATTATCGGACAATGTGAGCTCTCCTCTTCGATATTTTCTTTCAAGCCAATCTTTAAAGACATAGCAATCTTCGATTGGATGACTCATCACCCGATGATATGGGCAGTAGTTTGGGTCGCCACTATGTTTTGACTCCTCGGGTCTCTTGCACTCTGGCAGTTCTAAACCCGCTTTCAATGCTTGTCGAAATAACTTGGCGACACTTTCCCTCTTGAATGAATATTCCTTATTCATTTTGTCTTTGAGGGAGGGGAACGTTCGATCACCAGTTCCCGTTGTTTGCCTCGGACGTTCTCCACCGCCTTGATAAGTTCGTGGTTTATCATTACCCCCGAGTATCAACTTCGGCTGGGGGTTAGGGTTGTAGACTTGCTTAGGCTTTTCTTGATATTGCATTGGCTGCTTGCCTTTGTCTATATTATAAATCACTTATTTCTCCTTATCAGCTCTGGAGAAAAATATAGAGTCAGCCTCACCTCTTCTAGCACCTGAGGCTTTAGCTTTCTTGGGCTTATCAGAATAATTTTCTGATTTTGACAAGTTCAATTTCTCAAACTTGGCCACTCTGTCCAGTAGGTCCTGAAATGTGGTGATAGTAGCCATGCACAGGAAGGGTTGCATTTTGTCATCAATGTTTCCCATTAACAACTGTACGGCATGTTCTTCTTCAAGTTGTTGCTCACATTTCATGCTTAGATTGCGCCAGCGAGTGATGTATTTAGTCACTGATTCTTCCTTCTTTCTCTTATTCAGAGCAAGGTCAGCGATCGTTATCTTCTCGGTCGCACTGGCAAATCTCTTCACGAACATATTCTATAACTCTGCAAATGTCTTTACAGAGTCATTTGGTAGTTCGGCATACCATTCGAAAGCAGCTGCTGTCAAACTGCTAACGAATTGTCGGAAGAGTAGAGCATCATTCCCTCCAGTATTCCCGCAGGTGGCTTTGAACTGCGCCAGGTGCTGTCTGGGATTTTTGTTGCCATCAAAAGTATTAAATTTTGGCACAGAATATCCCTTCGGGTATGACACCTGATCATACTCTGTCGGGTACGGGCGACCTTTACCCACTAGTTTCTCTGCCTGATCAATAGCTATAATAGCCCTGATCCTCTCTGTAATGATCCCTTCAAGCTGTGCAGCAGTCACAGGCTCGGAGGTACTTGCGATATTCTGCGGAGTAGGCTGACGAGTGGTATTCTGAGCCTCGTGGCCACCTTCAGGAGTGTCCCGTACTCCTGAGACTTGCGGCACTTGGAAGTTTGGAGGATCAGGGGGAGGATTGGGCATAGAACCAACTGCAGCATTTCTCTGCATGATCTGCATCATTGTCGTCATTTGGGTCATCATCTCTGTCATTTTCTCATGCAACTGAGAGATTTCCCTATCCTTGGCCCTCATTTGACGTTTCATTTGTCTCTGCATTTCTGCGAGCGTGACGTTCTCGTCAGCAAAGGGATTATCCTCAGCCTCTTCTCGCTCTTCTTGGGAATGGACACCTCTGCCAGTGGTGGACCCAGCTTCATGGCGGCGCCGATATACTTGTCTAGGCGGTGGTTGCCAACGATCGTCATCTTCATCATCGTCGTAGTAGGCCTCCTCTTCGACATTGATGTGTCTCACCATGTAGACCACTTCCATGTCCAAGGTGTTATTTACCTCTTCCAAGTCTTCTTCAATGTATTCTTCCAGATTTTCTTCTAGATTTTCTTCCAGATTTTCTTCTAGATTTTCTCTCAGATTTTCTTCCATGTATTCTTCAATATTTTCTTCTCCTATATCTTCTTCCTCTTCTTCTTCTAGCACTCGGATCTCCGAGCGGCGGCGCCACTGGATCTCCGGTTCTTGGTTAGGCAGGAAGATCTCTTCAACCCGTGGGCTACGGTCGAAGTTGGTCATCTCTTCCTTTGAAGGAGTTGGTGAGCGACGGGATCCCTTGGAGGATTCTCCAAGCTGTCTACCGTTGGGAGGAGCGTCATCGTGGGCCTTCTTTTGGACCCACTTTTGACATTGTTTGTAACTGGGGGCGGATCTCCGGGAAGCAGTACCGGATGTCACGCCCAGATCAGTCTTTCTTTCGTTCTTTTCTTCTCTGCGAGGCCTTGGCCTCCAGATTTGTTTTCCCTTCCACCGGGACCTTTCGGCGGTGGATCCCTGAATGTGTGGTTCAGGTGTCACACCCCGATGTTCACCGCGTGGGGTTTGTTTTCTTCTTCTTTCGACTATCAAATCATAAGACAGCCTTTCCCTCGGAGGGGTCCTTCTGGTCTCAATAACCAAAGGCCTTTGGAACTTCTTTTTCTTCAGTCCCTTCTCTTTTACAGTCTATAGTACTCTGTACACCCGAGCTGATAGGGTTTTAGGTTCTTTCTTCCTTGGAGGAACTGGGACCTCAGGCCGTTGCTCCCAGAATGATTTCTTTAGCTCTCCAGAGGAGCTATTTCTTTTTACCCACTTCAGGTTCGCAAACCCGTTCCGGGTAGGAATTGTAGCTTCTGGCTCTTGAGCCGGCAAGTTGGATGGGTGGACAGAGAGTTGTTGTTGAGCTCGGAGCTCAGCATTCATCTTCCTTCTCTGCCTCCTAGTGGGCCTTCCTCCAGATGAGGAAGCTTCAGCAACGTTCCTCCCAAGTACAGATGATCCCATTGGCAGCGTAGTGGTCCTGGTAGGTACCACTGAGATTTTCCCATCAGTTACTATCCTTCTGGTGGTTGGGATCTCAGATTGAGAAAGTCGTTCGAACACAGAAATCCTCCTTTGAGGGTCTTTGACAGCAGGTCATGGCGCTGACAAATGCACACGACGGGTAGCAGTTTCAGTGGAGTGGGGCCTCCTAGCATGCCCTTCAGATTCAATGCCGCATGGAGGAGCAGTGGCAGCCCTTGCAACGACTGCAGGAAAGTCAATGCTACCAAACTGGATGGTAGCTCCGGATCTTCCAGTGTTGATCAGAGTATTTGCTAGCTGGATGCTAGCACCACGTCCCAGCTGGACAGTAACAGAAGCATTCTGTAGATCCATCTGCATGAATGAAAGGTAAGGGTTAGTAATCAGAATCTGATACATCACCCCACACTTTCAAAAATGCAGAGACTTGCACAGAATAGAAAACAAAAATAGATAACATTAGCGAGCAAATTCAAATAATATAAATTTAAAATACCGCTAAATACGTTATCCTGATAACTTTGTTTGAACGATCATTTGGAAAAATTCAGAATTTAAATTCTTAAACGATCATTTTAGAAAATTCAAAATTTTGAATCTGGGATGATTTGACTGCTACGATAGTACTGAGATGACTAGCCAAAGATGGAAAGAGAAACCAATCCCCAGCGGAGTCGCCAGAAATCTGTGGGCTCCGAAAATTCGGCCCCGGCCTACGCCCAACTTTTTGTGCTTTCTTCGGGGGGAGTTTTAACAAACTAAGTTCCGGGGTAAATTTTGGAAGGCAGATGAGTATTGTAGATTAGACACTACCCAGAGATTTCGCCCTCATTTTGCGAGGACTTTATGATCTGAGTTCTGGTTTCCTATAGGCGCAAGCCCCTATAGTTAATTACCCCTCCCGACAACGAGAGAGAACTTTTGATTAAGGCTAGTCGTCAATCAGATACGTAGAAATATGCGGATCTTGCATGTAGTAGCAGCATGGGCATAGGGTTTTGGGAATTTGAAGATCTTAATATTTAAAACAGAAATTTTCACCACCTTGCACTTAAAGCGGATGGTGGGGGAATGGATGATAGACCCGATCAAGATCCCATGGTTCCGTCATCCCGGGCCATCGTGGTCCCTGGTCTACTTAGTCAGAGGAGGTAGTCGACCCAACCTGACAGAAGGATCCTTGTCGGCAGCCATGGGTTGCTTCGTCCAAGGGTACCTTGTAGACCTGGGGGGAGTATTTGTCTAAGGGGACAAATTTGAATCCACCTTAGCTAACAGAGGGCTTTGTGCCCTATCGATCATATCCTATTGATTCATATCTCAAAGATTTGATGCCATTGGGGAGCATACGGGCTCTGGCCATAACCATAATATAATAGTGCCATTTGGCGGCGACCACCTGGTTCAGAGGGCCCCGAATCATAACCGTTTATCCTGCAGTGTCACTTGGCGGCGAAACTGCCGGTTAGAGGACTCGTACCACGTCCTTGCTGGCAGGAGATTGTTTGAGAATGGATCCTAGTGATATTTTCGACTAGGCACTAGCTCTATGTGAGCTGAAGTATATTTTGATTTGTCCACCTCGGCAAACTGTTGCGGAGGATGGATGAATTTTGCTTTAAGTGGTTTGATAGTTGGATTTCAATTTTTAAATATTTTGGAGTTTGGGATTGATTTTGAGATTGTAGGATTTTTCAGAAGATTGGGTTTTGTAGGGAATTTGGGATTTTGGAAATTTTGTGGAGTTTTTGGATTTTGTGAAAGTTTGGGTGGTATTTTGAGACATTTGAAATGGACCCCTCCGGTTGAGATTTGCATTCAACACGGCCATCATCGGGGTGTAGGGTTATTCATATTTTTTTATGTTTTGAACCTTGTCGACTCTGTCTAGCAATTGACAAAGGATCGGGTTTCATAGGCTTTGTGCCTCTATAAGTGAATTCTCTTGATTATAAGCTTTGAAGGTCTAATATGAACGTATAAAATAAATATCTCGGTCGACCTCGCGACCGTATATTTATTTAATAGTTCGAGCCGTGTCAACTCCTATTTACCTGAATAGAAGGATCAGGCTCGAACTTGAATTCACTTATTAACCCGCGCAGCATCCCTAAACGTCACGTGTGTACTAATAACACGCTCGCCGGGGCCCATGCGGGTATTTGGGGGCATTTTATAATTATTGATTGAACCGTGTCTACTCCTATCTGCTTGCATAGGAGGATCGGGTTCAGATTTATTGACCCGCGCAGCATCCCTAGACGTCACGTGTGTACCAATAACACGCTCGTCGGGGCCCATGCGAGTGTTTGGGGGTATTTTATAATTATTTATTGAACCTTGTCGACTCCTATTCACCTACTTAGGAGGATCGGGTTCAGATTTGTCAACCCGCGCAGCATCCCTGGATGTTACGTGTGAACCAATAACACGCTCGCGGGGGCCCATGCGGGTTGTATGATTGTATTTACCCCTTTTAGTGTTCCTATGTGTATACAAATCAAGGTGCACATGTGCGGGGATACTTTTGGGGATTTGTACGCCTTCTGTCTGCTTGCATGGATGTTGCAGATCCGGTGGCGTGGCGTGATCTCCCCCACTACTGTTTGTAGGCAGGTAGATATTTTCATTCATGGATTGGAATTGACTTCAGGATACTGCATTTACTGAAATCTTCCTGCATCTACCCACGTATGACATATGATGCATACATCTGTATTCGTAGGGGACTGGTATGTATTGCAAATCTGCCGCTCTTGGTTGCATGCAGATCAGTTCACTGCGCACATCTTCCAGTGCTTGTGGGGACCATTGTATGTACCCCTAAAACATCTAGCATTGATTTGTAGGGAGATTCGTTGTATTCATAGCTTATTAGTTGTCTTCATTCCTCAGCAGTATTTCTAATGACTAAACATATTTATCATGCGATATTTATGGCCACTTATGTACGATCTGCTGCACTCATTATGAGCATTATGAGCGGGTTACTGTCTTGCAATCATGCTTGTTGTCCTCTCCACGACCCTTTTAGATTCATCACATGACAATCGTTATTGCTCGCATGAGGTTATTGAATTACATTTGTCTCCCAACTGAAATAGTGATTCTTTACTATCTATTGAATACCTTGTATTATTGAGTGTAAGCATATCATTGCATTCATGCCCTTGCAATCATTATAATTACTCCAAAGTACTCACATACATGACTGGGGTAGATGTATGAATCAATTATAAATATGCTAAGTTGAAATATATGAGACCCATGTTTATCCATTTGGTAATCATTTGAATGCGCGTCAGACTAAGTACTTGAGTTTGTTTTCTTGTAATCCCTTCAAATTAGACCCTCTATGATTCATTCAAATCCTTATGTGGTCCAACCTGAGTTCAAGTTCATATTCATTATATTTTCACTTGATTCCTGCTCGCATGCATTATAGATCTGTCATATTCATTGATAAACAACACGTTGTATGTTGGTATTTGCATTCTTGAGAACCTTCAGCATTTGTAGAGAACTATAGTCTTCATTTGTTGATTGATCATCACCATTGGAATGGACATCAATGCTGCATCATGTGCATCTACTCATTATTGGTGTGCGGTTGAGACTCAATTCTCATGAGTCTTGTATTGTTCAGTTCGTTGACATCCCTCTGAATGCCTTGCATCATCATTCATTTGAGCTCGAATGTAATTCATTTTGAATCTAAGCTCACGAGTCTTTCGTTGTTTGAATTTGACTCCAGTCATATCCACTGAGGTCTCAATTATTTTGAGCCCAAGTCCCCAGTCATCATTTGATTAGGCATTGATTTAGGTTTGATTTTAAGAAATTAGGTTCATTTGATGTTCAAAATATGTCTCATGCTATTCAAAAGCTTTCAGGTCTTTGCATGAGTTCAATTGTATGTTCATACTCAAATTGAGTTTGAGTGTAGTCCTTTGCAATGTCCATATCAAGTTCAAATCTGAGTCCAATTCGAGTCCATATCCATTGTTCACTTGAATTTAATATTTGCAAGTTCAAGTCTTATTGTTTTGAATCAAGTCCTTGTGCATCTTCTTTTTAGTTCAATCAAGTCCAAGTACGGTCATATTTTCACCCGAAATTTCGGCAGCATTCCAGCATCTCCCCCGTTTAGGGGAAATAACGGAAAACTGGGCCTTTCCCACCACGCTTAAGAAAGCATGTATGGTAGATGCCCTCTTTCGAGGACACCGCGGCCGTGTAAAGTCTTCAATCCCCCACCACGCTTAAGAAAGCGTGTATGGGTCTTCGACGTACCTGAAAAAGAAAAGCATTTTGTTTCCCCGCAGGTACGGGTACTTAAGATCGTCCCCACCACGCTTAAGAAAGCGTGCATAGGGCCTACCTGCCTCGCCGTAGGTGTCGCACCGGGTTCCCTTCCCACCACGCTTAAGAAAGCGTGTATAGGCGGTTTGCCGGCTCGACAGGAACGCCGAATGCGGGATTTTGAGGTGATTACCCGCCTCGTTGTAAACGCCGCACCGGGGTCCCATCCCACCACGCTTAAGAAAGCGTGTATAGGCGGTTTTCCGATCCGCCGCAGACAACGAAGTAGGCTCTCAGAGTTTTAGGGTTTAAAGGGTTATACCTTAGCGTGTCGACGGCATTACAGGCTCGTGGATCGAGGTATGGGAAGAGGGGATAGCTTCCTCTCTTTTTATTTATAATTATTTTTAATTAATTACAATTAATTATAATTAATTGGAGCATTAATCATAATTAATATAATTAATTAAAATAATTAATTATGTTTATCAAAATTGATTAAAAATAATTAATTATAATTAACCTTAGTTAATTATACCTAATTAATATTAATTAATCTTAATAAGTCATAACTAATTAATAATAATTAAAAAAACATTAATTATAATTAATTGAAATAAACTCTAATTAAAATTAATTATAATTATTTAATTAGAATTTATTATAATTAATTATAATAACTATAACTAGTCGAGATAATCATAATCAAAATTAATTAAAATTAATTTTAATTAATTCAACTCCTAACCCCTCTCTCTCTCCCTCTCTCGGCCAAAGATTTACGGGATCGGACCGAAGAGGCGCGTGGGAGGGCGAAAGTTACCTTCCAGCAACGAGCTCCCGTTGTCTGTTCCGATCAAAATGTCGAAACTCCCAGTCCGACGGGAAAGGGAATGTCGTCGAAGGCGGCGGGTCTCGGCTAAGGGAGATTAGGTCGCAAGAGTTGAGGCCGACGGGAGGAGGAGTTAGGGCAAGAGGCGAATGTGGAAAGGGGGCTCGGACGTCGGCTTCAGGTCCGGCCAGGTAGGGCGACGGGATGGAGGGACTTCGGCTAGAGCTTGTAAGTGAGACTCCTCTCTTTCCCTCCCTCTCTCTCTCTCATTGGATCGGAAGAATCGGGAGATTTGCGGCTTGCGAATAAAGCAGGGGCGGAGGGATGGAGGTCTTGCGATTGCTCTTGTTGGCGTCGGCTAGGTGAGGGCTTGCGTCTGGATGAGGGATCGAGACAGAGGAGTTCGGATAGGTGGAGGTTTCGGCTTGGAGGTGGAAGGGGTTCGCAAGTTCTGCGACGGGTGGGAAGTTTGTGTTGGAGAGGAGACTTCGGAAGGCTTCGCGTGTGTGAGTCGTCCGAAGGATTTGGCTTGCGTTTTATAACCGAAGGCAGAGGCATTTCAAATAAAAAAAAAATTGCGACTATTGCCAGTCGAAGTGACTGTAGCGCCGAATCGCAGAGGCGGAAGTGACTGTAGCAGCGGCGGGACGAGACTGTAGCAGGATACGCATGGGATTCGGGTAGGTATGGCAGAGGCATTTCAAATCCCCCCTTTTTGTTTTCTTTTGGTTATTGCACAGAGGTTAACAATTAAGTCAGCTAAGATTTAAGAGGATTAATCAGATCAACTATCCATACATTATGTTGGTTGATGCCATACTAGGTCTAACACTATTGGGATAATTGAATTCTTTTTTAGTCAAATAAAACTATGATCATCCAGGCGACTATCAACTAATTTGCGAAAACACAAGATAGCACATGACAATACTAATTTAATCAAGCAACCACAATGAGTCAATCAGAATATACCATAGGCCGTCAAAGGATTGAATTCCCCATAGACTTTTTAGTGTCAATAGAAGGGCTCCTTCAACATCAAGAAGATTGCTAGTTCATAAGCTTAATGATTAAAGATTGACAAACAAATTGATATGGTGAGAACTTGGAACATGGTACACTTCTGCCCAATATATATATATTTTTCTTCAGAAATCATAAAATTTTGTTTTCCTACAACTTGCATATAATTGACCCCAAAGTAGGAATATTCATGAAAAGAGAAACAATTAGAATTAAAACATAAATCTTAAAATCTACTTATAAAATTGATTAAATCCCTAGTATTCAAAGCCATGTCACAAGTCCTAAGAGCCTCAAAAGATATTTTTAAACAAAATTGTATATCAATACAATACATTCTACCATGTCTTTCCCTATAGTTCACTTATAGTTAACAATCAATTGTGCACTAAAATAGCTAAAGTTGATAGACATACACTAAAGTACTCAATAACCGACCTAATTCCTCTCAAGAGAGGAGTTCATCCCGCTAATAGTGGAAATAGAGCAACGGTTTACCAGAAGTATGGAACCTGGACACCTCCTCCCTCTAAATGCAATAGTGGATGCTCCTCTTGCATCTAAATGTGGGAATGAAGCACTGATATCGTTAAGTGTGGGAATGAGACTCTCACATCCTTTTTAATAGAGAATAGTGCACTATAATATAAGAGTCTCATGGAGCTATAGCATATAATGCATCACATGGCATGTTAGTTTAAAAGTAATGCAAGTCATAAAAAAATATGAATGATTTATTAATAATTCAACAATATAAGAAATAAAATATCTTTAAAAAAAGGCACGCGCACAAACACAATAAAACATCACTTAATAGAGCAAAAGATAGCTATAGTTTACATGAAGGTTAACAAATGGACATCTTATTGAAAAATTCATCATAATGGCAAAGAAAATAATTAGATTTACAAAGAAAACCATCACAAAAGCAATGCTAATATTAAGACAAAATGTGAAACTTAGGTGCTTAGGTTTAGAGGATATGAAATATTTGTTTATAATTCTCAAATAAATAAAAAATTAAACAGGTGCTCATGAGAACCATCATTCATACACCAAATAAACTCATCTCCATTATTATCATCTGCCAAATCATAATATTCTCTATCATCCTCATCTTCTTCATGTAATCTACAAGAATACTGGACCTAAAAGAAAATTCTTTTTCTTGTGCTTTAGATCGATCTTGAATGTTCTATATCTTTTTGATACATGCTAGTGGCTCTGGCAAAATCAAAACAACTAGAAAAATCATTCAAAAAACAAAACTAATAATATACCGCACACTATATGAGTTATTCCCATAAAACATAATGTGCACTATTTTATCCACCAACACCTTTCTATGTTAATAGCATAAAAAATACACCTCCTTATGTTACGAGTTATTTTACAATATTGACAAGCATGAATGTTCTTCCTCAAGCATAGAAGAAGAGAAACCCACGCCCCAAGATAGGGAGTCAGGTAAAGCTCCTTCCTCTAAGAGTAAGAGTTACACCTTAGTTCCCTTTAAGAGTTTGATATAGCTCTTTTGAAGACTAAGAGGAAGTCAAATAATTAGATAAGAAATCTTTTTAAAAATAAAAGGATGATAAATATTATACTAAAAATAGATTAATCAAAATTATGATTCATCCAATGAATTTATGGAGTGAGTAATGGAATATAGGATTAAAAAAATTAATCTAGTTTCAAAGAAACAATTAGTTTCATATAAAGAAGATGAACTATAAAAGAGATATTTATATTAAGAAAATTAATGAAAAAATATATTAAAAATATATATATGATAGTGCATTGAATAGTATTAGAAGAAATTATGAAGTGAACAAATAATTTCTAATCACATAAGGGATCAACATTAGGTCTTTATCTCTTTGCATCGATTATGAAGGTGACTACAAAGGAACTTTAAAGTGCGATGCTCCAATATGCTTTTTACAAGTGGCAAATTTTTGTTCTATGAGATATCCACTGAATAAGTGAAAAGTTAAAATAATAGAGAAAATATTTTGGGAAACAAAAGACTTAGAATTAGTAGAACAAATTCATGTATATGATATTCAATTTTAGTTGAGTGATATTAATAATTATCATTTAACAATCAGTATCATTAAAAGATAAGACGATGCCTATGTGTGATACAGAGAGTTTGAAAGATTATAAAAATGAGAACTACTAAAAATTATGGAGAAAATATCTGAAAGCAAATATTTGTATATTATGGAGAACATATCTGAAAGCAAATATTTGTATAAATATACTTGTCTAAAGTTAGTTGAAACAATCTCTCCATGTAATCATGGATGTAAAGTAATTGCGTCAAAACACGTGAATGTTGCGGGTTATCATTTGGCGTTTTAGCGTTTTATGAATTTTTTTTTTTTAAACTTATTTTTTTTGTTATTGCTCTCGCACATCCACTTTTCCTGCAACATTATATGTTATCTTGCAATAAAGGTATTCTATCATTCTATTCCGATGTAGCTATATGGCGTAGCGTAAAACCCATCATGATTTACAGGTTCTAATTTCATTTATTAAACATCAGTACAATGCCCAAAAGATGAGATGAAAAGACTATATATCTCCACCCTAATAACCATAATAGCAATAAACTCTCATATGATGATATAATCTGAGGAAAGTAAAAGGGGAAAATGAGATGTCTACCATGAGAATTTATTTACCAAAAGATTCTCAGAATAACAATTCTCAGAATGACAAGCATTAAAGAATGCTTTTTCTCTCAAAAATGATTAATGAACCCTAGTAAAGCACAACATTTATCATCAAGTAAAAAAAAAAACTGACCGATTTCATACGTTGGAATCCTTTCGCGAGATGCTCGACATTTGGTTCTCATCATCAGAATCACTGTCCCCAGCCACATCTTTTGCTTGCTTAGCAGCAGCAGAATCATGTTGTGCAGAAGTCATTGTATTACCGGTAACTGATTGCTGATAGAGAATCCCACCAGCTAGAGTGAAAAGTAGGCAAGC
This sequence comes from Dendrobium chrysotoxum, assembly GCA_019925795.1. Taxonomy (NCBI): domain Eukaryota; kingdom Viridiplantae; phylum Streptophyta; class Magnoliopsida; order Asparagales; family Orchidaceae; genus Dendrobium; species Dendrobium chrysotoxum. The sequence continues at coordinate 14,483,304 of CM034314.1, forward strand.
TAAGCCAAATGGACTAGCATGCTTATCCCATATGAGAACGTTGATCGCAACTGTGAGAAACTTATTAACAACACCTGTCACCGTAAAAGCTGTAGCTGAAACAGCTTTCCTTGCTGCAAAGCCAAAGAAACTGATGAGAAATCCAAACATGCAGGACAAGCTAACTGCAACAAATGTGCCAAAATCAACCCAAGCCCCAGATCCCAATCCAACAGCTATTAAAACATCAGCATACTCCCCAGTCAACACCAAAAATACAGGAGCCATCATCAAGGATAAGAGATTATTGTAGAAGACAAATCCCCAAGTGTTGAGCCCAAGGTTCGTCACCATGTGTTTTATGTAGACCATCTCTGTTGTGATTGTGATCAAGTAAGCAAAAGCCCACGAATATGCAGTGAGGGTGAATGCTGAATCAGTCATCACATACCCAATAGCACCACCAAGTAGAATCACCAAAGATAAAAATGTCAGTTTGGAAGGGCATGGCTGCTTTCTGAAGGCAGTGTCAGCAATGGCTACCAATAATGGTGTCAAAGATCGAAACACTATAAAAGTGTCAACATTAGCATGCCTGAGGAGATTTGTGTTGGTGAATATAGCAAGGTAGAAGACAGTGGCAGCAGGTAAGAACTTTTTGGCTATTTCCAAGGTGAAAGGATCATGGTGGAGAAATCCCAGTTTTCCAAGGATCCATACACCAGCAGCAGAGGTCAGGTATTGCAATGCCGTTAAGAGGCCAGGAAAATTGAATTTTGTGATGGCAAATTTGTTAATGACAGCAAGCAAGCTCGAGCATAGAGCATATCCCACAACAAGGCTACTGGTAGCATAGTACTGTTTTGCCAGTTCAAGTTTAATGGCCGGCATTGTTCTGCAAACTCCCAAACCTGTAAAACTTGCAGGTTTTTCAAAGCTTAGAGAAAGTGCAAAATATAAGTAGAGGAGTCGGAAAAAAAGGGCTGGATTTTTGTGTTAGTGTTCAGCTCATTTGTCAAGTGAAAGAGCCAGGCATAAACATGATTTTTCACCTCCTTAACTAAATGTGTTTTAACACGAACAAAAGTCAACTGGATTATATTCCACTCAGAAAGAGCTAAAAAGCATAGATATATACATAAAACTATGTTTTGTAGCTATCTTGCACCATTAAAATCACAGGATATACTCTCAAAATTATATCAATACATACTTTATATGCTAAGATGCTTAAAAGAAGTCATATTGTGAAAATTCATAAGATTTTTTTTTTCACACACAATGGAAGTCATCAATTGAAAATATGTTGATCCATTTGATGATCAACGGCTTGACTTATAATTCATGTTTAGAAAGGAACCCAAAGAAAGAAGGATTTTAATACTGAATTTGAACTTGAACTTGAACTTATTCATGTCTAGCTCAATAGTTAATGCACCAAATTTATTCAACACAGAAGGCAAGGAGGAGTATCATTGATATTTAGTCTTGTTGTATGCTAGAATATCTATGGCAGTAGAGAGAAAAATTAACATCTTAATTTTGTACAAATATCCAACACACATATAGATAAAAAAAGAGGTACAAGAGATTCTAGAGTTTTACAACTAGTGCTTGTCATTGATTAGAAATGATTTCATTTTCTGTGATTGAAAAATGTACTGATACAATATAGTAAACATAAGCTATACAAAACGAATTTCAAGGTGAAAGTTAGAAAAAACCTATGACATAAGAGTTGTTTTCAATAGATTGTTTGCTATATGTTTGTTCATACTCCTTTAAGGATAGAGACTAGAGATCAAGAAGTCCAACATAAATCCACGTGCTGATATCAAAATTCATAGTGGGTGTTGACAGCATGCATCGATCTTATGGACGATGGCGTGCACCAACATTATTGATGATGACATGTGATAAAGTCGGCAACATCAGTGTAGCCAAGCAATAATGATTAGAGGACTCTATTCAAGACATCGTGGTCGAAGGACCATATTTAGGTGAAGATGGTCGAAGAATATAATCATATGATGGTGATCGGAGGACCATAGTCACATGATAGTAGCGGGATACTATAGTTGGGTGATGGTGGTCGGAGGATTGTAGTGGGGTGACGGAGATCAGAAGACTATAATTGTTTGATGGTAGTAAAATGATTGTAGTATGACGACATTAGTCATAGTAACTTAGTCAGGCGATAAGGGTCAAAAGATCGTAGTTAGGTGATAGTGGTTGAAGAATTGTTGATGGGCAAGGTGGTTGAATGACATTATTCAAAGGATCATAATCGATAGACGGTGCTAGAGAGATTGTAGCCGGGCGACAATAATCAGGAAACTACAGTCGAATGGTGGTGGTTGGAGGACTGTAGTCGGGCGATGGTGATTGGAGAACAATAGTTTGGCAATTATGATGGAGATCGAAGTCAGATGATAATAGCCTAAGGACCATAGTTGAGCAACGATGATCGGGAGATTATAGTTAGACGAAAGTTGTTGGAGGAACATAATCAGGCGACGGTGGTCGGAGGACTATAGTCGAGCGATGATGATATAAACGCCATAAGTCAGGCGATGGTGTTTGGCAGATTGTAATCAGGCAATGGTAGTCAGGAGACTATAGTCAGGTCAAAGTAGTCGGGAGACCATGGTTTGATGGCAACAATCAAGCTGTGGTCCAATGCTAGTGGTCAAGTGGTGGTTTAACATTGGTGTTTTGGCGATAGCTTGATGGCATAAATTGAGCGGGGGTGGCATAGTAGTGCTTGGGTGGAGCTCCAAGATTCTTCAAGCCTCTGAGTTCTTTTAAATATCAAGCCAAGGTCCAAGCTCCCCTTCATGTAGAGAGTAAGGAGATTATTTATAATTTTTTTAGAGTGGCATGTCTCGTAAATATATGAAAAATCCAAAACATTCAATCAAATGATCTATATTGATTCCCTCGATCATAGATTTTTCTTTCAGCAGTTACATGTTTTAATAATATCAAAATCATATGAATTTAGGCACATTGGATTCATCACATTGAGACACTCAATTTAATAACAGGTGAGTTGTTTGGTTACCCAATTAACGCCTTAAAGTTTCCTATTCGCTTCAATTGTTTGATCTAAGCTCATTTTGAGTCAAATCGGATAAATGAGTCAAATCGGATAACTTTAGTGCCGATTGGTTTGTTTTGTCAAGTTCAGTTTGACCATAACAATGTTGAAATCAGAGTTCGGATGATTCTAAATTTAATTTTGAAAGTTTTCAATTCCAATATAAATAGAGATTCATGCATGATCAAACCACCCAGCATCAATTCATAGATTAGATACCTCCGGTTCTTAAAATTACACAGTGAAGAAGATAAAGAGCAGCAACATTGAAATTATTGATGCCAAGGAAAAATGCACCAAGCACCCATTTGGTTTCTTGAAATTAAAAAGCATGCTTTGAAATACAATAAAAGTTGCTACTCCCATCATTGGCTTGGTTTAGTTGAAAATGAGCATTGGCTTCTAACTTCACAAATCCTGTTAACCCTATCTTGAATATGATGATTCCGACATCACAAACAAATGAGTGACAATAAAATCAACACTTTCCAAATCTAAAACTCTAAAAACAACCAAAGAAACCCTAAAGCGAATTCAAAAGTACAAGGAAAATACCTTCGATCCAGGTAGCAGCAAGTCCCACACTCCGATCTACTATATTGGGCAGGAATGCGACCAGCAACAGAGAGATTTATCTAAAAATTTACAGATGGGGGAGCAGAGGGAGCCACGGATTCGAAGCGCAATATGGATAGAAAAAGTAAAAGAAAAAGTATGGGGCCCAAGAATGGATCACTGACGAGAATTGATAGGAACCGGGTGAAGCAAAGCTCCACAGGGAATCTTTTAATCGATATCTGAAGGAAGCTACAAATCAGTCGAACTCTAACCCTAGCTTCGGCGAAGAGGCCAGCCAATTGATTTCGCTTCCCCGGCCAGCGTTGCCGAAGAAATGGCGTATGACATTTCGCTGAGATGATATTGAAAGTCTTGAATGAGTATAGTGAAACGACGAAAATAACCTCCTGGTTGGAGAGCCGACGACCGACGTGATATTAATCTCGTGTTTTAGGTTATTAATTATGTCTTAACCGTGTGCAAGTGAACAAGCCAGTAGTCCTGAGCTCTAGCTAAGATTGGAGCGCGCATATTATAGGAGCCCTAAGTTCGAGCTCATTGAGACTCATTTGGCTCCCAAGCAAGATCATAAATATTAGATTACTTCTTTTATCTCTTAATCCATTGTTCATCCCGTCGATGTCTTCTCATGTGATTCTTCTCACATGAACTCTTCTTTTTGTAACGGTATTTCCTTTTCTAGTGAACACAAATTATGACTTTTATTATCATGCTGCTCTCAAATCCTGTCAATGTATTCTCTAATGAGTTCCCATCATGATATCACTTAGCACTGATGATGCATTCTCCGATTGGTTCTCTTTGTGCCATCTTTAGCGAGATGCTACCATAATCCTGCCATCCCACTGGTCCTGATGATGCATTTTTCAATGATTTTCCATCGCAACTCCAATAAGTTATTGTAATTTTTATTCTCTTGATTTGGCTTTAGCAACTAGTAGAGCCCCAATCTGCTATTATTCCCATCGGCTGACTTAATTAGAATTGTTTTCACCCAAAGAGATTTAGATAAATAACACTCACAATTATCATATATACATATTTAACACATAAAATTACTATTTATAACAACTAGAAAAGCAAAATTATCTTATTTACTAATCCCTCCTACATATGTAAGCAAAAATAATAAAGTGAAAAATACTAATAGCTATTTTGTGTGTTCTTTATGACCTTTTGACATGGACCATAGATGTGTTGTCACATTCAGAGTTTAAAATATGGTACACTCTGGCAACACAGGATGTGATGAAAGGATATGAAGCCTAATTTTGTGCTAGCAATAAAATAATGTTCATACAAAAGTAATATATATAAAATATATAAGAGTAAGCAATGTAATAAAATTTAAGATTTCATTTCACTAATACAAATCAAAATGAGAGTATATCAATGAAGTATAAGTAATAACAAATGAAGAGAAGAGTGAAAGAAATAACTTGCAAAAATAAAACAATTTAAACCTTAATAAATATAAATATATTAATTAAAAAACTTTAAATACCGAATGAGAACTTATTGTTGACAAATATGCTCCTATGGTGATGATCACCAAGCACTTTAATAATTGCTATTAAAAATGTTAACAATGTGTGAATTTAAGAATTCAAATTCAACAAATGACAACTATTTATTAAAACATAGATGGTAAGGTACTAGAGCACGTAACATGAATAATAAAAAGACCACATGTGACTATATACTATCGGTGACATTAAGTTATCATATTCAAAATTATGGTAAGACTGATATATAAAAGTGCATATCATATGTCATAAAATAGATTGTGTGCAATAAATTATAATAATAAATGCAAATCTTTAATAATATAACCATATGCAAGCATTCAATGTCTCATTGTCCATTCTCAAAATATGACTTGCCAGTCATGCATCATTTTCAATCTATATATGTTTATATATCAATAATCAATTAGTTTTATTAACATACCCTAAATTGAGAAAGTAAACAATAACCTAAGAAAATCTATCATTTTTCTATAGAGTCGTCATTCTGTGAGTTCGTTGGCTTAGTTATTCAATATCCAAATGGGTGCTACCGACCTACACATAAAAATATTAATTTTATGTTTGTCATAAACAAATTTTTAACATGTATTACATATGCAACATGGCCATTTATATTGTATAACATATTATGATTTGTAGGAATACAATTTATTGCATTCAATAAAAGTAATGCACACAAAAATTGATCATCTATTAGAGGAAATGGATTTAATATACAAAAGTTTATGTAGTAATGAATCAAGATAAATATATTTATGCTATGAATTATTTCATTATGTGCATAAAATATCTATGGAGATATATATAGTAAATAATAGACAAATATAAGTGCAATTTAACCAAATATATAAGAACTTAATAAAAATAATATGGATTAAGTCCATAACAAAGAAGAGTATGCTTATCCTACAATAAAAAAACAGTTAATTATCTTGAGGCAAACGATATGAAAATTCAACTTAAATTGAGATCCAACTAACGTATACTAGGTTAAAATCAAATCAAAAGTCCTAGATAAAGAATCTTGAATTAATATGTATGACTATAACATAAATCAAACATTTGATAACTTAAGACTTAGTTTACCAAACATAATTATATTAATCCTTAAGTAATGCATTAAAAGTCATTAGGCAAAACTAAATTATGTAGGTTACTCAAAAACCAATCTATCAAATTAACCATAACACGACATTAAACTATGAATTAATTTATAAATTTATCTGACTCTATATCCTAAAAGACTATCAAATTACTTGTAACCAAATAGAACATGCTTTAGCCTAATTTAATAAGATAATGAATAAAATAAATAAATTAATTTGTTCCTAATTAACAATCATGATTCCTCTCTCATTGCCTTAAGTAAAGACTATAAAGTGCGCCATTTTTAAAATAAGGGTAAAATGAAGGCAAGGAAGATTGGAAGGTGAAATAAATAGGCCTCAGCCTCACTAAAGTAGAAAAATAATGAAGAAGGGTTTGCCAATGGCGACATTCAGTTGAGGAAGAAGAATGCGAGGAGGTAAGCTTAGCGTCTTTAGCGAAAGATAACTTTGAGAGAGAGAAGGGATGCATTGCCCTATCACTCTTCTCAACGTTATATAAAGAAAAAATGGTGAAGACTAGGGAAATCATGAGTGATGATGCCGGGTTGATGGGAGCATGCATGATATTCCATAATAGAAATGTTTGATTATTACATGTGTTGGGCTCAAATTGCTCTTGAGTTTCTTAATATGTTTTTTCTTTGCTCTAGGATAGGTGCCTCTTTTAATATGCTATCGATTGGATATATATTTTTATAGTAATGTTTGAATTGTATTTACATAATATGAATTCATTGAAAATATTTTTTTTTACTTCTAATAAGTTTATTAATTAGCTATGCCAAATTTTGTATCTAAACTCTGTGGACCTCCGAAAGGACACAAAACACCGCCGCTCAGTGGGGGAGACAGTATCGCCAATGGGAGGGCAGATTCAATCGCACATATGATTAACTATTGAGGATAGTGGCTCTCACCAGCACACCCCGATGGATAATAATATACATGATCTGATCATCACAACGGGTTTCCCCCACCCAATACATCAGCTCGAGTGTGGTTTATTTGAAAGTGGGATTCAGTTTTCCACGGGCGCAAGCCCCCGTGGTTAATTATATCTCAGGCCTAACTCTCGATTAAGGATTCTATATTATACTTTCAAATAGGATCGGCACATAGGGGAGAGACTAGGAAATCCTATTCAAAAGGGAAAGAAATGCTCAACTTGGCTTAGTCAACATACATGGCTCAAATCAGCATCCGGAGGGACTAAGGTAGTGAGAAGAAACTGGAGAAAAAAAAATCATGCACTCGAAGCATACATGAGAGAAGGATAGAGATGGCATCATCTATGTGGCACGGATAGGTAGGGTTTATAGTCTCTGGATGATAGAAGACTCACATACTGATGAGGCATACTATGAAATAATAGTAGCCTTGAATCCTAGATCGAGAGTGGGTATAGTGTTCTAAGCAACACTAACACCCGTGTCCTAGCTAGTGTATCCTGGACTTATATCCTGCCTGAAAAGGAAAGCCAGCTAACCACCTAGTCGTATAAAATCCATGATGTCCAGTCTTTATGAAAGATGGATATGTAGTTTTTTTTTTTGGAAGTAGGGTCGACGTCTAGAGATTTTCCTAATTGGCCCTGGACTTATGTAGGGTGTATGCTCCTAGAACTAATGCAATTAAAGTTTTGATTTAATTAGTTTATAATGCAATGCATGCTGGTTTGAGTCTCTAAATCAGGTATGCATAGAATTTTAAAGAGGTTTATAAAATAATTTTTTAGGAAAGACTAGACTTCCCCAGATCCAGCACCTCATCCTCATAGGTCGATCCAGCACCTCATCCTCATAGGTCGGATTATCTGGACTCTACTCGCAGGCGGGGAAGTGTCTTATAGCAAGGAGGGAGAGAATGCATTAATATGCATGCGACCCCGGACGGCTCCAATTATTCCCTAGGTCGTTGGGTTTCTATGTTATTTAATTCTTAAAATTTTAAATGTTAGTTATGAGTAGAAAATTTTAATTCCTAAAGAGCTTAGCGAAATCAGGCCAAGCACATACAAGAAAGAAACCTAGAAAAAGCATGTAATTTCTACTGCGTACACAAGGTAAACACATCAATATGAATCCATAGAACAAAGTAGAGAAAAATCCACAGTCCACGGCAAGTGCCATATAAGTATAACTCAGGGTCTGCAGAAAAGTAATGGTGGCCAGGCTCCACCGACAACATCCTGAATTCTAATCCTACTGAACGACGCAAGTCTTAAATGCAAGGCATTTCATCTTCAAGTCTTCGTCCTCTAATGGATCATTTTTCTTCAGATCATCCTCCTTCGGGTCGTTCTCCAGAAGGGTACCCATGTGAGAAAGAAACTCCCCGAGAGAGGGTCTTTTTTTCTCCATTTGGGTACCTAACATTTGAAATTTCATGCCTTTGAAGACTTTCACAACTCAATATGAATTAAAAATTACATTATGGAAAATAAAATCTATACTCAAACTGAACCTGTAAGGTTATCATAATGAAAATTTCAAGCAGTTTAATATATCACATCACAAGCAGTCTTATTTGGGGGCAAAAAAGTAAACACACTTGGTCACACTCTTATTTATTTGGGGGCTAAGCATTCTAGAGCACATGTAGCAAGTATTTATTTATGATCATGATTATTAATTTAGCCCCCTTTATTTTTAGTACTGCATGAGCATGGCCACCTGCATAAGACTGAGTCAGTATGAAATATCCCTAACCTAAGAGTAGATCTAACGAACAAGTAATCACATCATAGATAAACTGTAATGCAACAATAAGATAAACAAACACAGCAGGTCAAAGCAGACAGCACACGTGCCACATGCAAGAGCGATCATAACACAGAAAAGCAGCACATAAAAGAAAGTATCTGCCTAACCTAGAACTAGGAGTGGTGCCCTGACAAAACAGTTCTATGTGTGTGTAATAAGCTGTGTGGCTTTGGGTAGGTCCTATGTTAGGCAGTTAGTTCAAATTACTTTGAGTTCGAGTTTGTTGAAGGCCAAAAGGGAAGAGTTTGATTAAAGTTTAAATATTAGTAAATTAGGGTCCATTTTTGGTTAGTTTAGTATGTGGATCTATTTTAATACTTAGGGTGATAATCTTTAAAGTTTAAGTTATATTAGCGGGTTTTAGAAGGTCTGAGGTCTACCTATCCGCTAGGTTAAGGGGGTCCAAAAGGTCACTATTAGAAATAGATTAGGTTTTAGAGTTCTAGCATTTTTATTAAAAATTAGACCCTACCATGAGTAATTAGACTATTAGTTTGCTGGATTTAGAGTTTTCTAGGAAAAGTTATGATTTTCGAAATTTCGGGCTCTAGTTATTGAACTACGGTTGATCGGAGAGTTGACTTTTTAATTTAGGTTGGTTTCTAAAATCCTAATATTTTTAATAAATACTATGAATGCCTTTTAGTTTGCTTGATTCGAATTTTTCTGGAATTAGTTATGAATTTTTAAAGTTTGAGTATTGGAAAGTCTTTTAGGTTCGAGTTAAGTTTGTTTTCCAATTTTATAACTCCTTAAATTTAAGTTTATTTTAATAAATTTTATTTAGTTAATATTTAATTAAGGGGTGATAAGTAGATTAGTGAGATTTAATTCAAATTCATGTTCAAATTTTACCTCCTAGTGATTATGTATGTTGGTTATGACTTGATTGAGGATTAAGTGTTTTAACGCACTTCTGATTTGGATTATATTAATTTTATTGCTTAATTATTAATGAATTAAAGTAAATTAATCTTAGGATAATGTGTCACTAAGTTTTTTATATTTTATGTCTCTATCCTAAGGGAGCATGTATCCTAAGTCTAAGTTTTCTAAGACTCAGTCCTTAATTTTTATCCTTATGTGTCACTAGTGTTGTATAGGATGAAAAGAAATTTATTTCTAAACCTTTAGACATTCGCATATATATAAATGGGTTTAGGGATCTATAAAAAAATAAGAGAAGAAAATTACTTAAGGATTGAAGTTTCTACAAGGCCATAAAGGTAGGGAAACGTACACACAGATGGGCTCCCTAGAGGCTATCTAAGTTTTAAGAAAACTCATTACACCGGGGGCTATGACCCGGTGGCATCGCCCATAGCACCCCCACCAGAATGAATGGGGGCGACTGATGCTCTGATCCGATTGTCCAAGCTCCTTTGTCTGCGCTCCAATTGCTTCTTTATCTTTTGTCCCCCCCAAGAATACCTTGCAAAGAGCACAAAAAGAAAGCCAAGATTTGATGAAAGCAGGTTACTGTTCAACATGTGAATAATCAGAATAAAATGCAATTAAATAAAAACTTACCTTTCCTCGGGCTTGGACACCGGCTTAGTTGTTTGCTCTCCGGGGTTGTTCAAATTTTATAAACTCTCCCACATTATTTCTAAAAGATGATTTTTCTTTTTATTTTTAAGGAATGTAAGCATCTTATAGTTAGGCATGCATTTTCAAAATCCAAGCGTGCCTTTAACCCACCCTTTGTTCTAATTCAGCATTTAAGCCAAATACAAACAAGAGGGAATTTTTGATGCTATTTAATGTTCCCACGTTTTAAGAAAGTACTCAAAATACTTGACACAATTACCCAAATCACTTCCCATATAAAACTCAGAGTATCAAAGAAGAAAATCAGTCCCGAAATCAAAGCCCAAACAAGTATTCACTCTCCATTTTTTTTAAACTCATTTTTTGAAACCAAAAGGGAATAAAAGAAAGAACAATCATCCATAAAAGTCTATTTCACTTTGAGGGGACCTAAAGAACTCTCCAACATCAAGTTTTCAAAATGCAAAGCTATTCATAAAAGCCCCAAATCCCAAAACTACTCAAAGAACCCCCAAACAAAGCAACTCACAAAACCTTCCCATACAAAATAAATAACGAGTTTCTTTAACGTGGGGTGAGTCGACAAAAATTCTCCAACAAAAAAAAAAAAAATCATAAAGCTTCCAACCCAAAGCAAAATTAGATTTAACTCAAATTCGGAGCATAAAACAAGTAAAAGTATACATCTAATCTATCTTCAAAATAGTTTAGAGTACTAAACGATGAAAAACTAAATGCAACCCATCTCAAAAATCAGTTTATAACATAGAAACAGTGAAAACCTGCATATATCTTGCTCCCAAAATAGCTTAAGACACAAGAAACAATGAAAATTTGCATATGGCTCATTCTCTAAGTAGTTTGGAATACAAAATCAATGAAAATCTGCATATAACTTATTCCTAAAAGATACACGAAACTACCACATGATGTGATTAAAAAATATATTTTGAAAAAGATTAATTATCTTTGGGAATAATTCAAAATTGATTTTTAAGTTTAAATTCTGAAATTGAACATCCATTAGTGATAATATACTATCTCAAAAGGTAGAGATAAAATCTCCTAATGGGTTCAAATTTAAAATTTCAAATACGATCCTAAATATCGTAGCTTAATTTAGGAGGGAACTACATATGATCCCAAAGGATCAAAATGAAGTTCAATCAGATATCTGGCTACGATAATCTTGATAGAGTATCGTTGATTTCATATTCAAAATTATATCAATAAATGATATATCATCCCAAAGGAAGAAAATATCATTCATTGTTAATTATTTAAATATGACGATAATGATCGTCATTTTTTGTTTTGATTTTCCAAAGATAATTAATTAAAGGTTTTGAAAAAGCTCGATTTTGAAAATCTGGTCTGGATTTCTAAATTTCCTACGAGCGCAAGCCCTCGTAGTTAATTACATCGTAGGAAACTAAAAAATTTCCTACGAATACTCTCGATTAAAATAGCGATATGAATTTTATTTAGATTTCAAAGTTTGATGTCAAAGGAGGTAGGGACTGGAATTTCAACATGGATTGAATCAAAATTGAACACTTATTTCTGGAATCAAAGGAAGGAGAGTAGAAGGTGTCTTGAGATTCTAAATTACTTCAGAAACACCTCAAACTATCCTAAGTGTTGGGCTTGAATTAGATGAAAAGAGATTTAATATTTAAGTGGTCAATTTTATTAGAAAGTGAAAAATAAATTCTCAGAGGTTGAGGTCTTAAGATTTAAAATCTGCCTCAGAACCTAAGTATAAAATGGGCACTGAAAATCAGTAACCCGGATCCTAGCTAATGCAATGCAATCCTGGACTTACCCCGGCCTGGATTGGGGAGCCAGCTAAACCACCTAAACGGTTCCAAAGCATGTGTCTAGTCTTTATGAAGGAGTGGTTAAGGACATTATTTAAGATTAGTTTTAAGGAGAGCGGGGCCGACATCTAGAGCAGATCCTAATTGGCCCCTTAACATATGTTGGGTGAAATGATTATGCTAAGAATGCAATTAAAGATTTAACTCAAATTTTAATTTGTATCTGATGCAATGCATGCAAGTTGACTCGATTAAATGCTTAAATCAGGATGAAGAAGTTTTAAAATCAGGCTTAAAAATAGATTTTTCCCTAGAAGATTGCACAGATCCCCTTGGACAGAACTGCACCCTAATAGGTCATGTGGTCTGCCAAAACCTGCAGGCAGGGAGGTGCCTAGCAAAGAAAAGAATGTGTAACAAATATGCTTATGAAAACTCCCGGCGGTCCCGGGCTTACTTCTTAAATCGTTAAAATTTCAATGTTAGCTTAAATCTTTTAATTTTGTTTAAGTAGAAAAGGTTTTAACGATCCCTCACGAGCCGCCGATCGAGTTCCAGGCTAAAATAAAATCGGCATGCAATAATCGCCAAAAAAAACTTTGAAAAGCAGGCAAGTTCTTAATCGCAATCAACATCAAGTAATAAAATCAATTAAACAATTAAATCAAATAAATAAGTGCTCAAACTGAAAGTTCATGTGACAAGTGCCTTTTAATATTACAACCCAAGGTCTGCAGCAAAGTAAAGTGGCCGGGTACCACTGACTACAACCCGGATTCTACTTCTAAGACTCAAGTGACTTTGAGAATGAGTCTTCTCGTTCTTCACTTCTTCGTCCTTTCAGAACTCCTTGGATCATCGGGTTCGAGTATCCAAATGAAAAGAAACTCTCCCTGAATAAGGGTGTTATCTTTCATCTCTAGATACTTTGAAAGTATCCTAACTTAGGCTTCCAAATGGAGGAGGACTCTCCTCTAAGGGATGTCCTCTCCTCTTTGGAATCTAAGTAGGATATATAATCCCATCTCAAAGCACTTTAAACATTACAACTCAATTACATTTAAATTACATCAATGAAAATTAAAAATTTAGACTCGATCCTGTAGGGTTATCCTAATAATCAGTAGTTATATAAACATCCCAAGCAGTTAATAGATTAAAATTTTAAATGCTCGATTATAGCCACACTTGGCCATGCTCTTTTAATTTTAAAGGAGAATTTAAGCAAATTTCTGGAGCACCTATGCAATTTAATAATTATGATTTTGCCCCCTTTAAATTAAATGTCCGGTATGAGCATGGCCACCTGCATAAGATTGAATTAGTACATATCGTTCCTAACCTAGGAGTAGATCTAACGTACAATCAATCACGTCATAGAGTGTAGAAAATAAATAAACAATCACAGCAATTCTATTACTAGCAAACAGCATGCAGTGAAAGCTCGAAAACCCGGCACACAGCAGAAAAGTAAATATCGGCCTAACCTAATACTAGAGTTGGTTGTCCTAGCAAACCATCTAAAGTGTGTGTAAAGGTTGTGTGGGTTTGATATGTCCTAAGTAGGATCATTAGTTAAAGTTGTTAAAGATTCTGGTTGGTTGAGAAGGCTTAAGGGAGATTTTGATTGAAGTTTAAATCTTAATGGTTTAAATTTAATTTTATAATTGATTTTAATTATTTATGTGACACCACCTTTGTTGCACACCGAGGCCGTGAAGTTTATTTCACCTTCCTTGGGGCTAATTTAATAGCCTCGTAGGCCTTGGTTACCTAGTGGTATCCGGTATGATTAAATGATTTGACTTTGATTAAGGTTTGAAGATTGATTAATTTTTAATTAAGGTTGATTGCTTGCTGGTTTTAATAATGATTTAAGATTTTTCTGGAATTTTGAATGATTTATCAAATTTTGAAATTTTCTGGATTATCTTAATCATTTAATTAAGGGGTCAAAATTGACTTTTTGATTTAAAGTGTTTTCTGAAAAGTTAATATTTTATTAAAATATTAGGCCTTAATACGATCAGTTAGACAGTAAATATACTGAAATTGGATTTTTCTAGATTTTATTATGAAAGTTTGAAGTTTTGACTTGATTTTGAACTAAGTTCGACCAAAAGTTGACTTTTTCAAAATTGATTGATTTCTGGAAACTTAACATTTTTAATAAATATTAGACCTTAAGATGAGTCATATGCCTTTGAGTTTACTCAATTTGGAGTTCATTTGAATTAGTTATGAATTTTTGAAGTTTTGAGTATTTATTGAATTTTCAAAAATTGTTTAATTAAAAGCCTTTTTGTGATTTGAATCCAAATGACCTCCAAACTCCTTGAAATCAACTCCAAAAGTCAGGAATGACCTAAGGAGTGATCTCCAAGTGTTTGGAAAATTTCTGAAAATTTTAATTATTTTTTAATTAATTAAATTAATTAAATATTAAATTTCAATTAAACTTAAATTAAACTTAATTTTGAAGTCCAGTCAATGGGCTTTTATTTTTCATTGATTAAGGGTTCAATTTTGGTCAGTTTGAGATATTATATGTAATTTTTGAATTTAAATTTGATTTATTACATTTTCTAGAAGGTTTAAAGCTTAATTAAGGTTCAATTTTGATTAATTTAATTAAGGGGTTTAATGACTTCAAAATTCAGTGGGAAATTTTTCTAAGGCTGAGAATGTCACTATGTTTAACTGTTCAAAGTTTCAAGTCAACAGGAGGTGAATCCTAATTATTAGAATTTTTCTAAGTTATCTAATCAAATCCTTAATTTTTGTCCTTAAAAAATGTCACTAGATTATGTGGGTTCAAATCAATGTTTCTAATCCTTGGACACTAATTATAATTATACCAACATAATTAATCATGAATGGAATGAAAATGTCATAATGCTCTATCGAAGGATTTTATAGTAAATTATTAAAGTTATAGGCTACACAATCACCTATAACTTTAATGATTAACCATAAAGAAATGAACATATCATAGTGGATTAAAGTCATTTGAAGATGTAGAGAGCATCTTCAAATCATATCTAACCCAATTTGACATCATAACTATGCATGGTTTAATAAATATGAGTATAGGTCCAAACACTCTTGATACCTAAATTTCTTAAACCATACATAATAATGACTTAGATATATTTTTCAGTGATAGAGGGTCTATTACTGATTCCATAAAGTCCTAGTATGCATGAATTGGAATTTTATTGAAATAATTATGAACTTTCAAAAATGTAGGTCAAATCATGACCAATCTTTTTGTAAATTCATAATATAGATGAGATTGCATCAATAGGACTCAGGAAAATTATGGAAGATCACAATTAGACCCTAAAACATCTCTGCCAAATTTCAAGTTAAAATAGTTTGTATATTTTGATTTAAAATTAAAATTAGGTTTTCTAAATTTTTGAAATGATTATCAAACTAATAATCAAAACAACTTGATTTTATTTTTAAAATAAAATAGATTGAAATATGAACAAAACGAGCCTAAGAACTCTAAAAATGATGGAGAAATGGATTTTCTATCATTTTGTGAAGTTCTGGACATTTTTGGATTTAATTTAAAGTTTTAATTGTACAGTCAGCCGGCGGCTCTGACTGTACGGCGCCTTTCCATGCGGCGGCAGCGGGTTTGATAGTGTAGATGGCGGCGGTCAGGCGAGCCCTATCTACTTATCCAACGCAGGTGGATTCTGGGCCGTCGGATCTATTACAGCGCAGATCCAGTGGTCCAGATCAAACCCAGAAATCAAACTCGATCCAGAAAGATCTGACGGCTGCGATAGCGCCCGTGGTTTGAATGAACGGCCTGGATCTGGCTGGATGAAGATCTGGCTAACCTGCGGTTTGAGTAAGAAGAACAATATGCGGATTTAACAACATCACAGTCGTTGATCTGAAATAAATGGATCGAACGGCTATGGGATCGTCTTCTTCATCCCGTCAGACCGAGAACCCTAGAAGCTTTTTTTTGTTTTGTTTTCTCAACATAATGAATCAAATGGATTCAAACTTCAAACAGAGATGAATTAGCATCTAAGAAAGAATGTCAATACATTTTCCAAGCTATTGATGCAATCTTTGGAGGTTTATTTAAGAACCTAGATAATAACCTAGGGTTTAAGATAAACCTCAATTTAGATGGCGGTTTGACGAATTCAAGACATGGTTGAGCTTGTAGGCTGTCCACGCTAAATCTCTTAGAAGACTCCGAGCTTGGAAGAGGCTTCTTTGAGAAGCTTGACCACTTGAAACGAATTTAGCTTTGGCCTTGCGTCACCCTCGCCGCCGGCAGCATCCAAATGTCGTCAAATTGCTTGGAAGGAGTGGAGGAAGCTCTGAGAACTTGAAACGAAAACTCAGAGAGGTTGGATGGGGATTGGAATAGGAGATCCCTCTTTTTTTATTTTTGTCTCCTTGGCCTATTCAGCTACGGGGGCTTGATTGGATGGTCTGGATGCTCCAGATGAAGTCCTAGGATTGAGGACATGTGTCCCTGGCCGTTAGGAGGCAGAGAGGCACAAAGCTCAGGTGAAAAATGACCTTGGGTCACTCTCACATGGAGGGGACCACTAGAAATGGTTAGGGTCTGGTTGAGGCATGCCAGGCATTGGACTGGGTCGGGCCAAGGCCTAGGAAGATTCTGGAACGTTTTTGAACGTCTGGATTGGTCTGGTTTGGACTGGATAAGCTGGTAAGGTGGTTTGAACGTTAGAGCTTCTTTGAATTCCCATTGACGTTTGACTAGTCAAAAGAAGTTAAGGCATGCTGAGTTGGAATCCAAGTAGACTAGGGAAATATCTAGAGTGATTTGGAACTCATAAAATCCCATGGTATGGATGTTTGAATGGGGATTGACCACAGTTAGAGTCACTTAAGCCACCTTGTTGACTGTTTGACTGGTCAAACAGTCAACCTAGGCTTAGGTGGACATGGGGAGGGTCTTGAGTGTTGGTTGGAAAAGGCTTGATGATTAAGGATTGGGTTTTGAATACTTAGAAAGTGGCTTGAGATGGCTTGACCAAGTTTAGTTGAGTTGACTTGGTCAAGTCAACTAGGTTCAATCCAAGATAAGTTAGGAAATATTTGAGCCATAATTTGAAGTAGACTTGAGGCTTGATGACATAGAGATGGTTTGAAATAGTTGTATGGATTGGATTAAGGAACTAGTTTGAATAGATTGGATAGTTTGACCAAGTCAAATCAAGGGTGATTTGACTTCAAATAAATTTGACTATATTTAAATCATTTCTTGAAATAGGTTTGAGAGTTTAGAGGATTTGATTTGATCAAATGGGTTGGAATAACCCATTAAACCCTTAAGGGGTTATTGGGTCAACCCTGGTTGACTTGGTCAACTAGGTGGGTCCAGGGTCTGAGAATAGGCTCGATAGATTTGAAATGATATTTGGGGACCAATGGAGGTGGTCCCAAGGTCTGGGGAGGTCATTTGGTCAAAATGACCTATTTTGACCTTAAAGGGCTTGTTTGGTAAACCTGGTTGACTTGGTCAACCAGATTGATCAAGGGTCTGGATTTGGGTTCAATGGATTTGGTTTGATATTTGGAGACCAATGGAGGTGGTCCTAAGGTCTGAAGAGGTCATTTGGTCAAAATGATCTATTTGAACCCTAAAGGGCCTTCTTGGTCAACTTAGGTTGACTTGATCAACCAGGTTGAGCCAAGGGCTGGTTTTGGGTCCAACAGGTTCGGTTTGATGATTGAAACTTGCTGGAGGTGATTGTATTTGATTTGGAACTCATTTGGTTCAAATGACCATTTACACCCCATAGGGGTATTTTGGTCATTTTGACCCCTGGTCAACTAGGGGTCAAATTAAGTCCAATAAAATACAGTTTATTGCTCAATGGGTCATAATCAAGGGTCTAGAAGTAATTTGAGGGTTTGGAGAAGGCTCCAAGGTCAGGATCCACTGGGTGGCAGGTCCAGTGGCATAGACTGTAAATATTTAAAGGTTTTACAGCCTTTGGATTTTAATTCAGTTTCTGGAGTTAAAGACCTCAGAATGAGCTCAAATTTGGAGAGTTACCTCCAGAGACATGTCACATCAGTGTGGAACTGATAGACCCTGAATCAGAGATCATTTGATAGGGTTTTGAAGTGTTCAAAGATTCATTGGAAAAGGCTTTCAGAACTTAGACCTTTGGCCTTGGAATTTGAATTGGAATTCTGGTTTTGAGCTGGATTTTGAGCTTGAATGATAAGGTTTGAATTAAGTCTAGATTGAATTGAAGCTTGGATTGATCTAGAGGAATCCTAGGGTTTAGAGTAGGTCCTGGGGTCCAGATCAGCTTAAAGAAATCCTAGGGTCTAGAATAAATCCTAGGGACTGAAGTCTGGGAAGATCCTAGAGTCTAAAATTTGGAGGATTGTCTCCAGAGATATGTCACATCAGTGTGGAACTAATAGACCCTGAATCAGAGGTCATTTGATAGGGTTTTCAAGTGTTCAAAGATTCACTGGAAAAGGCTTTCAGGACTTAGACCTTTGGCCTTGAAATTTGAATTGGAATTCTGGTTTTGAGCTGAATTTTGAGCTTGAATGATAAGGTTTGAATTAAGTCTAGATTGAATTGAAGCTTGGATTGATCTAGAGGAATCCTAGGGTTTAGAGTAGGTCCTAGGGTCCAGATTAGCTTAAAGGAATCATAGGGTCTAGAATAAATCCTAGGGACTGAAGTCTGGGAAGATCCTAGAGTCTAGAAGTCCTAGGATCTGGGGTCTAGAATAACCCTAAGATCTAGAAATCCTATTATCTAGAGGGATCTTAGGATCTAGAGGTATCTTAGGATCTAGAGTAGATCCTAAAGTCTAAATTTTAGAAAGATCCTAGGGTCTAGATAGTTCCTAAGATCTAAATGGATCTGAAGGAATCCTAGGGTCTAGAATAGATCCTAGGGTCTAAGAAGATCATATGATCTAGAGTCTAGCAAAATCCTAGGATCTAGAGTAAATCCTAGGGTCTGGATAGATCTAAGGTCTAGGATAATCCTAAGACCTAAATTGATCTAAAGTCAGGGTAGATCCTAGGGTTAGAAATCTAGGGAAATCCTAAAATTTAGAAATCCTAGGATCTGAGGTCTGGGATGATCTAGAATATGGGTAGATCCTAGGATCTGAAACCTGGGGGAATCCTAAAGTCTAAAAATCCTAGGATCTGGAGCCTGGATTGATCTTAAGATCTAAATAGATCTAAGATGAAAAATCTAGAGGAATCCTAAGGTCTAGAGTAGATCATAGGATCTGAAGTCTAGAAAAAATCCTAGGTTTTAGATTAGCCTGGAGTTTGATTGAATTGAGTTTAAAATTAATTTGAGTCTAGATTAATATTTCAAGTCTAGATTGATCTAAGATCAGATTGATCCTAGGGTCAAGATTAATCCTAAGGATTGGAAAGATCCTAAGGTCTGGATTGGTCCTACTGACCTCATACAAAAATGAGGTCAACACCACATCACTAACTATAACTCCAAAGAATCAAATGAGCCTCCAATACACTCACTTATTTCGATGCACCGTACACGTCACTTTCCAACATTCCAAAGTAACACTCCAAATAAATACACTTCTACTCATGCAAAAAGACATTTTAATGTAGCATGCTTCTCTCCAAAAGTATTCATAACCACAAGCAACCACCGACTCTCTCATGCAAGTATAAAAGAGCTATTCCAACATCCATCCTCAACCATCACGCAAAATATGGTAAATCATCCCACACAAACCTTCATCACGATGGGTAACAAATGCATACGATAGATCTTGCAACTACTTCCAAATCTTCTTCCAAAACGTTTATGAAACTCACCAAAAGAGAAATTTTTCTAGTATCATTGCATTAGATCCATAAAAAAAAATTATATGAAACATAAACCCAATGGATGCTTTTCAACCTAAAATGCTCCATGAAATTTTCCATCCATAAGAGAACTTATAAAATGTTTCATCATAAAGCAAGCCAAAATTCTCTTCAACATGAAACAAATTGTAAGTCTTTCAAACATAATGCAAACCATCAATCTCTCAGATATGTGATAACTCATAGAATTTTCCAATGAAAAGAGAACTTCATAAGGTCTTCGAATACGAAATGACTCCCCCCCCCCCCCCTCCTTTTTTTTAGAAACATTTCATCAAATGGTTGATATGCAAGAACACAAAGCTAGATGAATAGCTCAATAAGAACATCATATCTCTACAATTACATCCCAATCACAAAATGAAAGAAACTTCACATACATGCTTGATAGACATTACCACAACACCATGAGAAGTATCGAAAGAAATTTTAGATTATTCCTAAGTTATCATGCTAATACTTTGGGAAGCAAGATTCTATCAAGTCGTTCATGTACAAGAGAATCACAAGTGTACGATAAGGAATATTCACATTTATCATGAGAGTACAAGCCTACATTTGAGCTCCTTCATTCCAAACAAGATCTGTCATACATGTGTGTCACATTACCTTATTGAGGAATTTCATCAAACGGTTAGCTTACAATATTTAAGCAAGGAAGGATATGAAACCAAATATGTTGCATCAATAACGCCTATTCCATTTATTATAATCAACACAAAAGCCAACTCAAGACAATCATAACATAAACCTCAACCAAGAAAGTATGAACAATTGTTGCCAAGTATATGAAGAAAATAGGAGGAGAAGATGAATAAGGGAAGAAAGAAGAAGAGGAAGAAGAAGAAGAAGAAAAGGAAACGAGAGGAATAATAAAATCTGGAAGAAGAAGGAGAAGAAGACAAGGAAAGAAGAAGAAGAAGGAAGCAATAGAAGAAGAAGAAGAAGGGGAGAGATATACCTGCGGCTAAGGGAGGGGAGAGCTGACCGGGTCTCGGCTCTTGTCCGAATAGAGGGAGGCGGAGCGAATGGGGAGGCTTTGGCTTCGGCTGGGCTTCGCGAGCAGGGGCGACTAAGGGAGCAGGGGTTCTGATTCTTCTAGCTTCTGCGAATAGGGGCGACGGCAGAGTTAGGGAGGTCCGCCTCCTGTGTTTGCAAGAATCAGATCGGGCTAGAGCGAAGGTCTGTCTGCTTCTTCTACTCGAACCCGCGTAAGAGAGGTATCAATTCAATGCTCCCCAAATGCCGGATGCAGAAAATCAAGAAAAAAAAATATTCATAAGTTTGAAACTCTTCCATATATGCCTTGCTCGATGCCCGCCATCGATGCAAATTTTCTGGATATAGAAGTTGATTTAAAATGCTGATAAAATCAATTCAAGTTTTAATGAATTTAAATTAGGCTAGATTAGGTCGAATTCAAGTCCAAATTTAACTCGATTTGAGTCGAAGTAGGCTCGAGCTGGTTCAGTGAATTTAATCTTATAAAATTGAACCCAAATTTGGCATTAATCAAAATAAAATCCGGCCCGACACGGTCAACATGTGTTGATCGAGACCAATTGAGTGCGGTCGAGTCAAATTCGACTCAATCCAAGCCAATTTAAAATCGAGTTTTAATTGACACCAGTTCGGCTCGAATTCAACTTGTCATGACTCGATTGAGTCGATTAAACATGGTCTAGAAAAAAAAAAAGATAAAATTGAGGTCAACAAACTCAACTCCACCATATCTAATGAAGTAGCACTTCTTAGATTTTGAGTCAAATTTATATCTAGTGATCTGATTAATAGAAATATATGATAAGCAACAAAAAAGCTTTAACTATCGAAAACATATTTCCTTTTTGGTATATGCTTCTTCAAGAAGTCTAAAGTTAAGTCCAACTAATTATTCTTAATTGATTAGGTATGATGACATGTTTATTGCATTTTCCTAGAAGGCCCTTGAAAGACTTGCATGTAATCTATATTCTCTCCACACAAATCCCAAAAGTAGTGCAATTATTTTTTAATTCTATGGAATCATTCTCCCCACTAGGCACTATATTTTATCTCTAATATTATTTTCCACCAAGCTCTTTCACTTCTTAAAAGAGGTAAACACATTATACTCATTTTGATTAAAATAAAACCATACCTTTTTGATATAGTCATTCATGAAGGTGATGTACTATAAGGATCTTCATAAGAAAGCTATGGAAGATGGACACCATGCATTTGTGTGTACTAGTTCCAACCTTTGGATCTTAGCTCTCTTCCAATATTAGAGAAATTAATACTCATTTATTTCCCTAGAATGTAATCTTCACAAAAGGTGGATTAAATAAATTTAAACTTAAGAATTTTACCTATGGAGTAGAGAATCATTAGGCCTTTCCTACTTATATAGTTGAAGCCCTTAATGTCATAAATTGAATCTACCTTTGTATTAATAGTAGCTCTATTGTTCCTATGTCAATGGTAGTATAAAGAGTACCTATGTTAATATTTTGAGTAGTCACCAAAGCACATTTTGTCACTTCCCAATTATCATTATTGAAATTAGAATGACATCCTTCTACATCTAGCTATCCAATTGAGATTATATTTCTCCTTAAGTTAGGGACATGTTTGACTTTGGTTAGCTTATAAGTATTGACACTTCTTGTCTTGATTATCACATCCCTAATGCATATAATATTCATCATAAAAAAGAAACACTATGCCATAATTTCTTGTGTAGTTATTTAATTATCATTACAGCTTAATTAGAAGAAGAATAAAAAGATGCACATAAGTCTAACATCAATGCCTCCATTGGGCTATGTGTATAGAGTATCAATATATCATGAATATTTTCCAAAATGGCATTTATCATCTCTTCTTTTATCTCTTGGGCTTATTCATGGCTCTTTTGTTGCATTATTTATTTATGTGGCAAGATTTTCCAAAATACCAACATCTATGGGTGATCTCAAGATTTTAATCTATTGTGATTTGATTGATAATTCATACAACAAGATTTTGATCTATTTCTTCATTTGTTCTTTGTGACATGCTTCTATTGTCAATATTTAAAATATAAGATGATGTGATTGTTAACTTCGCTTTCATAGTGCTCAAGCTCGATCATCACACATACATTTTGGTTGACTTTGAGACTTCTGGTTTGATTATCGTGGAATCCACACACCTGATGATTTGAACCTAGATTTCACAATTCGGATCACATCCTCGTCACACACACATACCTCGCTTTGCTCCATTATGCATCTCATCATAATTGCAATCTTCATTCGATTACTCACCTCACTACGATTGTGACCTTAGTTTGATTGTGCATCTTATTGCAGTCACAATAATTGCTCGGTTGAACCATTCATTACGATGACAATCTTCGCTTGATCGCACGTCTTACCATGATCATAATTTTTGCTCGATCGCGAGTATCATCATTGTCATGATCTACGCTGCTTGACCTAATCAATTCAAATATGCTCAATCAAGTTTGACTTGATTTGATGAGTAGATTTGTGACTCATTTCAATTAATTTATTTGAGCAAGGTTGCTCTTTAAAAAATTGGATGGCATTTAAAATTAATAGGTTAGATTCTTCTTGTTCATTAAAAGCATTGATAATGATATATTATGTAGAGCTACCTGATCAAATTAATTTAATCATCATTTATGATTTTAGGATATTGTGAACCTCAATTTACAATTTTTAATTTACTGAAGTGAGCCACTATTTAGGAAAGTATAAATTTTGACTACATATTTAACATTAAACATAATATCAAGAGAAATCATTAAACATTAAATAATTATAGATGTTTAGTACTATAAAGAGATTGTTATGCAACCCACCTTAACCTACTAGTTGGGTGCTTTGACTCCACAAGGTATTAGGTTTGAGGTATAGTATATACAAATGTGTTTGTGAGTTTGTAACTAAATTTGCTCAAAATCTATAAAAAAAATTATTTTAGAGCTCGTGTGTCTAAGTGGATATATGGCTACACTGATAGAGAGAAAGAAAGCATTAAACATCAAATTATTAAAAATTAGATCAATACAATAAATGGCGATGAGAATTTAGTTTACATGTCCAGCTAAAAATCCATCAAGATTAACTAGGGTGCAAATGTCACACCCCAAGTGCGGAAGACAGTACACCCTAGCAACATGAGAAAGGATGAAAGAATAGGAATATCTATTTTATACTCTTAAAAGAGAAAAGTACATAAACCAATAATATAACAAATTATACCAGATGAAAGCAATGGAAAGGAATCAAATATTTATTTTATTAATAGGAATTCAAATAACAATACATCAAGGTAATATGACTACTACAAGCCAAATAAGTCTAAAAGAAATATCAACATGAAAGAAAATTATCCAACCCACAACAACAAAACATAAAAGGCCTATTAAAAATATAAAAATATCAACTATAATCTCTACTACTAATAGCTCTGTTTCTAAAGTGACGATCCACTAAGCACACCTTCAAAACCTGTTGTAAAAAGAGACGATTTGTGAGTTTGATAAATCAAACTTAACAAGTAACTCCTATCTATCAAAGCATAACAAAATGATGGTACATGCAGTATGAACAACCAAAAGGTGGAAGTAGTAACCTCTAGTCACTATATCAAAGTAGCCATGAAATATGTTATGTTTTTTACAATAGATGTTGCATTTGGGATCCCTAGTCTATGATTTTGATGATGACAAATATTATTGATTGAATTGTTACTTTTCTCATTTAATATTTTGAATATTTATTTTATCTGTGAGCACTAACATTGAAGGTAAAATATGCACTGCTTAAGGCTACTGAAAGCTCAAAAATGAGTAAAATAGGAATGTCAAGTAAACAAAGTCTGTGATTTTATTTTTCTTTATTTTCTATTTTTGAGTCTAGCCACATAAGATTGTATGCAATTGGGTGACCATGCACACACACAGGGGGAGTGAAATAAATTTTAAAAGTTAAAATTTTTTATACTAATCGTATTGTATGACTTACAATCGTACTATATAATCAGTATAGAATAAGTATTGTACAGCTTACAATCGTACTATACGATTCATTACGATATGAAAACTCTAGCCGCCAGATTAAATTAAGTAAGAATTTTAAATTTGATTTTTCATCTAATCGTACTGTATGAATATTTGAAGTCTTGCTTAAATTAACCCTATAATTAGTCAATCAAAATATTGTTTAATTAATGATAGCAAATCATATTGTACGATCGTGATTGTATCTTACGATTGACAGAGATGAAATTTGGTCGTCCCAAAGATCATACCAAACGAAACCATGATTTTTGAACTAATCGTACTGTACGATATTTATATCGTACTAGACGACCTACCTGAAATCAACTAACCATATTGTACGACAAGAGCAGTACAAAAAGATTAACAGAGACGATTTCCAATCATCTCAAGAATCATCCTGTACGAATAGAGGAAATCAAACAGATCGTACTTGATGATCTCTGGATCGTACATTACGATGTGTTCAAAAAAATTGAACAGTTCGTTTGAACGACTGTTTACATCGTACTAGACGGGTCTAATTTTTGAACTGATCGTACTATATGAACTCCAATCGTACTATACAAATAGTGACAGCTAACCTGAATTTCTAGGATTTCTTGAAGCTCGGTACTTAAGCAAAGTTTTTTTAATTCTCTTTGTAATAGAGAGAGGATTGTGTGACTGTTGAAGGAACTCTGAGAGAAGAGCTTTTGAAAGAAAATTATGGTTTGAGAGGAAGGGGAAGGTGAGGTTGAGCATGAGAAAACATGAGTATGAGGGGATCACATGGTTGCTCTAGGCTGGCTACACCCTTGCTTCTCATGTGGCCTTGGTGAGTCTTTGAAAGCTCTCTTGGGAGAGAGGCTTCTAAGTCAAGTCGTCGAGGTACTCTGCCTTCTCTAAGAGAGAGAAAAAGGAGCTGAGATTCTCTGCCTTCTCTTAGAGGGAAAAAAATGATTCAAGGTCTGGTGCTGTCATCGAGAGGGTGACATAGCGTTCAGCACTCCGCCGCATCAGGTTTGGTGAAAGTGAGTCTGCAAAGGCTTCTCCGCCTTGCTGTGAGAGCAAAAGGAGAGTCACTTAGTGTTAGTGCAATTCTCAGAGCGAATGACTCCAGGGAGTGGACGTAGGTCAAGGTTGACCGAACCACTATAAAAATCTCTAGTATGTTTTTTTTTTCCTTTCATACTTTTATTTTTCCTGCATTTTATTTATGTTATAACTACTTAGAAAAATTGGTGATTATCGCTTCGTTTCATAAATCACAATATCATCATAGTTAAATCAATATTTTTGATAAACTCGTTCGCTTCCGCAATCAATTAGAATTTAGTATTTTCAACTTATGAAAACTTTTCAAAAATATTGTCATCGTTATTTTGAAGTTGGGAAAAATTTTTAAAATTACCAATTCACCCCTCTCTCTCTCTCAGTGAGCCTCGGGCTAGTTCCTTAAGGTTTAATAACCTTCATGAACTTTCAATAGATTCTAGTATGCTGGTGTATATGTCAACTAGTTACTAACGCCAAAATATTTTAATGCTTACAAATGCACAACACTAGATATCAGTTTACCTTAAAATGGTTTATCAATCATTTATTATTTCCAATTGATATCTAACTATATATATATGCACATTCATACGTATATATTATAGTCGGTTTATCAAATACCCATCACCAAAAAGGAAAACAATAACCCAAGAAAATCTAATGATTTCCTATAGAGTCATCACTCTGTGGGCTCGTCGGCCCGGCTAACTAATATCAATGACATCCAATTCAATGCACTAAAATATATTATTTCCAAAAAATTTCATAATTTTTCAATAGGTTTTATAATTTCAGTAGGACATGTTATTTCATACTAAGATATGATTTGTCAACATCACATTTACAGCATTCAATAAGAGCACGAGCATGAAAATATAAAAATTGATATATAAGAGTTTATGCATCAATAAATAAAGAATAATCTAAATGCATAAAAAAAATTATAATAACAAGACTGGCAACCTAATATCCAAAGGTTTAGCATACGAAATAAGAATAATGCCCCTAAGAAAGAAGGGTGCGTTTATCCCAAAATAAATAACTGCTACTTAATTTTTAGGTGAGCGACACGAAACTCCAAACCTATGAGATATTCAACCGATAAAGCTACGAGGCCAACGACTCGAAAGTCCTATAAGAAGTGGAATCAAAGATTTATAAGCACACACTTCATGAAATAATGGACAATATCGTAATAAATCTTTAGTCACACCGAAAACACCAAATCAATTAATATGATATATTTTATGACCTATCAAGGCACCCTATGGAAACCAAAACTAAAAGAGAACTCGACAAACAAATTTTAGATTAAAAATACATCTAAAGGATATAAAATAATATAGCTTTTGATCAAATCAAACATCAAATTTAAATAACCTCCTCCGAAAGCAAGTTAAAATTAATCATAACAATATATCAAGACAACACCAAATCAAATCTAGCAAAAACATTATAAAAGAGAACATCTACTTCTATTTCTTGGGAACGAAGAGGAAAAAGTTTGAACTCACAATTAGAGGAGGAGCTTGCTATAGGCTGTTGTCGCGAAAAAGGAGCGAAGAGGGAGGAGAGGATGCATGACAGCTGCTGAAGAAGAGAGGGAAGAGAAATTTGATGCCCTAGGTTTACAATTAGCTTTAAATAGAGAGAGAAAGGTCAGCGAGGGAATTTTGTAAGGCAGCAAATCTTGTAATTTACACAATTAGAGGGAGAGACGTCAAGATTGGGCTCGGTGTGTGAGCAAGGCAGAGACAGTGCAGAATGTGGGAAATATAGTATAAATGTTACTTTTTTTTACTTTGAGTAAATTTAATCACAAATTCATTCTTTATACATAAGGTCATGAAGTCATGATCCTATGATTGGAGTAAAAAAAAACTCACCATTAAGTTTAAGTGGGCTAAATAGAAATTCTTTTATTAAGAAGATTAAGTACTATGCCAATATATAAAAAGTTGCTACCATGTCTCATTCAATATAGTCAAGAGCTTTTTAGGCTTCGTTTGGGACAGCTTTTTTGTTACTTTATAAAACTGTTTTTTAGTACAAAAATTTCTAATTCAAGAAATTTTTGTATTAAAAAGCCGTTTTAAAAAAATAGCAAAGAAGCTATCCCAAATGAGGCCTTAATCTATTGTTGGGGTAAGATTTTGGGATTGAGCTTTCCTTCTGTCCAAGCTCTGGTGTTGTCGTATGTGAACACCACAACTCATCAAAACTTCAGATCATTGAATATTTTGCATGCTATATTGAGCACATAATATTTCTCTTGTATTTTAACATAAATTTTTTAAGTTGAGTTGTAGTAGTTGCTCTATTGTCTCTTTTTTATTTTTAAAATTTTTGTTCTTTTACTTTTTCTTGTAGAATTTTAAGAAATCCATTTATTACTTTAGACTCATGTTTTTTTTTTTTTAATAAAGTTTTTTCAATAGTGATAGAGGTGAATCTACGACTTTATTTTATAGCACGAAAGATTTTCTTCATAATTTTAATTTTATGAACATCTTCATCATTTATTTCTAATTGACCGATAACATCGAAAGCTCAAAAAATTATAATTGAAAATCGATTCAAGCTTCGTTAACTTGATTTGCATCGGGTCTCATATCAAATAATCAAGAATAATTTATCAAAAATATATTTGAATCCATTGAAATATAAAATTAGATTTTTTTGGCCTTTCACGTTTAAAGCAATGTTCTAGAGAGCGCATTTTTCACTTTAGAATATGGTGTGAGCAAAATAAGTACTAAGCACACTTAGGCTTCGTTTGGGATGATTTTTTTATTGCTTCTTAAAGCAACTTTCTAACACAAAAATTAAAAGTTTTATACCACCAAGCTATTTTACGAAGCAGTTAAAAAGCCGTCCCAACGAAACCTTAGACTAGGGATTATGACCCTATTTCTATTTGAGTGTATTTTATTTTATAAAGCAGCTTTTTAGTAGAAAAATATTTTGAATTAGAAAATTTTAACTAAAAATCTATTTTAAGAAGCGATAAAAAAGTTTTCCCAAACAAAGTATTAGTATTAGTATGATTAGCTGCAAATGCATATGCTAAACACAAATTTAATGCCAAAATGAATGAATTATTTAGTATATAACCAAGAGCTCGCTCTTATTTACTGTCTTTGTTGTATAAGGGGTTGGACAGTAATGGTTTTATGTCTAAACATTTCTTATGCTCTATAAATTGTTTGCCTTTCGGCCTCTATTTCCATCTTAAAAAGTTGATCTCGGGCTGTATGACTTCTCAGCTAACAGAAGAACAGCATTAGTAATTATATATCTTTGAAATTTTGGTCTGATCAGTACAAATCTCGAGATAAAACTTGAGTTGAGAACTTCCAGAAGTTAAATTTAGGATCATATGAACTCCAATTTCAACACTTATAATCAAGCTGAACATCTCAATGAGACAAACACAACGATATCAAAAAGTGGTTCAATCCAAGCCTCAAGGAGCCCAAATCAAATATTTGAAGCATAATTAGAAACTTCAAATATTAATTGAATGTCCAAATGATCTTCAAATTTGACATGGTTATAGTCGAATTGAGCGGCTCAACAAGACGATTCCAATGAGCCCAATGTCACTCAATTCTGATATCATTAAGACACTTAAATGCTAAATAAACACTTACTGATCAAGAGAATCAATATGGACTAGGGGTGTCAAAATCGGGTTTCGGGTCGGGTTCGGGTCGAACCCGCAATGACCCGCAGCCTAAACGGGTTGACCCTAACCCGACCCGGGTAGGGAAACGGGTCAGAAAATCGGACCCGGACCCGAAGGCGGACGCGCAGGCGGGCGCGCGCGGGCGCGTGCGGGCAAGCGCGCGGGTGCGGGGCGAGCGCGCGTGCGGGTGCGGGCGAGCGCGGGCGAGCCCGGGCGAGGGGGTGGGCGCGCGGGCAAGCGCGCGGGCGCTGCTAGCGCGGGCACGGGCGCGCTGCTGGCGTTCGTGGATGCGCGCGGGCAGGGCTTGCGGGCAGGCTCTAAACAGGTTTTCGGGTTGACCCGGCAACCCGTCGGGTCAACCCGAACCCGACCCGTTTTTCAAACGGGTCGAATTCCTGAACCCGAACCCGACCCATTTTGAACTCGGGTCGGGTTCGAGTCGGGTTTTCCTGGTCGGGTTCGAGTCGGGTTGTCGTGTCGTGTCAAATATTGACACCCCTAATATGGACCATATGATGAAGTGTTTTAGATTCCGGTTTAAATTATCAAAATGTTCATCCCAAAAAGCCTATAAATAGATCATCATTCTCCACATATGGGTGAAAGAAGGGAAAGAACTAGATAGCTCTCTTATATTTTCCAACTATCGTCACCGAAGGCCACCACCAACTATTGCTACTGACAACCACCACCATCACCGACGAATATCACTACCAATCATTGCCACCATCTCCAGAATTCTGCAAAGATTTAACATTGTTGTTGGGTATAACTGTCCGCCTACGAACACCTATTTTTTATAATCTTTATAGAAAAAATCAACCTTGCTGTTGGGGTTAATTGTCCATCTGTGAACACTATTCTAAAATTTTAGAAACTAAAAGCCTTCTAACATTGTCTTCAAACTTTATTTTCTTTCATAGTCATATTTGATGATGATCATCAACTTCGCTCATCCATGCAAAATAATTGCAATCTTCTTCTAATCCAATTTTTGGACATCTTTTAAATTATCATCCACAACAGACAATCCTATCTATGATACCCTTTGAAGTTGATGAGTGACTTGAACTTTATCTCCTAAAATATCTTACCTGATGAGATTAAACATAATTATCAAACCTTCGAAAAAGAAAACAAAACAATGTCTACTAACATGTTTAAAATTGCATGTACTTTTTGGTAGTTATTTGTGGAGTCTGACTATATCGATCAATTGAGTTATATTGTTGACTCAGACCACAATTCCGACGACCACTCGGACTCCTTTTTTTAGTTTTTTCATAGGGTTTTTTTTCATTGGGTAGGTTGTGACAATATGGGAAGTTATACTCTGGCATATGAATTAGAAACCCTAAAATGCACCTTTTCAGCTGTAGGTTTTCTCAGTTCAGTTACAGATTGTTTAAACCCTTACTCTAGAAACCCCTATATGCAGATTCAAAATCTCCCTTGAACGAGCTTTTAAAAACCCTAAAAGACCCACCCTAATAAAGTTACTGCGATTCAGCTGGCCTTTTTGTGCCTTCTTCTGAAGTTGTATTAGATGATTCACATCGTTCATGAATCATCCAAATTGGTCTATTTTTCTTGTCATTTTATCTATGTGCAGATGTCCATGCCCGGCATCCATCGCTGCCACCCTCTGCCCCACCACCTTAGCAAGTTTCTGTAAAAAAAAAAAGGATTAATTCTTTGTTGCAGACTTCTTGTTTATATTATCAAGTCGATTATGAACCGTCCTTTGTTTTTGGGTACTATGAGCCGTCCTTGAAGTTGGTTGATTTACTACGCTAGCTAATAAAATTGTATATTTATATCATTACAAGCTAAAGCAAGGTAGGTATATACTGGCAAATTATCCTGACATCATGGAATGAGAAACTAGGAAA
Organism: Dendrobium chrysotoxum; assembly: GCA_019925795.1. Classification (NCBI taxonomy): domain Eukaryota; kingdom Viridiplantae; phylum Streptophyta; class Magnoliopsida; order Asparagales; family Orchidaceae; genus Dendrobium; species Dendrobium chrysotoxum. Next base: position 14,515,300 of record CM034314.1, read on the forward strand.
AAAAAGGGTAAAGCTGCCAAATTTTCAACTAGACTTTGCTCTTCTGCTTCTGGGTTATCTTACAAATTCCTTGAAGTTGTATAGACCAAGAGAATTTCAATGGAGGACAGGCAAGCACCAGGGCAGGCTTTGGTGGTCGGCGGCAGCATAGCAGGTCTATCTTGTGCCCATGCATTGATTGCCGCAGGTTGGGAGGTGAGAGTGATAGAGAAATCCTTATCTCCACCTTCCAGTAGTCCAACAGGAGCAGGTCTCAGCCTGGACCCTCAGGCTAGGGAGATTGTCAGCTCTTGGTTATCAGATCCAAACATCCTCCATGATTCTTCCTTTCCTCTTGACATAGAACTGGTTCATATCTTTGCTTTGCCTTTTCATGAATTGGTCACTAGAGTTGCCATATCTCTCTTCATCTTCCTTTATCTTTTCACGCAGCTGCAGTTTGTGGATGGTAAGAAGGATAGGCAGATTGTTGCAAGAGATGATAATTTCAACTACAGATGCTTCCACTGGACAGATCTGCACTCACTTTTATACAAAGCTTTGCCCCCAGATGTAGTTCTGTGGGATCATCACTTTCTCTCTCTAAGCATATCCGAAAACAAAGCTTCTGTTCGGATCAAAGTTAAAATCCCGCACACTGATGAGATGAAGGAATTTTCTGGTGACTTATTAATTGCTGCTGATGGGAGCATGTCCCTTATTCGACGCCATTTTCTTCCTGATCACAAGCTAAGGTTAGGACTCGCAATTTTGAACTACTTTCTTCTTTTATTAATCAAGTTTTCTTTTACTCTACTTTAACAGGTATTCTGGTTACTCAGCATGGAGAGGAGTGTATGATTTCTCAGAGGATATTAGCTTAGACACCATTGATTCCATTCGTAGTGCTTATCCTGAACTTGGAAAATGCTTGTATTTTGATCTGGTTTATGGAAATCATTGCGTTCTTTTTGAGCTCATAAACAAGCGGCTCAACTGGATATGGTACTTCGGCACACCAGAGCCAGACATCAAGGCAAGCTACTTGACCAACTCTGAGTAAGTTCTTAGATAGTGAAATAAACATGTTAGGATTCAGATGAAGGGTAATTGAATATGTTATGCAGGGAAGATCTCTGACCATGAAAGTGAATCATCAGATGATTGAGAAGATGCACACAGATGCTAAAAGAACGTGGAGCTCTGAATTGGCTCTGCTTATGAGAAAAACAAAAGACCCTTTCATCAATGTAATATATGACAGTGATCCTCTCCCTCAGTTGTTCTGGGACAATGTGGTGTTGGTAGGTGATGCAGCTCACCCTACAACACCTCACTGCTCCAGAAGCACAAACATGTCTGTTCTTGATGCTGAGGTCTTAGGCCTCTGTCTGAAGAAGTGGGGAGCGGGGAATTTGGACATGGCATTGCAGGAATATCAGTCTATTCGATATCCAGTGATCTCAAGGCAAGTTCTGCACTCGAGACATGCAGGACGCCTCAAGCAAGGGCTTCCTCTTCAAGATAACACTGTTTTCAATCCCAAAGAAGCTAGCAAAGAGGAGGCTGCTGGGATTCTGCATAAAAGCTTGCCATTCTTTTATAAAGCTCCTGTGTCCATGGACCAGTAAGTTTGGTCTTTTCCATCTTCTAAGCATTACAAAACCTTCTTAAGATTGATTGTAGTTTTTAAGCACATTGACACATGTGGCCATGTGGCTATGAAGAAGCAGAGGTGCTTGGCAAAACCAATTGACGTACTTACGCATCTTGATAATGCCTTTCTTAGAAACATAGTTGTAGCTAGCAGTTCCAGAGAGCAAGAGAGCTAAAAGCACCATGGATGGCAAGCCAATGTGCTGCTGGGTGTTGTTATCCGTTGGCTGTAGATCAGTGTTCAGGGAATTCGAAGAGATATCACCCATAGGAAGAATGATCAAAGAGGTTTTAATTGTAACTCGATTCGGAGATATTACACTTGTGGTTGCATTGTTGTCAATGTAAGAATGTTTGGAGAGCACTCAGAGACATGGGGACCTTAGTATCATCACTTAGGCGGCCTTCATCTCTCTCTTTTTTTTATTGGAGGTGGTGTCAATCTTTGTTGGGTCAATAGTATTATGCATCATTGAAGGTACTTTATATTGTCGCTCTTTGTCCAACTCAATCTCTATTTCACAGTCCATTTGGGTTAATGGTCTGTTTGGGACAACTTTTACAACAATTATAATATCATTTGACTATCATTTTCTTACTTCTTTTTCATTGCTTTTTAGAAATTTTTATGGTTAATAGTTCTTTGCAAACAGAGTAGTCAAGTTATTTTTTCCGAAGCAATTTCACAACCAACTTTATAAAATATTGTAGTCATCCCAAACAGACCTTAAATGTGATAAGAATGATGAAAGGAAATTGTATGCATCACAAAATCATTATATGTATCACAAAACGGACCGTGTCATAAGTCTAGAACATTCAAAATTAGTTAAGATAACCCCCCATGTTACTCAATCTGTCGCATTCGAGAAGTCAGATAAATTTACGTGCGAGGCTGAATGAAAATTGACACGCGTGATAATTGTAGGAGTAAGAGATATCTAACTATTTCAGGCAGAATTACCATTTTTTTCATCTAAATTATACAAATTTCATATTGTTGGAAAGCTAATAAATTTTCCCAAAACTTTCATTTAATTCATTTTGACAAATTCCAACATAGTGAGTCGCAAGAGTTCATGTAAAGAAAGACAACAAATTCATATTAAAAAAATCTGGCCCTTTAAACTATTTCAATCAGAACTTATTCATTTCTCCGATTTTTATAGGGAGAAACTAAATCCGATCATCTAATACTTTTATGTTTTTAACCTTGGCTGATTCCAACATACAAAGTCATAATTTTTAGTAACATTGGGAACTGAGAATTCAAATACAGAAATTTTGATTTTGTCTCACTGTTTGGAGCAAAACTCTTTCATTTTTTATTTAAATTGTACTGAATTACAGAATGGATTCATAATTTGAACATCTACAGCTTTCATAGCCTATAAAATAAAAATTTTATAGCAAATTATGTGAAAATTTTAATCGAGCTGAAGCCACGGAAGAACATAAAAAAAAAAAAAGAACTGCATTCACTTAGGCTTCGTTTGAAATGACTTTTTTATTGCTTTCTAAAGCGGCTTCTTAGTAAAAAATTTTTAGTTTAAAAAATTTTTGTACTAAAAAGCCGCTTTAGAAAGAAAGAAAAAATGACGGCCCAAATGAAACCTCATTCTCCCGCAGAACCACTCATTACCTACTTGCACAATCTTTCCAAAGCACACTCCTCATTCCAAAAGCACTGCACTCACAATCAAACATATTATTTTTTTATTTGAGTGTTTCAAGCTTAGGTCACACTATGATAGTTTCTTTACTGAACCATGATGCCATTGCCTCAGCCTGGCACGCTAACATTACACAACACACAAAGCATTACTCCTCATTCTCATTCTGTAATAATTCTCTCACCCTCACTTCATCCTTGCATAAGTTCTACGCAAGCCACTAGTCTTTGAAGAGGGCATGATACTTTGAGGGGGGTCATGAGCAAGAGCACCTGCGCTTATGTTGTGGTTGATAAGCAAATGTGATAAGTTAATTAGCTTATGCATAGTTCGGCTTACTGATCCATGTGGCCTGCTCCACTTCTACTGCGTCCGATCAGTCCTGCACACTCATAGCCGTCGGATGTCTACTTCTACATATATAGTTTACTATGTTCACTTAACTTAAAGCATAGATGAATCAATGAAGTCTCACAGCTGACATTATTGACTTCCTTTCTATTTACTACTTTCTTTTGTTTATGCTCTGTTAGCTTCAGCTATACTGGCAAATATTATCTTCAGTGGTCGGTGGTGTAGTAATTGATAACAAGGCCTCGACAACAAGTTTATATATTTAGAAAGATCTTGATGGCTCTCCAATAATTTCTTGAAATTTTCTATCCAATCGAATCCCTTGGTTGAATAGATATTGATGCAACATAAATGCTTCTATATTTTTCAATGTTATTATGACCAGTGGCAAGCTCTGGTAGCTAGTTCAAAGTGCTCAGTTGTTATTAGTTGAGTTAATGACTAAAATATTACTCTCCTAGATCTTGAGTGAGCATAACTTATGCCATGAGTGGCTTTAAAGCTTTTATTTCTAGAATCTCTAGTTAAAATTTGACATCAAAATTTGCCAAGGATTCACCTTGTTTCTGCCTTATTTTCAATAAGGCTTGGGAGTTCTTCATAAACCATTAAGCCATTGCAAATTGGGTGATAAATTATCTTTTGAATTAGTTGAATGAAGTGATAGTTTCAAGTGGAAAAAGAAAGAATCACCTACGTGGCAACTATTTAAATGTGATTAAAAGTATTCAACACCTTAGTATGTCATTTATGATTAGTGGTGTGGTTGGAAACTCAAAGTAAGCAACATGGTTGAATGCGTTCCTACATGGTTCTCTCGATGAAACTATCTATAGGATGCAACCGTATGGTTTTGTGGATACCCAATTTCCTAATCATGTTTGTTTGTTAAAGAAAGTTATCTATGGCCTGAAGCAAGCACTGCATCAGGGGTTTGCAACTTTTTCATCATATCTACTTCAATATGGGTTCAAAACAAGCACAATTGACCCCTCACTTCTACTTTATCAGCATGATTCAGTACAGCTTTACATCCTTGTTTATGTAGATGATATTCTACTAACTGGTAACAATAATTCTGCAATTGACAAACTATTTGGTGCTCTACAATCCCGATTCAGCATGCACAATCTCAGATAGCTCAGTTTCTTCCTGGGACTGCAAGTATTTTATACTCCATCAGGCCTTCAGCTAACTCAGACCAAGTATGTAATCAAAATTCTGCATAAGGCTGCTATGTCTGACTGCAAACCGATTTTTACCCCCTTATCCACCAATTTTTTAATCCACCTAACAGCTCTGCTCTATATGATCGCCCCAAATTTTGTCTTCAAATTGTGGGCTCTTTACAATACTTAACCATCACTCGACCCGATCTTCTATATGTTGTGAACTTCTTATGCCAACACATGCATACCGCACAACAATTTCACCTTCAACTACTCAACGAGTTCTGCGTTATGTCAAAGGCTCTCTTCACGTTGGTTTTCCCAGTACCAGATCCATATTTCAAGTACAAGCCTTTGCTGATTTAAATTGGGTAGCAGATCAACTGACAGGTGATCTATCACAGGCTATTGTGCCTTTCTTGGGTCCACACTCATCTCTTGGATTGTTAAGAAGCAAACCTCTATGGCACGATCTTCTATAGAAGCTGAATATAGAGCTCTATCTACTGCTGCTTATGACATTATTTGGCTCAGACGTTTACTTGTTGAGTTCGGTATTCCTCTTTTCGAACCAACCAAAGTATTCTGTGACAATGTTTCGGCTCTAGCTCTTGCAAGTAACCCAATTTTTCATGCTAGAACGAAACATATAGAAATTGACTTTCATTTTATACAAGAAAGTATTCGACAACAGCATATTACTGTTCATCATATCTCCACTCAAGACCAACCTGTTGATATCTTTACAAAGTCCCTGAGTGTTGCTCGTTTCTCTGAACTTCGGGGCAAGTTAACAATTCAACCTCAAATTGTCAACTTGAGGGGGCAGATAAGCAAATGTAATAAGTTAATCAGCTTATGCATAGTTCGACTTACTGATCCATGTGGCCTGGTCCACTTCTACTGCGTCTGATTAGTCATGCACACTCATAACTGTCAGATGTTTACTACTATGATCTTCACCTTTAAGCTCTAACCAACTTCTACATATATAGTTTACTGTGTTCACTTAATTTAAAGCATAGATGAATCAATGAAGTCTCACAGCTGACATTACTGACTTCCTTTCTATTTACTACTTTCTTCTGTTTATGCTCTGTTAGTTTCAGCTATACTGGCAAATATTATCTTCAGTGGTCAGTGGTGTAGTAGTTGATAACAAGGCCTCGACAACAAGTTTATATATTTAGAAAGATCTTGATGGCTCCAATAATTTCTTGAAATTTTCTATCCAATCGAATCCCTTGGTTGAATAGATATTGATGCAACATACATGCTTCTATATTTTTCAATGTTATTATGACCAGTGGCAAGCTCTGGTAGCTAGTTCAAAGTGCTCAGTTGTTATTAGTTGAGTTAATGACTAAAATATTACTCTCCTAGATCTTGAGTGAGCATAACTTATGCCATGAGTGGCTTTAAAGCTTTTATTTCTAGAATCTCTCATTAAAATTTGACATCAAAATTTGCCAAGGATTCACCTTGTTTCTGCCTTATTTTCAATAAGGCTTGGGAGTTCTTCATAAACCATTAAGCCATTGCAAATTGGGTGATAAATTATCTTTTGAATTAGTTGAATGAAGTGATAGTTTCAAGTGGAAAAAGAAAGAATCACCTAAGTGGCAACTATTTAAATGTGATTAAAAGTATTCAACGCCTTCGTATGTCATTTATGATTAGTGGTGTGGTTGGAAACTCAAAGTGAGCAACATGGTTGATTAGACCAACCTTCTTGATTTTGATTATTCCAACTTGCTCCTTAGTTATTTTGACCAGAATTCCATTGATTTTCATCATTATCATTTAACCAACTAAAATTGGGGTGATTCCTTTAACCTGAATTTTATGTATTTGAATAGGGATTATTTTTTCATACAATCAAATTTATATTTTCAATCCCTTGGATATCATTCTCTTTCATTGAGCTTTTATCTTCCAAATATAAAGATGAATTAGAATTTAAGCTTAAAATACTCAACTTCTTTGATATTACTGTAACTTGTGTAGTCAAAATGGATAAAAAATTATTTTCATAAACTCCTACCACTCTCTTAGGATTTACCCTATCAATAGGACATTGAAAATTATTTATTGCCAATTTTTCAATTAGTTCATAAGCATCCTCAAAAGGCTTTGACATCAAAAAACCTCCAGCTGCAGCATCAATTATGGCTCTAAGGGATCCTACTAATCTATTATAAAAAGTTTGAATTATCAACCAATCAAGTAAGGCATGGTAAAGGCATGGTAAGAGCATTTTCTAAGCATCTCCTTGAATCTATCTCAACTCTTATAAATAGATTCTCCTTCTAACTGAATAAAAGAAGTAATATCATTTCTAAATTTGGCAGTCTTAAAAGGTGGGAAATACTTTCCTAAAAATTTATGGGCCAACTCATTCAATGCAATAATAGAGCCCAAAATAATCTAAGTCTAATGATATCATCACTAGGAGTGTCAAAATTGGGTTTTGGGTAGGGTTCAGGTCGAACCCGGAACTGACTCGGGTTCAAACGGGTTAACCCTAATCCAATCCAATTATATAAACAGGTCAGAAGTACATACCTAAACCCGACCCGTCAGGTTACCAGGTTGACCTGACCCAACACTGCTGGATAGCGACGACGAGAAGGCGGATGGTGGGACTCATGTCAATGGCAGGACGGCCGAGCAGTCGATGCAATGCTTAGACAGTAAGGCTAGCAAGTAGTCTACTGGATGCGCGGGTGGGCAACAGGCAGAATCGGACAGCAAACAGTCGACGCGATGTGCGGGCAACTTATTTCAAATGGGTTTTCGATTCAACCCATCAGGTTTATGGGTCAACCTGAACCTGTCCCATTTTTTTAAACATGTTGAATTCAGGAACCTGACCTATTTGCAAAACGAGTTAACCCTAACCCAAAATTTTTGGGTCAGGTTCGAGTCGAGTTTTTGGGACGTGTTAAATATTTAAACCCCTAATGATCACTAATATCATTGTACTTAAATATTATTACTAAATATAGGCTAGAATCTTTAATGGGAGCTCCCCTAAATTGAGAATTTATACCATCTGAATGATTGCAAGTTTTAATTCAAAGTTATTAGCTTGGATGACAGGTCTATTTATACTCTGATGAATTCTGTCTATCATAGGGTTTGTAAAATCCTTAATAGGTCTAGAATGATCTAAGTCTTGAACAGGGTCAGCTATTTTCAAAATTTTTTTAGTGGTTTTAATTTTAGAAAGTATTCTCTCAATTTTTGAATCAAAATCTAGCAACGGTTCCTTTCTATGGCTTCTAAGCATGCAATCACAATTGCGTAATCAATAAAATAAAATAAAAGAATAAAAGGATATAATAGGACTAATTATGCCATTAATTCAACAATATAATAAATTTTATAAATAAAATAAATTCTTCTACAGCAACGGTGCCAAAAACTTGATGGGGGTGGTAAAGTAACATAAAGAATTATAAAAATAATTTAGCTCTATATCAATCCTGAAATAATGCTTGGGTTTTTTTTATATAAAAAATTATAAAAATCTCACTTAATATACGCGAGTGTACTTACCGAATCAAGTAATACAGTGATATAGTAGAGTATTGATCCCACAAGGAAGAATGTTTACTTACAAATACTAGTATTATCTACTATAATTATAATAATTATCCTACTAAAAAATAAGCTTTTGTGGAGATTTAATCACTTAATTTGAAATAAAAAAATTAATAAAATACTATTTGGATAAAATATTTTTGATTGATGAAATGTAAATACAATATATTTCATAATGATTCTCTTTTATATTGATGCTATTCATAGTATATGTATTACCGACCGCTTAGTCGAGTGTGAAGAGACAAAGGATAAATTAAATCTTTCAACCTCAATATCACTCTAAACTCTCATAGTCTGTCATCCTATAAAAATCTTAGAAGTGTAAGTAAAGTATATACTATTAAAACTCCTCATTATAATTCCTCTTTATAAAATTAGTATATATCAAGTACTATGCCTATGCTTGCATCATACAAATTCAATATACCTGGTTGTGCATGCTTTTCTATTCCTAGGCATTACACTTGATATTAACTACACATATAGCTACAGTGTACATTAAATGAAGACCTGGTATATTAAAAATATCATTAAATTATTAATAAAAAGAATTCATTAGTACTCTACATTTCATTTACACCATCAATTTAAAATTAGAGAATTTAACCAAGCATGAAAAATAAGAAAAGCAGACTCATTTTCATTAATTGTACAAAAGAAAAAAAGTACAAAACAAAAGATATCACTAGATGGGTTTGATGATCTCCTCTACACTACTCCTTAAACTTACAGAATTGCTTCCATAAATATTGACCAAACACTCTTATAAAATAGATCTAGAGCTCCCTGAATTCCCTTAGTTATCAGTCATAAGAAAATTGCAGAGAAGCACTATGAAGACTGAAATTAATTAAGTGACTGAACTCTCTTACTAATATTATAAACAAACTATTTATAGAAAAATATAGAAAATGGACACTGGCACTGCGACGCTCTAGACACTTACACTGCGACGCCCGTAAAATGAATTAATACCACAACACTTAAAGAATTTCCTCCTCTGCGGCACTTGCTGATGTGGACCTGTTGCTTAATGTATCGATATATCACTTCGTTGATAGATCGTGTCCAGGTTGGTTACAAGTGTAACACTACAGTAATGTAGACGGTTGAGCGTTGCGGCATCCACGTGGAACTCCCCTCGGCTTGCGGAAATTGGAAATTAGCGTCACGGTGCTGTGTAGATAGAGACTGGGCATTACAGCACTGACTCCTCCTATACCGCGATGATGTCAAACAAAGACTAGGCTTCGCCATGTCTATATTGGGTGCTCCGACGATATCAATGATGGGGTCACGACGGTATAGTGCCCAACATCATGTCGCTATATGATATTTGAAATTTCATACCTTTCCTATATTTTTTCTGCATAACATAACTAAAACAACATAATTTCACTAGAAATTTAACATATAAAATATAAAATTATTTATACACATTAATATAAGGGGCCAAAATCTTTTGATATTCTGTCTATATCAAAAAATATTCTGGTACCTATAAGGCATATTCTGGTGGCTATATAACCATATTCTATTGGTTATAAGCCATGCTCTGGTGCATACGGGCATTTTTTGGTGCTATAAACACAAAAGCACAAAAGAGAGTCATAAGGGGTCAAAATTCTTTGAGATTCTGTTTGGAATCAAGATATGTAATATGACCTGCTTTGTGATATAAACTATTATATAATATGAATTTAGTTTATTTTTGTTCAATATTATTATTTAAATAATTGGATAACTGTTATGCTCTTATTGCCTTTCTCAATATAATGATTTGTTAGACTATTGCTTTTAAATATTCAACAAAATATTTAATAAAAAAATTTTTGGAAATTTATATCGATTTATGTGGCCTTCCGAGCTAGTTGAGCTCACTGTAATTTTACTTATGATTTTCAAGATCTGGGAAAGGGAACAAGCTAGTTGATTTGTAGTTTAGTATCAAATCTGACTTGATAGATATTTCTCTATTTTGATTGTTATATCGTCTTGACTAGTTTTTTCAGTTCTATAACTTCTGTTTGATAGTCATGTACTGTATTATAAATATATCTTGATGAAATAAAAAAATCTTATGGATAAGTTTATTTACAATAATCTGAATGTTTTTAGTTGCTATGTATTCTATTGTTTGTTTAAAATAAATTTTGAAAGAGAATCTGAAATATTTTAAAACTAGATTTTGTGATTTGTATGTCACAACTCAACACAATAGGACCTATCCTATTCGGGTTGTGTTGATACACATGTATTGATTTTATATAATTGATAATTGATAAGATGGACAAGGCTAATGACATTGACACATGTATGCTCATGGTTAACTATACTGATTTATTAATTACCAATGTGTTTACGCTCTTGTACATGTTGTTGATTGATAAATTTAAGTGCGATAATTTTTATTTTTCGTTATTGATCATATTGGATCGTACTAGTTATGACTGATCATTGATGATATTGAATGTTATTGATTATATTGATTGAGATGAGCATGCATATTAATTCCTTAAATCTTATTTTAAATGTTTTAGTGAGTTTTTGATTTCTGCTGAGCTTTGTAACTCATTATGTGATTTTGATAATTTCAAGTTAAGGAATGGGTTAGGATTATGTGGAGTGAGCCGGATTGAGATCTTCAGATTTCTTCTTTTATTTTATATTTTTTATTCTTTTATTCTTAGGTGTTATTGATAGATTTTTGATTATTAGTGATCTATTGACTATTGTAAATATGATTTTGGTGAATGACTATAGTGAAATATTTCAATGAGTATGATATTTAATTGCTTTTGCTAGATATATTAATTTATATTCATTATTTATAGAAGCTATGATAGATGGTTTAACTAATTAGAAATTTCTTTCAAATTAGACCTTGGGGTTTGACTATAGGTGTGACTCACGCTAGACTCGACTCATTTACACCCCTAGTATCTACCATAAGTAAATTCTATTATATTCAAATCAGGTTGAAACCTTGTTCAAAACTAGATTATTCGAGAGGAACTTCAAATAAATAGTTCACAATAAAAATAAGAGAATTTTGATTCAAAAAAAAAAAAACTTTGAGACATTTTTTCCTAAGAAAATAAATTGTAGAAGTACTTCTTTAATTTTTATCATTATTGGGCCTATAAAGTCAAATTTTTTATTATTCTAAATTTATTTATTAAATATAAATAAAAATTAATTAAAAAATATTATTAATTGTTGAGCAATACAATTAAATCATTACTCATTCACCATATTTTTTAATGATAATACTCATAAATACAATATCAAATAATTTAATTAATAATTTATTTATATTATCTGATAATTTAAGTATATTAAGAGATAATATATTATATATAATTAAAAGCATATATTATATAAAAAATTATCTTAATATTAAATATTCTAAAATATCATGACATTTTTTTTTTCCTTTTAGGGTTGAGCTTCCAAGTGAGTCATCGGATTAAGGAGAAATTATTACGTGCGGTGTCCGAATGGGAAAATCGTTAGAATTTGTGAGTATTTGCTGACAAATACTCAATAAATATTCAACAAATGAGTAAATACTCAATAAATACTCATAAAATTTATGAGTATATTTAATAAATATTCATAACTAAATATCTATTGAAAATTTATAAATTAGCAAACACAAAGGAATGTCTTATATGGACTCTACATGTGGTCCGAATTTCTCAATAGGTGTAGCGCCAGGACAGAACAAGCGTGACCAACGGCTCGCAAATCACCCAATCAACCTATCGAAACCAAATGACGGTAGGTAAGAGGGCGGGCCCGCCACTCGCCCGCCACTGACCACTCCACCAACCCCACCAAACTCATCCTTCCATCAATGCTCTATTCACCCGTTTCTCTTTCCCCCACGTTTGACTGCCAACCAAATAATAACACGTGTCATTACATCCATCTGGCAAACGGTGGACGCGATACCGTTATCCTTCCAACTACAAAAACGTAGGTGGGTGTAAGGGAAAGTGAAATTCCTCCGCACTTTCCCCACTATTAAAAGTCTATTATATCTTGCCGAATCCCTACTATAACCCTAAGAAGAGCGAAACACTCGCGGCCGCCGTCGCCGGAGCAGAAGAAGATGGGATCTGACCCTTCGCCGCGTTACTTCTGGGGCGACTCCCCCGAACCCGACGAGTACTACGCCTCCCAAAATGTACGAAACCAACAATCCTACTTCTCCACACCTCACGGCCGCCTCTTCACCCAATCCTTCTTCCCCATCGACCCCTCATCCGGCGAACTTGTCCCTGTGAAGGCGTCCGTCTTTATGACCCACGGTTATGGCTCCGATTCGGCCTGGCTCTTCCAAAAAATAGCCATCTCCTTCGCTCAATGGGGCTACGCCGTCTTCTGCGCCGATCTCCTGGGCCACGGCCGATCCGACGGCTTACGATGCTACCTTGGAGATCTCGACTCAGTCGCGGCTGCGCCCCTCTCCTTCTTCTCCTCCGTCCGCCGGCGACCGGATTTCTCTTCACTTCCCGCCTTCCTCTTCGGCGAATCCATGGGCGGCCTGGTAACCCTCTTAATCTATTTCAAGTCCATCGATGCCGATCTATGGTCCGGCATCATCCTGTCCGCTCCCCTCATCCAGATTCCAGAAGAAATGCAACCATCTCGGATCCGCCTCTTCATGTTCGGCCTCCTGTTTGGGCTTGCCGACACATGGGAGGCGATGCCGGAGAAGAATATGGTAGGGAAAGCTATTAAGGATCCTGATCGGCTGCGGATTATTGCGGCAAATCCAAGGAGGTATAGAGGGAAGCCGAGGGTGGGGACGATGAGGGAGCTTTTGAGGGTCACGGAGATGGTGCAGAGGAGGCTTGGGGAGATCAGGGTTCCGTTTCTGGCGGTGCATGGGACTGATGATGGAGTGACGGCGCCGGATGGGACGAGGATGTTGTATGAGAAGGCGGCCAGTGAGGATAAGGAGATGTTGATTTATGAGGGCATGTATCATTCTTTGATACAGGGGGAGCCGGAGGAGAATAGTGCAAGGGTTCTTCGGGATATGCGGGAGTGGATTGAGGAGAGAACCCGGCGGTACGGCGGCGGTGCCGCCGGAGTTGTACCCAGCGGTCAGATCGAGGGTGACGGCGACATAATTGGAGTGGAATAATATATGAACATGGGGCATTGACATTGATGAAGGGCGAAGTGTTTGCGATTATATCTAAGCATTTTATTTTATTTGGTGGATAATTGAAGAGGCTTCTCTCATTGGAGGCCCGATGTAAAATTCTGGATTGTTTATTTCCGAGAGGTTAGTGTGCAAATATAATTCTCACACGTATTTAAACTGTTATTTAATGATATTTAATGAATTTTCAAATCGTGCTTAACGGTCTTTAATAAATTTTTAAACTCTTAAAGAAGTCTTTTGATAGAATCTAAATAATTACTCTTTTGATTTTTTTTAAAAAAGTTGGGGATTATTATTTTGATTTAATATAAGTTATATTAACTAAATTAAAATTTTTCAGGTTAATAAGTTTTAACATAATGTAATAATTTAACATTAAAGATTTAAGTTATAATATTTTTAAGTTAAAAAATGTTATATTACGAAAATGTTAATATTAATAATGTAATATTTTACTTATATTTTAAATAAATGTGACATTATTTCTAAAAATTTATATATCAAAAATTTAAAATATAAAATTTGCTAATATTATTTCTAATATAATATAATTAGAAAAAAAAGTAAAATCAATATGAAAGCTCTAATGTTCCTAAGTACAACTAAATTTAATGCGACTTAGTTGAAATAAGTGTGTTTGATTTGGTTTGCGTGAAATCATAGGCAACCTCAGAATCAAAATATCCTTCAATTAAACTCTTAAAGAAGTCTCAGAATTACAATTAACAAATAATTTACATAATGAATCAACATATTATTACATTAAACAAAATAATTCAAATAAATTCAAATAAATACCTTCAAAGCTCGCAGGGAATTCCCAACGGAAATTTCGCTTCACTCGTTAACTAATTGTTCTCTCCAAAACCCGCAACCCTTCTCATCTCATTTTGCCAAAATATATAGATGGTTTGATTGAGAAATCACAGGCACAAAATTTTCGGTGATTGACGCTGATTGAGAAAGATTGGCGAAATAACTGATCACGGGCGCAAAAAGTTCGAAATGAAACAAATCAGAGCCTGAAAAATAAGGCATCACGGGCAGATGTTCAGGATTAAACTGGGCGGATTAAGATTGAGAAATAACGGTTTATATTGAAACTGGTTAAACGAACTCAGTTTCTATAGAAATCGGAACATCAAAATCCGGTTTCTATAGAAACCGAATTTTCCAGAGAAACCGGATATGCAAATTCCGGTTTCAATTGAAACCGAATTTTCATGTTCCAATTTTTATTGAAACCGTATTTACTCCATCTGTATTTGCTACTTTCTAAATTAATTATTAAACTTTCTTCTTATACATATTTCGTATAAAATGTGGTCCTTATAATTTGGCCTAATCAAATGGCTAATTTTTAAAAAGTAGCTGTTTAATAGTAGGAATAAGCAGAAAGAGCATTGCATTCTGAAAATTTTAAAAAGAGCAAATATATCGAATAATTTGATGCATTTAAAATACTCGATTTGACACTGATATGTCATCAAAAAATTATATTGATCAGGCACGACTCGATGCAAATATGAATTAAAAACTTTTAAATTAAATTTGGGACCATTCAAACTCCAATTTTAGCAAACCTATAGTCAAACCGAACGTCTCGAAGAGACGAACCTAACGACACCAAAATCAGTCCAATACGAACCCAAATGGATCCAAATCAAGGGTCTGAAGCCTATTTGGAAACTTCAGAACATTAATTGGATAGCCAAATGGTATCCAAATGTGACGTGCTTATAGTTGAATTGAGTGGCTCAACTAGACGAATCCAACGAGCCCAAGATTGCTAAATTTTGACATCATTCAGACACTTAAATGTGCAATAAATGATCTATGATTGAGCTGTTGACCTTTTTTTTCTTATCCCATACCCAGGTCTTGGGTCAACCTGGTTGACCGGGTCAACCTGGTTGACCAGGTCAACCAGGGTTGACCCGAGTAGACCCACTTAGCTTATGTTGGCCTAAATCAAATCTTGATCAAACCAAACCCACCTTTGGCTCAACCCCTCACTTCCATAGACCTAATTGACTAGGTTGACCAAGTCAACCCTTGACTTGGTCAACCTGAGTCCTAATGGGTCAATCTAACCCGTTTAGGTCTATTTAAGACCTAGTAAAGCTCCAAGCACCATCCTAATGCTCCTTAGACTCAAGCCACAGCCATTAGGGCTTAATTTCCCTCCTAATTGCTTCTAGATCTAATCTAGACCGTTCATGATAGGTCTAGGGCGTATAAATAGGAATCCTAGGGCTTTCTTGTAGGGATCTTGTTCCTATTCTCTCCCAAAGCTCCCTAAGCCCGAGGCTTTGCTTGTGAGAGTTTCTTGAGTCCCTTCCCACCTTATCCCACCAAGATCCACTGACCAGAGGCCGCCGGCGACGAGATCTCCGGCGAACCAAAGCTAGAAAAGTTCCAAGTGATTTTTCCATCAATCCAAAGCTTATTTGACCGCGATTTCTTCTACAATTAGGAGTGTGGACAGTCTACAAGTGCAACCAAACAAAAATCTCTCAAATTATATATTATTTAAATCTTTTAATTATGAGAAATTCACCTCTTTGAAATTTTAAACCTAGACTATATGTATGCATAGCATTCATGTGGGAGAAGGATTAGTGAATGATTGGGTCACAATCATTCACTAATCACTTCATTAGGGTTCTTTACTTAGTGCTTTCGTAGTCCTTACATGTGTAGGATGCACAAGCACTTAGTCTAGGCTCTCCTAGATTTAAGAACATGGCGTGTGTTATGTTTGCATTGCATTTCCTCTATGTTGCCCCAAGGGTTAGTTTCAAACATCGATTTAAACCCATTTAACGTAGCGACACCTTAAGGACAACAATTAAGGACCCGTTTAGCAAACTTAGAAAAATTCCAGGAATTAGGGTATACCTCTGATTGACTTGAAACTTGCAATACTTAAATTTAGTGACATCCTAAACCCCTCAGAATTTTTTAGGAATTTTTGGACTCATTAAACCCCTTAATTGATCAACCCTAATTTACCCTTTAATTAAGACCCGATAACTTCAAAAAATTCTAATAAATTCATTTTAAATCAGAAAAATACCCATAATATATCAAACTCTTCAGAATTTAGTCCCTAATCCACGAAAATTAAAATCCCCTTGATTGGGCCTCAATCTGAACTTTAATTTAATTTTGATTAAAAATCACATTTTAATTAAATTAAATAATTAAAAATAATTAAAAATTCCAAATTTTTCCCAAACAGTTGGGAACACTTCTTTGGGTCATTCCTGACCTTTGGGGGTGATTCCAAGTAGTTTGGAACTGATTTGGATCCAAATCCCTAAAATAGCCCTTTAATTAAATAATTTCGATAATTCACTAAATAGCCCAAACTTTGAAAATTCATATCTAATTATGGAAAACTCCAAATTGGACAAACTCAAAGGCATTCAACTCACATTAGGGTCTAGTATTTATTAAAAATACTAAAATTCCAGAAATCAACTTAAATCAAAAAGTCAACAATCCGGTCAAACTTAGTTCAAAACGAGACCAAAACTTCGGAAATTCATAACTTTGGATTGAAAAGTCCAAATTGGGCATGCTAACTGTCAAACTGATCGAGCTAAGGTCTAGTATTTTATAAAAATATTAACTATCTACAAAGTCCCTTTAATCAAAAAGTTAATTTTGGACCCCTTAGCCTAGAATATAGGTGAACCCCGAACCTCCTCAAAACCACTGGCTCAACTTAAATTTCAGAAAATATCCCCCTTAACCTAAATCTAGCATACTAATATGATAATAAATAAATTAATATACCCCCTTCCTTTTAATCTTCAACCAACTAAATCAGCCTAATTAACTCATGGTTGCTATTGGGTAACCCAAGCCTACGTGGCTATTGACTTAGCCCCAAGAAAGGTAAAATAAACTTTATGGCCTCGGTGTGAAACAAAGGTAGTAATCATCGAACTACTAAAATATACCTAACTTCATCTTTAATACATTAATGCTCAAACTCAAACCTAAACCTTTCCTTCAGACTTGCAACAAACCTGGGCACTAGATAACTTCAACTAACTACCTAGCTTAGGATCTATCTCAGCTACACAGCTTCTCACACACACTTAGATGGTTTGTTAGGGCACTACTTCTAGATCCAGGCTAGGCCGGTGTTTACTTTTCTGTTGAGTGCCGAGTTTTTTGAGATTTCACTGCATGTTGTGATTGAGATGATATTGGTGTGTTTGCTTACTTTTACTGCACTCTAGAAATTGATGTGATTGCACGATAGACTACCCATAGGTTAGGATCGATTTTGATACTAATAATATTTTTTGTATGTGGCCATGCTCATGCAGCACTAATAAAAGGGGGGCAATAATTATTATTTAAATGCTAATGATGTTTTATACAGATACTTCAGAAATTGCTCAGCCCTTCTAAATAAATGAGGGCTAAATAAAATCATCATTATAAATTATTGCAGGTGCTCCAGAGCTCGCTTAGCCCTCAAAATAATTAAGAGCATGGCCAAGTGTGGCTGTGATGAGTACTTTTATTTCTATATAAACTGCTTGTGATATATTAAACTGCTTGGGATGATTTTCATTAGGATAATCTCGCAGGAGAGTCTAGATCTACTGCTTTCGTTTAATGTAATTACTTGTAATCTGCTATAGAGTTATGAAAGTTTATTTTGAGTGGGGATACAAGAATTCAAAGGTTGGATTCCAAAGAGGGAAAGACACCCAATATGAGGATAGTCCTTTTCTATTTGGAAATCACAATTTGGATCATTCTACTACCCAAGGAGTCCAAGGAAGGGGAGATCCAAGGAGTCCAAAGAAGCTGAGATCCAAGTAGTCCAAGGAAGAGAAAGATCAAGAAGATGAAGATCCAGAGTATCCCACTCAAAATGACTTGCGTCTATCTTAGGATTAAAAATTTGGGTTGTTGGTAGTGGTGCCCGCCCACTTTATTTTCTGCAGACCCTGATTTGTAATTAAGGGCAGTTGGCCTATGGACATTTATTAATTGGTTTGGATAATTTTGATGTGTTTTATTTATGATTGTGTGCCTCTAGGGTTGCTTGATTTTCTTAGTTTATTGGTGATCTGCATGCAACTTTTATTTTAGCCTAGATTTCGTTAGGCTCTCTAAGGACTAAAATATTTTCTACTCATAACTAACATTCAAAATTTTAAGGTTTAAATAATTTAGCAACCTAGCGATCTAGGGAACTGCCAGAATCGTCCGGGGTCGCATGCATATTATTGTATTTCTCTCTCTCCTTCTATAAGACACTTCCCCGCCCGCGGGTAGAGTCCGGATAATCTGACCTATGAGGATGAGGTACCGGACCTGGGGAAGCCTAGTTTAATTCTAAAAATTATTTTCATAAGCCTTTTTAAAATTCTATGCATATTCGATTTGAGATCTTTAACTAACATGCATTGCATTAGAAACTAACTAAATTAAAATTTTAATTACATTAGTTCTAGGAGCATTCACCCAACATAAGTCTGGGGCCAATTAGGAAATCCTCTAGATGTCGGCCCTATTTCCAAGAACTATAATCTACCTACCCATCTCTCATAAAAGTGACCAGACTCATGGTTTTGAAGTGAATAGGTGGTTAGCTGGCTCCCCAATCTAGGCCGGGGTAAGTCCAGATCTTGCATTACATTAGCTAGGACACGGGTGTTAGTGTTGCGTAGAACACTGGACCCACTCTAGATCTAGGATTCAAGGCTACTATTGTTTCATAGTATGCCTCATCAGTGGGTAAGTCTTCTATCGTCCAGAGACTATAAACCCTACATATCTGTGTCACATGGATGACACCACCTCCATCCTTCTCTCCTGCATGCTTAGAGTGCATGATTTATTTATTTTTTCTAATTTTTTCTCACTACCTTAGTCCCTCCAGATGCTGATCTAAGCCGTGCATGTTGACTAAGACTAGTTGAACCTTTCTGTCTCTTTGAGTAGGGTTTCCTAGTCTTCTCCCTATGTGTCAATCCTAATTTGGGAAGAATAATATAGAATCCTTAATCGAGAGTTTTCTCAGGCCTCGGCTTTAGATGTAATTAACCACAGGGGCTTACGTCCGTGGGAAACGGAATCCCATTTTCAAATAAACCCCACTCAAGCTGATGTATTGGGTGGGGGAAATTCGTTGTGATAATAAGGTCATATATATTGTTACCATCAGGGTGTGCCAGTGAGAGCCGTTATCCTCAATAGTTGATCGTATGTGTGATTGAATCTTCCCTCCCATTGACAGCAAATACAGTCTCCCTTCGCGGGGCGGCGATGTTTTGTTTGTGCCCTCTCGGAGGTCCACATGAGCAAGTTGATGTCGGTCGTTCATTGAAACACTCCCAACGTGCCATCAATTTTCTCCCTATTCACAAGCCATACCACTCCAAAAAAAACTATAACTAGACCTCTCATTCCTCACAAAGAGAGAGGAGGGAGGAAGGAGAGAAGAGCTTTGGATTTTGAAGAACCCTGGAGCTTCACCCCGGCACAACTGCCGATAAATCTACATCATTAGGTCATCCTTGATGAACCTTTAGTCGATAATGGCCATATAATGTCCATATGGAATCCATTAACAAGCTTTCCTTCGACCACCTTCATCGACTACAGTCCTTCTGACTACCAAAGCCCGACTACTGTTCGCTAAGACCATCGTCGCCCGCCAATTATGGTCCCCTTTCAACCACTATCGCTTGCTGACTACGATCCCTCTGAATGTTGTTGCCCGACAACTACGATCCATCCGACCGTTGTTTCCATTCAACTACGGTCCCTTCAACCTCCATCGCCTATCAACCACACTCCCTCCGACCTCTATCACCCATCGATTATGGTCCCTCCGACCATCGTCGCCCGCCGACCTCCGTCACCGCCGACTATAATCCCTCTCACCATAGGTGCTTGTAAACTATGGTTCCTCCAACCTCCGTCTTCCGCTGACAACGGTCCCTCTAGCCACAGTCGCCCGTAGATTACTATCCCTCAAACTATAAACTATAGTCTCTCTGACCACCGATTACGATCCCTTTAACTACCATTTCCCGCCAATTATGGTACCTACGACCTCCGTCACCCACCGACTACAGCCCCTCTGACCACTGTCACCCGGGGACTATGTCCCTCCGACCTCTATTGCATGCTAACTACGGTGTCTTAGACCACCATCGCCCGCCAACTATGGTCCACTATAGCCACCATTTCCTGTCGACTACGACCCATCTGAACTCCATTGCCTACAGACTACGATCCCTCCAACCATCATCACCAATCCACTACGGTCCAATGCGACCATTGTTGCCCGCCAACTACGATCCACTTTGACCACCATCGCTTGTTAACTACAGTCCCTCTGACTACCGTCACTAGCTGACTACAGTCCTTCCAACCATCATCGCACGCTGACTATGGTCCCTCTGACCACTATCACTACTAACTATGATCCATCTAACCTTTATCGCCCGTTGACTATAGTTTTTCTGACCACCATCATCTACTGATTATGGTCCCTCCGACCTCCGTCGCCCGACGACTACGACTACGATCCTTATGACCACTATCACTCACCAACCATAGCCCCTCCGACCACCTTCACTCGTCGACTGCAGTTCTACAGACCAAAATACCAAATAGACATGTCAACACTTTTGTAAGAACAACTATCATGTAATGAGCTCTATACAATATACATTGCTACATTGAGTGAGCATCCTCCTCCGAGGAGGGGTATTAATTGTAATCAACCATCAATACTAGTGGATTCATTTAAATCGGGCGAGATCCCGTGATTTTTTCCCTTTTTAGGTTTTCCCTCTTAAAAATATTGGTGTCTCTTATTTCTTTCGCACCCCTCTCTCTCCCTTATTTGTGTGTGCTGGATTTTTTTTCAAAGCTAAGATATTAAGCTCTTTTTCTCTCTAACGCCGCGAATATTTCAGGTTAAAGCCTTTAAAGTAATCTTTCAAAGTACACTTCATGTAAACAAAAATTTCCAAGGTGGGAGAAAAATTTTTTAATAGAAAATTATAAAATCTTATAAATACCTAAAAATATATTGTTATAATTTTTTTTATAAAAAGTTAAAATTATAAAGATTTAAAATATATTTTATAGATAAATATTCCAATTAATTTTAATATCATCAAATTAATATTTAAAAACTTATTTTAATATAACAAATTAAATTTAACTTTGAGATTGATTTAAACTTTACATGATTAGTAGATATAATGTTTTAATAGGATTACAAATTAATTAATAATTACAGGTTATACTAATTATTAAAGCTTTTCATTTTGAAAATAATCATCTCATATGGAAGATATTGTTATTATTTTCCTATTTATATTTAAATTAATTTAAATAGTTTAAAATAAAAGTATATAATTATAATTTAAATAATTAATTGTATTAATTATTTTAGAGTGAATGCAACAATTTAAAAAATACTTAAAAAAATAAAAAATTATAATTTCAAAATTTTATATAATCAACACAAATCTAAAAATAATATTTGAACAAGAAAAATGTAAAACCATCGGAACTATAATTTTAAACAACTATTTAAATTTTTATTAGAAATAAATTAAATGTTTAATTATAATTTTAATTTAATAATTAAGTAAATAATTTAATTATTAATATATTTAAATTAAGAATTAATTTATATTTATCTAAATTTATAGAAATATATATTATGCTTAAATTTTAAAAAAATATGTATTTTAAATTTTAATAATTAAATTATTGTAAAAGTTAAGGGTAAAATAGTCATAATTTTAACTTTTTATAAAAAAGTATAACAATATTTTTTTTTGGATATTATTATAAGATTTATAATTTTATATTAAAAAGTTTCTCTCAAACTGTTGGATTATTTTATTTTTACACTTTAAAAGATTCCTTTAATCTCATTGGGCTCTACAAATCTCTCTCTCTCTCTCTCTCTCTCTCTCTTGGTGGAGTATTCATATGCTTCAAACCCTAATTTTTAATTATGTTGTATTGATAGTTAATTAAACACATATTTTTGAGTTCTGTTAGATTGGATTGTACAATATGAATCATATAGTACGATTAGTTATATCCTATCAAAATTATTCCCAGCAAATATTATGTTAAATCGTACTGAACGACTTGGATCGAGAGTACGATCTCCAATCAAGATTTGATCATGATTCTATTACTTGATCAATGATCCAAATTAGGTAAGTTCTTTATCACTTGTACAATACATTCAAGATCGCGCAGTATAATTAGTTCAAAATTTAAATTTTAAATTTGCCTATTTTTGAAAATCCTAAACTCGAAGCAAGTATATATCAAAATAACTTATATTTTCTATGATCACGGGTCATGTAATATGATCAGTTATGATGACTTTAATTTAATTTCTGAAACAACTAATCGTACGATACGATTGAGATCGTACATTATGATTTAATAAAGATTTCAAGTGTTTAATTTTCATCCTCACTTATGAGTGTGTGCTTGGTTGTCTTGCCAATATACATCTAAATATATAATGACTTAAGAAAAAAAAATACAGACTCTTAATATAAATTTGACTAAACTCAATGTTGCAATTTTCTTGAGTTCTTTTTGATATATCATCAAAAAATTATCTTGATCAGGCACAAATCTCGAGGCAAAGTAAAGTTGGAATCTTCAAAAATTAAATCAGAGACCATCTGAATTCCGATTTCAGCAAACTTACAGTCAAACTGAACTTCTCAAAAATACAAACCCAACGACACTAAACTCGACTCAATCCAAGCTCAAATGAGTCCAAATCAAAGACCCAAAGCGCATTTGGAAGGTTCAAACCATAATTCGAATTAACAAACGGCTTCCAAATGTGATATGCTTATGATCGAATCGAGCGGCTCGACGAGACGAATCCAACGAGCCCAAGATCACTAAATTCTAAAATCATTAAGGCATTCAAAGGGCCATCAAATGGTTCACGATCAAGGGGATCAATATCGGCCGTCCATTCAAATCACTCTCATTTTGACATTGATCCTCCACATATTTACAAGTCATGCCACTCTCAAAAAACAATAAATAGACTCCCTCTTCTCATGAGAAAAGAGGAAGGAGGAAGGAGGAAGGAGAAGGAATGAAGTTGGAAGCTGACTTGTCGCTGACCACCGCTGGAGTCCTTCCCAGCCACCGTCGAATTTTTGCTAGTCCGCCGACCATCGCCAGACTTCCGCCAGTCCGCCAACCACCACCAGAGTTCTTCCCAACCACTACTGGACTTCTGAAAGTCTTCTGACCACCGCCGAACTTCCGCCAGTCCACCGACCATCGCCGGACTTCCGCCAGTCTATCGACCACCGTCGAATTTTAGCTTGTTTGCCAACCACCGCCAGAGTTCTTCCTGATCACCGGCAGACTTCAACTACAGTCATTTCGATCATCATCGCCCAATTATGATCCTCCTGACCTCTATTGCCTGCCGACTATGGTCCTTCTGACCATCGTTGCCCTCCGACTACGGTCATTCCGACCACTGTCGCCTAACTACGGTCCTCCTGACCTCCGCTGCCCCCCGACTACAGTCCTTCCATCGACCATCATCAACTATGGTCATTTTGACCACCGTCGTCAATTACAATCCTTCCGACCACCGTCACTGTCGACTACGATCCTTCCGACCACCATCACCTAACTACGGTCCTCCCGACCTCCGTCTCCTGCCGACTAAGGTTCTTCCAACCACCATCCTTGACTACGATCTTTCTGACCTCTGTCGTCCACCAATTATGATCCTACTGACCTCCATCTCCTCCAACTACGATCCTTTCGACCATCATCGACCGCCGACTACGGTCCTTCTGACCATCGTCGCCCAGCTACGGTCTTCCCAACCTCCATCTCCTGTCGACTACGGTCCTTCCATCGACCATCGTCAACTACGGTCCTACCTACCACCGTTGCCAGCCGACTACGGTCATTCCAACCATCGTCGCCCAACTACGATCTTCCTGACCTCCGTCGCCTGCTGACTATTGTCTTTCCATCAACCATCATCAACTATGGTCCTTCTGACCACCGTCGCCCGTCGACTACGGTTCTTCCAACCATCATCACCGACTATAGTCTTTCTGACCTTTGTCGTCCACCGACTACGGTCCTCCTGACCTCCGTCTCCCGCCGACTACGGTCCTTCCGACCATCGTTAACTGTCGACTATGGTCCTTCCGACCACCGTCGCCCAACTACGGGTCCTTCTGACCTCCATCATCCAACTGCAGTCCTTCTGATCTACCTCACTCATCGACTATGGTTTGGTCACCCCAAATGAACATATTAATGATGTTTCTTCCAACTCCCAGCATGTAATGTACTCTGTATATTTGCTACATCGAGCCAAAACCTTCCTTCTAAGGAAGGGCCTCATTTGTAATCAATTACAAATATTAGTAGATTCATTCAAACTGGGCCAAGCCCCGTGGTTTTTCCCCCTTTTTAGGGGTTCTCATGTAAACATTATGGTGTCTCTTGTGATTGATGTGCCCATCTTTTCTACCTATTTGTGTGCTGGATCTTCGTACAAAGGTAGGAGGCTAAACTTTATATCTCTCTACCGCCACGAATATTCCAGGACGCAATAATTTAGCGCTGTCTGTGGGAACGTAGTTCCTGACTGGGGGGCAATTTTTGCTCCAACCTCAAAAGGTCATTCGTGTCAACATCCTGACATCATCCATGGCCGCATCAATTTCATGGGAATTAGATGCGGACTGGAGGGGCAACCTTGACTCCAATTATGATCAAAAAGATTCCTCCAATACTTTCAATATCAAGATGATACTTCAAGAAACTTCCAGCAAATACAAGGATGCTTCCAAAAAATTTTCAAGCTTCATATAGTCCCCAGCTGAACTTCTACTCCTTGTGTAGGGTCTTAATCTCAACCTCAAAAAGGTAATAACAGTCTAAAGATAGACCATTCTTCACCCTTGATTTAAGATACATGTGGCATTCGCCCTCTCCCAATCAAAGCAAAATCAATCCCAGGGGGATTCAATTTGGCCTCTTCCACACAAGCTAACATCATCGAGCTGTGCTCTGACATACAACCTCGGATAGGTCACACATCCTTGGTGGATTCTCTAAACCTCTTTTATACATGTTAACGTCATCGAGCAGTGCTCTGATATATAATCCCGGTTAGGTCACACATATTTGGTGGATTCTCTCGACCTCTTCTATATAGGTTAACGTCGTCGGACTTCTGCCCGTCAATGAGTTTTCGTCGGACATCTACCCGACACCAAGTTTCTACCCATCGTCAGACTTCTGCCCATCGCCGGACTCTCATCGCACATCCACCCGACGTCGAAGTTTCGTCCTGACGCTGAACTTCTGCCCGTCGCCTGACTTTTGTTGGGCTTCTACCCAACGCCATATTTCTTCCCAACGCTGGACTTATGTTCGTCGCCGGACTTTTGTTGGGCTTCTATCTGATGTTGTTCTTCTACCCGACACTTAATTTCTACCCGTCGTCAGACTTTTGCCTGCAGACAAATTTTCGTCGAACTTCTACCCAATGCTGTACTTCTTTCCAACATTGGACTTCTACCAGTTGCCGGACTTTCGTTGGGCTTCTACCCGATGTCGTACTTCTTATCGACGTCAAACTTCCTCTCGACCGTCAAACTTCCTCTCGACCGTCAAACTCCCGCTTAATCGTCGTCAGACTTTGCTCTATCACCATTTGACTTTCAGCTGACCACCATCAAACTTCCATCTATTTGCCACACATTAAGGGGTTCCAACTGTCCACTGATAATCATCGAATTTCTTCTCAGGCGTTGCTACTACCAAATCTCTCCCCAAGAGAGGCCATCGTCGCTCGTTTCTAACTTTTGCAAGAAAGCAAAATTTCGATCACCGTCAATGCCCTCCGAACTACTAATTCACAGAAGAACCAGCACGAGAGGGAAAGGCTTTGATCACCACCAATATTCTCCGAGCTACCAATCCAAGGAAATTTTGGACCGGCACAAGAGAAGCAGGCTTTGATCACTACCAATGTTTGCTTTGATCGCCACCTACGCTTCCCGAGCTACCAATTCAGAGGAATGCTTGGACCAGCACAAGAGAGCAAGATTTTGATCGCCGCTGACAATCCCCAAGCTACCAATCCAAAGAGAGGGCTTAGACTAGGGGTGCAAACGAGTCGAGTCGAGTCGAGTTTAGGCCCTTATCGAGCTCGGCTCGTTAGTTAGAAAGTGAGCTCGAACTCGAGCTCGAGCTCGAGTCGAGCTCGACAGGCGAGCTCGAGCTCGAGCTCGTCTCACTGTAAACGAGCTCGAGCCGGCTCGCGAGCCGGCTCGTGAGCCATGAGCGGGAATTTTTAAATTTAGGCGGGATTTTTAAAAATTAGGCGGGATTTTTAAAACTTAAGAGAGATTTTTAAAACTTAATTAAAATTTAAAAAAAATATGAAATGTTTAACATTTAAATAAAACTTAGTAGGTTTTTATTAATTTTTTTAATATTTAAATTAAATAAATAAAATAAAATTATTTTAAAAATATTAATATTTATTCGAGCCGGCTCGCGAGCTCACGAGCCGAGCCGGCTCAAGCTCGAACTCGAGCTCGTTTACTAAACGAGCTCGAACTCGAGCTCGAGCTCGACTCGTGAGCTCGATAAGCTCGGCTCACGAGCCCATAAACGAGTCGAGCTCGAGCCGGCTCGCGAGCCGGCTCGGCTCACTTACACCCCTAGCTTAGACCGGCACAAGGAATTGTGCTTTTCATCCTCAACCAAAAGGGATATTTATATTTGCATGAGGGAAGACAAAGAGTCTTTCTAAAAATTTCTAAAATTTATATATATATATTAGAAATTTTAAGAGACAAATTAATTACTTTCACTTAATATATATAAATGAGGGAGACGAAATGTCTCTCTAGAACTTTCTATCTTTGAAATTTTAAGAGACAAGTTCTAATTGATATAGCTCAACGGCATTTATAAATCCAAAGAATGCTTATTTAACAAATAATTTTATTACATAAAGTAATGGCAATATTTTGAACGTTGGGCAAGTAGAAAGTCAAATGACATGAAGCAAAAGAAAATGTTAGCAATTAACTGCCTATTAAGTTAGTAACTAATAAAAAAAAATGCTTCAGGTCTCGCTTGTTATCTCCAATAGTTTTAATGTTTAGTGAGTTGATGATGAAAGATTCTAACTGACCAATAAAAAATTGAATAATTTAGTTGCTTTAATTAAAATAGACAATTGTATACTATAAAGCAAAAAACGTAGCTTCAAGTGTGTATTTATACTATATTTAAATCTTTCATTTCAAAGTTTTTAATTTATTTGAATCTTTCAATTCAAAAAATGTCTACATTTAAATCTTTCATATTTATATATGAATTGATAATTTTGTTTCAAAGGCTCAAATATATATTTTCAGACTTTGCAAGTTTTAACGTCCGAAAATAGGGGGCAACTGATATATCATCAAAATATTATCTTGATCAGGCACGAATCTCGAGGCAAAGTAATATTGAAATCTTCAAAAATTAAATTGGAGACCATCTAAATTCCGATTTCAGCAAACTTATAGTCGAACTGAACGTCTCAAAAATACGAACCCAACGACACCAAATTCGACTCGATCCAAGCCCAAATGAGTCCAAATCAAAGACCCAAAGCGCATTTGGAAGGTTCAAACCATAATTTGAATTACCAAACGGCTTCTAAACGTGATATGCTTATAGTTGAATCGAGCGGCTCGAAGAGACGAATCCAACGAGCCTAAGATCACTAAATTTTGATATCATTAAGGCATTCAAATGGCCATCAAATTGTTCATGATCAAGGGGATCAATATTGGCCGTCCATTCATATCACTCCTATTTTGACATTGATCCTCCACATATTTACAAGTCATGCCACTCTAAAAAAACTATAAATAGACTCCCTCTTCTCATGAGAAAGGAGGAAGGAGGAAGGAGGAAGGAGAAGGAAAGAAGTTGGAAGCTGACTTGCCGCCGACCACCGCCGGAGTTCTTCCCGGCCATCGTTGGATTTCCGCTAGTCCGCCGACCATCGTTGGACTTCTGCCAGTCCGCCAACCACCACCAGAGTTCTTCCCGGCCACTACTGGACTTTCAGAAGTCTTCCGACCACCACCGAACTTCCGCCAGTCCGCCGACCATCACCGGACTTCTGCCAGTCCACCGACCATTGTCGAATTTCAGCTTGTCTGCCGACCACCACCAGAGTTCTTCCTGATCATCGCCGGACTTTAACTACGGTCATTTCGACCATCATCGCCCAACTACGGTCCTCCTGACCTCTGTTTCTCGCCGACTACGGTCGTCCTGACCTTTGTTGCCTGCCGACTATGGTCCTTCTGACCATCGTTGCCCTCCGACTACGGTCATTCCGACCACCATCGCCTAACTACGGTCCTCCTGACCTCCATCGCCCGTCGACTACGGTCCTTCCACCAACCATCGTCAACTATGGTCATTCTGACCACCTTTGTCAATTACAATCCTTCCGATCACCGTCGACTGCCGACTACGATCCTTCCGACCACCGTCACCTAATTGCGATCCTCCCGACCTCCATCGCCGACCGACTAAGGTTCTTCCAACCACCATCCCTGACTTCGGTCTTTCTGACCTCCGTCGTCCACTAATTATAATCCTCCTGACCTCCATCTCCCGCCGACTACGGTCTTTTCGACCATCATTGACCGCCGACTACGGCCCTTCCGACCATCGTCGCCTAGTTACTGTCTTCCCGACCTTTGTCGCCCGCCAACTATGGTCCTTCCATCGACCATCGTCAACTACGATCCTGCCTACCATCGTCGCCTAACTATGGTCCTCCTGACCTCCGTCACCCATCAACTATGGTCCTTCTAACCACTGTTGCTATCCGACTACAGTCATTCTAACCATCATCGCCCAACTACGATCTTCCTAACCTCCGTCGCCCGCTGACTACTGTCCTTCCATCGACCATCGTCAATAATGGTCCTTTTGACCACCGTTGCCCGTCGACTACGGTTCTTCCAACCACCATCACCGACTATGGTCTTTCTGACCTCCATCGTCCACCGACTACGGTCCTCCTGACCTCTGTCTCCCGTCGACTACGGTTCTTCCGACCATCGTCAACTGTCGACTACGGTCCTTCCGACCACTGTCGCTGTTGACCTCATTTTTATATGAGGTCATTGGAGCCTAATCCAGACTTAAGATCAATCCTGAACTTAAGTCAATCCAAACCTTGATTCAGTTCAAACCTCAATCAAAATCCAGACTCCAGCCTAGTCTAAGATTCAAATCCTAGTTCAGATCTTGATCCTGCCTTTGATCTAGTTCAAATCACTTTCAAACACTTATGATCACTCCAAATGATCATGAATGATTGAGATGATTCAAATCCAGATACTTAAACCCAAGATCTATATCAAATTCAGATTTCCAAATCCAGAATTCAAGGCCAAAGACCTGAGTCCTAAAAGCCTTTTTCAGGGAATCTTCAAACATTTCAAACCCCAGCCAAATGACCTCCGATTCATGATATGTCAATTGCATACTGATGTGATACGTCTCTAGAGGCAACCCTCCAAGTTTGAGCCCATTTTGGAGTCTCTAACCCCAGAAACTAAATTTAAATCCAAAGGCTGTAAAACCTTCAAATATTTACGGCCTGTGCCACTAGACCCATTATCTTGGGAAATTTGAACTTGGAATTTCCCCCAAAACCCTCTAATCACCTCCAGACCATTGATATTGATGTGTTTAACATTAATCTACATCTTTTTGGACCCACCTCGACCCAGGATTCATCCAGGGTCAAAATGACCAAAATACCCTTTAAAGGGGTTTTTGGACTTTTGACCAAAATTTAACATCGTTCAACATTTTAAACTTTTGAAACCCCTTCCAATGAGTGTTTTATGATATTTGAGACCCATTGAAATCAAACCCACTCTTTGGTTTGACTTGTTTGACCAAGTCAACTATGGTTGACCAAATCCACCTTTAACCCAACCATTGTTATTTTCAACATTTAAATCCATCTCAAACCAATCTAATGCTTCAAAATCATTTGTTTGGACACTCATGACATGTCCAAAGACTTCCAAGTCAACCTCCCTAGGTTTGACTTGGTCAACCCATTTGGAGAGGTCAAAACCCTCTCCAATTTTATGTATTCACTCAAATTTTCAACACCATGGCCCCATGTCCCTTGATATTGACTCCTACAGCATATTTGACTCCTCCCATGCACATCCTAGTCACCATTTACTAGTCAACAAGTCAAGGGGTCAAAAATCTTTGAGATGAGACCAAACCATGGCTCTTTGACCATGCCACATGGGCAAACCCTTTCCCTCTCCCAAGACCTGCTCCCACCTGCTCAAAAGGGACTAATTTCCCTCCCTAAGAGGCCACAAACCATCTCCCTAAACCTTGCTTAGGCTTGGTTTAGCCAAATGAGGGAAAAGAGGTGTGGTCCCCCCCTCTTGGCTCAAGGCAATCCCCCTCAATCCCCCAGCCTTTTCCTAGTCTTGGGGTGCTCATGGGACGCTTGGCAAGCATCCAAGGCACCCATGGTGGAATCCCAACCATTCATTTCAAATCATGAAGGTTAAGTGAAAAAAATTGGCCCTAACCCTCACATTGCTCATTTCTTGGCCTAAGTCCCAAACTCCAGCATCCCCAAGACTCTCCAGCAGCTCCCCACACTCTCCAGCACCTCCCAAGGCCATTCCAAGCCTTCCCCCACCATTTCCACCATTAAAACCTTCATTTTAGTGGAAAAGGAGAGAGAAAAGAGAGAAATACATTCTCTCTTCGATATCTTCAAATCCAGTCGTCAAAATCTATTGGGGTCTTCTGCAAACTTGAGCGTGGACAAACTACAAGTTCAGAGAGCCCAAGAATGCGAAAATCCACCGGGTAGATTGTAAGATATCTTCACTTTTAGTCAGAATTTAAATTTGAAACTGTACAAATTTTGCAATGCATGGAGCCTCCAAACTCTAGGCATTGCAAGATCATGTTGCCCCTAGCTACAGTTCAAATTTCGTTGAATTTCGTCGAGTATTTTGAAAGTTATGGGTGTTTGAAAATTCCAAGCTCTGGTTCAACCAGAGCCGTCCGATCGCGCCTGCCCAGAAGCGGCCACGTGGCCAGGACGGACCGCGCGTCCGCTTTAGGACTCGAGCGCGGGTCCACCTAGGCCGCGGGAGGCCACGTGGCTCAATCTGAGCCGTTGGCTCATCCCGCGGCCGAACCAACGGTCGGATCTTCGATCTGACGTGGTTAAGTGGTCGGCCCTGGGGCCGACACGTGTCTGGGATGCGGCGCCGCGCCGCCGTACGACCCAATGATTGGTACGGCGGCGGCGGCGCCCGATTTGACCATTTTTTGTCTCAAAAATTTAAAGAAAATGCCTAGAACTTCTAAAATTCACAGAAATTTCATTTTCTCACCAAATTTGATGTTTTTGGGCTCGTTGGAAACGTAATTAAGTGTAGAATTTATTAAAATTAAAATCAAGATGTTTTGAGCCCTGGATTGTGGTAAAATTACAATTATCTGATTTTAGTTTTTCTTAATTTTCTTGCAATCCAGGGATCAAATGGATCCCAAATTTTGGTGGAATATTCATGAGCATCTTAGGCATATCCTGTAATTTTTCTAGGGTCAGATGCTCTGTGGTTTTCTGTGATGTGAATTTTTAAGGTTATGGGTCCATTTTGGACCCAAAACTTTGAAAATTCATAACTCCTTTCCTGTGTAGAATT
Source organism: Dendrobium chrysotoxum (assembly GCA_019925795.1). Classification (NCBI taxonomy): domain Eukaryota; kingdom Viridiplantae; phylum Streptophyta; class Magnoliopsida; order Asparagales; family Orchidaceae; genus Dendrobium; species Dendrobium chrysotoxum. Next base: position 14,547,764 of record CM034314.1, read on the forward strand.
AGGCTGCATGTTTTGTGCTGTGTGTGTGCATTTGGGTCAGGGTTAGTCACACCAAATTTCAAGCACATCTTAACAATAGAAACACCTAGGGAAAATATTTAGGGAAAGGTCTAGAAAACTTAGAAATTGCCTAGGGGATTTTACACACACCTAATAGGGGTGAAATTTGAACACAGCAAACTTAGTGACACAATAAGCCTTAGGTCCAAATTTCATTGAATTTGGAGGTCATTAGGTCAGAAAATTAATTACCCAAAGTTTCAACCCTTTTAATGACCTAGAAAATTCAAAAAAATGTAATAAATCCAAATTAAGTCCAAAAATTATAAATAATATCTCAAATTGACCCTTCCTAGGAAAAATAAAAGCCCCTTCACTGGACTCCTAATTTAACTTTAATTTGACTTTTAATGAAAATCAATAATTAATTATATTAATTAATTAAAAATCATTAAAAATCCAAAATAATTTCCAAACACTTGGACACACTCCCATGGGTCATCTATGACCTTTGGGAGTGATTCCATGTAGTTTGGGATGAGTTTGGATCAAAATGATCAAAACCTTCATAATTAAGTAATTTTAAAAATTCTAATAATTAAGGAAACTTTGAAAATGCATAACTAATTACAGAAAAATTCAAATTGAGCAAACTTAGTGTCAATCAACTCCAATTAAGGTATAGTATTTTCTAAAAATGTCAAACCTCCAAAATCTGGTCAAAGTCAAAAAGTCAACTTTTCGGTCAACCTTAGTTCAAAACTAGGCTCGAACTTCGAAAAATCATAACTTTTCATAGAAAACTCCAAATTGAGCGTACTAATAGTCTAACAACTCATCATAAGGTCTGATATTTATTAAAAATCTGAAACTTGCAAAATTAACTCTAAATTGAAAAGTCAACTTTTGACCCCTTAATTAACTAATTAAAATAATCCAGAAAACTCTAAAATTCAATAAATCATTCAAAATTCCAGAAAATAACAATTTTATTTTAAAACCAGCAACCAATCAGTTTAATTAAAAATTAATCAATCTTCAAACTTTAATCAAACTCGATTCACTTAATTATATCGGGTACCACTGGGTAACCCAGGCCTACAAGGCTATTAAATTAGCCCCAATGAAGGTGAAATAAACTTCATGGCCTCGGTGTGAAATAAAGGTGGTATTCAATAAATAATTAAAATCAATTTTAAAATCAAATTAAAACCATTAAGACTTAAACTTCAATTAAAATCTCCCTTAAGCCTTTCAATCAATCAGGACATCAAACAACTTCAATCAATTACCCATCCTAGGATCTACCCCAGCCATACGACCTTCTACACACACTTTAGATGATTTGCTAGGACAACCAACTCTAGATCTAGGCTAGGCCGATGTTTCCTTTTCTGCTATGTGCCGAGTTTTTCAAGTTTTTATTGCATGTTGTGATTGAAATTGATTGATGTGTTTGTTTACTTTCTTTACTGCACTCTGTGAATTGATGTGATGGGCAATTAGATTACCCTTAGGTTAGGAACTATCTGGATGCTCACTAAATTTTCTGCAGGTGGCCACGCTCATGCAGGGCAACAAAGGGGGCTAAATAAATCATAAATATAAATGCTACAGGTGCTTCAGCTGCTTAGCCCCCAAATAAAAAAGAGCGTGGCTAAGTGTGTTTACTTTTACATGCACATATATATAACTGCTTGGGATGTGTTTTAATATTTAAATATTTAGGATAACCTTGCAGGATCGAGTCTAGAATTTTTATTTTTACATTCATGTAGTTTGTTTGAGTATTGAGTTGTGAAAGTGGCACTTTGAGTTTGGGATACATAGATCCAAAGGTTGGATTCCAAAGAGGAAAGGATACCCCTTCGGGGGATAGTCCTTATCCATTTGGAACTCCAAATTTGGATCACTTTACTACCCAAAGTGGAAAGAGTAACCTCCCCCTCAAGGGAAGAGGTCTCTTTTCCATTTGGGTATCCAGCCACGAAGAATCCAAGGAGCTCGAGGAAGAGAAGACCGAGAAGTTGAAGACATAGAGTATCCCACTCAAAGTCACTTGCGTCTGTATTAGGATTATAATCCGGGTTGTTGTTAGTGGTGCCCGGCCACTTTTAATTTATGTAAATCTGGGTTGTAATAAGCAAGGCAATTTGCCTATGGACATTTATTTAATTAATTTGATTATTTAATATGTTGTGATTTAATTTGATTGCGTATAGGATTGCTTGTTTTTCCTAGTTCTTTGGCGCTTGCATGTCGTTTTTTTTTGTTTTAGCCTGGACTTCGTTAGGCTCTTTAAGGACTAAAAAATATTTCTATTCATAACCTATATTTAAAATTTTAAGATTTAAATAACATAGAAATTTAACGACCTAGGGAATAGCCGGAATCGTCCGGGGTCGCATGCATATTACTGCATCTCTCTCCCTCCTTGTTATAAGACACTTCCCCGCCTGTGGGTAGAGTCCAGATAATCCGACCTATGAGGATGAGGTGTTGGATCTGGGGAAGTCTAGTCTTTTCAAAAAAAAATTATTTTATAAGCCTTTTTAAAATTTCATGCATACCAGATTTGGATACTTTAACCAGCATGCATCGCATTAGAAACTAATTAAATTAAAATTTTAATTGCATTTTAGTCTAAACATTCCACCCGACATAAGTCAATGGGTCAATTAGGAATCTGCTCTAGATGTCGACCCCAACTTCTTAAACCTATCTCAAATAACGTCCCTGATCACTCTGCATCAAGAGACCGGACTCATGGTTTTGAAGCGTTTAGGTGGTTTAGCTGGCTCCCCAATCCAGGCCGGGGTAAGTCCAGGTTTTGCACTGCATTAGTTAGGTTCGGACTACTGTATTCCAGTGTCCAAATTTAGAGTTAGGATCCGGGGCAGATTTCTTTTCGAGTCATAAGACCCCAACCTCTGGGAATATAATCCCAAATTTCTAACAAAACGTTTAACTCAAATTAAATATTCTTCCAATCCAAAATTTAAAGCCCAACACTTAGCTTAGGTCGGGACGCTTCTGAATTGTTTCAGAATCTCAAAGTGTCTCCTACCCCTCTTCCCTTGACTCAAAAATAATTGTTCAAAATTTGATCCAATCCCTTTTCAAAATCTAAATTCATCTCTTTGGTATCATTCCTAAAAAATCTCTAAGCGAAATTTCTGCTATTATTTTAATCGAAAGTTTTCGTAGGGGACTCCGGTCTCCCACGATGTAGTTAACTACGAGGGCTTGCGCTCGTAGGAGATTTAGAACCCATATCTGATTTTTCAAAATTAATTTTCAAAACTCAATTAGTCATCTTTGGGAAAATTAAATCACTAATGATTGTTATCGTTATGTTCGAACGATTATTTGCAAATGATATCTTCTCCCTTCAAGGAGATATATCTTTTGTTAAAATGAATTCGAATATAAAATTAACGATTGCTCCTCTTGACTATCATAGCTCGATATTCGACTGAACTTTATTTTGACCCTTCGGGGCCATACAAAGTTCTCTCTTAAATCTGGTTATGATGTTCAAGATAGAATTTATAATTCTAAGTCTGAACCCCATCCTGAAATTTAATTTCCACCTCCTGAGGTGGTATACTTTTTCTAATGGGATGTTCGATTTTAGAATTAAAAATTTTAACATCAATTTAAATTTCCCAAAGAAAACTAAACTTTTCAAAACCCGCTTTCAAACACCAACAGTCACCCAACTACATTCCTTCTGACCTCCGTCGTCCAACTATGGTCCTTCCGACCTACCTGACTCATCGACTATGGTTTTGTCACCCCAAATGAACATATTAAAGATGTTTCTTCCAACTCCCAGCATGTAATGTACTCTGTATATTTGCTACATCGAGCCAAAACCTTCCTTCTAAGGAAGGGCCACATTTGTAATCAATTACAAATATTAGTAGATTCATTCAAACTGGGCCAAGCCCCATGATTTTTCCCCATTTTCAGGGGTTTCCACGTAAAAATTATGGTGTCTCTTGTGATTGATGCACCCATCTTTTCTACCTGTTTGTGTGCTGGATCTTCATACAAAGCTAAGACGCTAAACTGTATATCTCTCTACCGCCATGAATATTCCAGGATGCAACACTTTTCATTGACTTGACTCGTTGTATGATGTATGTGAAATGTTAGTAGCACAAAAAAACTATATATACAATGCAAAAAATAATAATATATCGAAACGCTATGTTGGACTCACGAATTTCAATAATATGTTGACATTAGTGTCACTGATAAATGATGGTAAACAAGAGACGTTTATCAAGTTATGGCGGTTTTGATTATTTGTGGCGACCATTAGTGTCAGTTAGGGGTGTAAGTGAGCCGAGCAGGCTCGAGCTCAACTCGTTTATGGGCTTGCGAGCGGAGCTTATCGAGCTCAAACTCGAGCTCGTTTATTAAACGATCTCGAGTTCCATCATGGTGAGGTTCAGCTCACGAGCCAGCTCGAATTACTATTAATAATTTTTATTTTATTTATTAAATTTGAATATTATTAAAAAATGAATATTTTTTTAAATCCCACCGGACGAGCTGGCTCGAGGGTCAAGGCAGACTGGGGGAAGATCTGCGTGATTGCTGAAGGCAAACATCGGGACACGTGATCTCGTTTATGGGCTTGAGGAGGACCCGCGGAACACGATTGGACTTCAAACCTGAGGCAGAACTTGGACGCGCACGTGCGAACTGCAGGAATCAAACGTGCTCACATGCTCGTGCGAACTATGGGAATCAGACTCGGACCTGCACGAGGCTCGCGAGTCAGCTCGAGCTCATATACAGTGGGACGAGCTCGAGTTCGAGCCAGCTTTCTTACTGACGAGCTAAGCTCAATAGTGCCAATACTCGACTCGACTCGTTTACACCCCTAATGATAATTGTCAAGAAAATCTCTCGAATTCATTTAAATCCTAAAATTGTATCTAATTTCAAGTCCACTTTATCTGAAGAATGCAATTCTAGTTATAGTTTTGGAGAGTATCATTTTGGTTGTTTTAGATAAAATCCCCAAATACTCTATCGAATGACCTGTGATGTTTTTCTTGATCATAAATTATTTGTTAGGCATTTAAATATGTTAATGATATTAGAATTTAGTGATCTTGACTCATTGAATTCATCTAATCAAGATGTTTATTTTGACTATAAACACTCAAGATTTGGAGATCATTTGATTCCTTAAATAATGTCATGAAGTTTTCAAGTATGTATTGAATGCTTGATTTAGGTTATTTTAACTTGGATAAGAATTATTGTCATTGAGTTCATCTCATCAAAATATTTATTTCAACTATAAATTTATTGAGATCGAAGTCCAAATGATCCAAATTTTAATTTTGAAAGTTTTCAATTTAAATATTTTTATCAATATTCTATGATAAAATTTTTATGACGTATTAGTTGTCCCACTACTTTGAGAAGTCGAAATCTCTATTATATGAAAATATATTGAACCTTCAAAATTTAACGGTGTTTATTACAAAGCACGACCATTTTCTAGATGTCAATGCAGATCTCCTCTTATGGCCTTGAATCTAAAAAGTTATTCTTAATTATAATGTCAGCATTCCTTGATTTTAGCAAAACAATTTGATTAAAAATTATGTAAAAAATGGCTCCAAATGTTTCAAAATTGGTCAGATTTATACCTAGAGGCTTTATTGAAATATGAAAGTACTAAAATCAATAAAAAAAAGATATCAATAAGTTGAAAGAGGCAACCTGATCGTGCATGGTAAATTAGATCCAAGTGGCAAGTCGGACCAACTGGTTAGCCACCGGCAATAGCCATCGCTTCCTTCCATATAAATATCACCTTAGAGGCAAGAGAAACTAACGATAAGGTTTGAGACTGAGGTGGCCAAGGTTCCTAGTCCCTATGGTGGAACTCTAATTTTTCATTTAAAAAGGAGTTAATAGTCTTTGTTTAGATAGATTTGATCCATCTCTCTTTAGAGATTATGTAATAATGTATCCTTGGTGCACATATGCTAAGATGGAGAAATTATTACGTGTGGTTATCGAACTATTTGGAGACCAATCAGGATGCACCACGTCACCCAATATACAGCGGTACATAGTAAAATGGTGACGTGACGGGTCATGATGGCCTCCAGACGACGTCCGGTGACCGCACGTAATAATTTCGCGCACAAATGACAATGAAGCGACACCCAAAAAAATATCAACAATTCATTCATTACCTTGATTTCTCCATTTTTTTATCAATTCTTATACTTATTTATGCTCTCTCTTTTCTTAAATTCTTTATTTGATTTATTTGTTTATTGTCTGGCAAATTTCTTTTGTTTGAATTTTTCAAGACAATTTTTATTTTCTGATATCCAAAGTTGAAATTATGATTTGTCTATCTTCGATGAATTTTGTGATCACAAACTTATCAATAAATTCTAAAATTTTTCTTAGATGCACACAACATCTCCAACCTTCTATAGTTTTCTTTTTTTTTTCTTTTTTTTTTTAAACTATCATATTATTCAAGCAAAATAAACAAGTCCAACACAACCAAAGGGCTCGCTAATGCTCCCAAGACCAGCAATAGAGGAGAAAAGAGAATCCTAAAGAGCCACAAAGCCAAGTCACACAACAAAGCGTGAGCCAAAAAATAAATAAAACAAATGAAAAGAAACGGACCTAGGAGGTAAACGGCCAACCCAAGCCAAGCAGGGGCCATCCATTGGAGACAGCAACAAGAGCACCAAGCCACAATTCCCAAACCTCAAAAGGACCACCAAGGTTGCCAACAAGCGAGGCCCAAGGGAGAAGCCTCATCATCATTGCCCGGAAAAACCAGCAGTCATCAGAAAAACCATCGGCAAAGCAGACTACAAATAATAGGAAGAGCACCATAGGAAAAAGGAAGATACAGTAGCAATTCACTTCTTCTTTGATTTCCATTTTTTCCTCTTACTTTTTTGAATAGGAAGACCAATATCAGCAATTTGGAGAATACTATGATCAAAATCTGAAGCATTCTCATCAAACTCCTCCCCACCAGTTGAAGAACAGTCAACATTCAACCAATCACCATGCATGACCTCAAAACTCCTTGCATAAAAAGTTAGGTGATCTCGCAAAGCATCATTAGAGAGAACAGAAATGGGAACATCAACCATTCTTGAATTACCCGTCACGAATTACCCATCATATCATCACCTTTAAGAATTGAAGCACTAACACCCTCACCACAATTAGCAGTCAAAATCCCCCTCCCATAAGGATCACATTCACGGCCCCTAGGATCCAGAGGAACATAATCATCAGAATACTCAGTTTCACCATTACTAATATCGACAATAGGATCTGGGGATACAACAAGACTGGTAACCAAATTAAGTAAGCAAGGGCTATTGCAGGTAGGTGCAACAGACTCAAGCATAACAACCGATGCAACCAAAGCATCTACAAGAGTATCAACAACCTCCCTACCAGCTACAACATCGACAAGCAAGGGGTTTTGCGGCAAGTCAACAACCTCATCATTACCCGAGTTATTGAACTCCACAACACTAGGAATTATCAAGCCAACCTTATCCATAGTAAGAGGGGAACAACCAGTATCAGCAGACAACCCCAAATCCATAGGTGCAATAGATTGGTCACAAAGACCAGAAACCACCTTTTCAATCTCTCCAACAGGATGGGCCAAAGGTTCCAAAACCGAACTAATCACAGGGGTGGAGACAACAGCAAGATGAGGATGCAACACACTACACTCAGCTTTCGAATGACCCAAAGTTTTACAATGACCACAATAGAAGGGGAAAACTTTCATTTCCACAAATTGGACATAACCCAAAATTTCAGAACCAAGCCAAACCTGATCCGGATACCGCTTAGTAACATCTAGCTCAACGAGTACACGAGCAACGAAGGGTCTAGACCCATTGGCAGTAGCGCTATCAGTCCTTAAGGACCGGACAAAAATGGACCCTAACCCTTGAAGAATTCGGGTAGAGAACAAATGAGGGCAAAGGTTAGGGAAAGAAATCCAAATCAGAATGATATGAGATTCCACATTAACGTCAAAATGCGGAGACCATTTAAATAACTTCATGTAACAGTTGTTAACAAAATAGGAACGGTGAGTGAAAACTCGACAATAATCTAAATCATTCCTAAGCTTGATCAAAATATTCTTGTTGTTGAGAACAATGACAGAGAACTCACCATTAAGCTTAAGTTGGAAAAAAAAATTTACATATAGTTTCAAGAGACGGACGACGGCCAGGAAATTTCCCGACTAAGGCAAACTCAAAAGGTGCAGCTAGGGCATTCAATTCTTCATTAGAAATCAACAAAGCATGAAGACCGTTGCAAGAAGAAACCTTCAAAGCCAGAAAACTTGACGGCGAGGAGGTCTCGGACAGGACCTCTCACAAAGAACGAGAATGCGGAATCCCATCCAAAAAATCTGGGTCATACAATCGATTACCAGCCATAGAAAGGAAGAAGGAGAAAACAAACCGGATGATTAAGGCTCCTAACCGGTGGAAGCACCGATGAGGGCGAAGCATCGGGGAGGGCGAGATGAGTTATGAGCAATTTTGTGCTGACCTTCTATAGTTTTCATGTCAAAATAATGTCATTTGATAGGGTAGAAAATTATGAATGACAACTTTATTGAATTGGCCATGCTACTAATTTCAGTATTTCTAAGTCTCTTGTGACTTGTAAAAAACTTATATTTGTAAAAAATGGTCATTCTTCTCATTTACACCCATTGTGGGTGGAGAAACCTCCACAACTTATACAAAATTAAATTATAATAATTTTATAGCACAATTTTAAAAATAGTGTATAAATAATTTCTTGATTTGATGTAGGGTGTTAGAAAATTTGTGGCAGTAGAAATCAAATTTTTATGTCTTAACCTTTTACGAAGATACATTTGAATTTTTACATTGAAAATCCGAAAAAGAGAAAAAAAGGAGTCCTAGCCCAGATGAAATGATATATTATATAAATATGTTACAAAAGTTTGCTCTCCCCCTCAATTGGAGGACTACAAGTTTATATTTCTTAGATGTAAGTGAAAATGTTGAAGATGCAATAGTCAGATGATGTTAGTCCAACGGTGATGGTCAAACAATGGTAGTCAGATGATGATGATAAGTAGATAGAGGTCGGATGATGGCAATCGATAAATAGTCTAATAGTGGTAGTCAGACAATGGTGGAAGTAAGGCGATGGCGGTGGCTAGTTATTATTGTCTGTGTTGAACGTCAAGTAGAGCTCTAGAGTTTTTTAGGCCTCTATGTTATCTACCACTTAAGTTCAATTTCCTTTCATGTCGAGAGTGAGGCCTATTTATAGTGCTTTTAGAGCAAAAACTTTAATAAATTTAGCTAGAATTTCATAACAATGTATTGGATTACTCAAATCAGATATATTGATCATAGATCATTTACTTAACATTTAAGTTATTTTAATGGCCTCAAAATTGAGTATGATTTGCAGACCGTTTGGTCCTCCTTTTAAATTTTTTTTATATTCTTTCAATGGTTAATTTGGACTCACTTGGACTCGGATCGGATTATCTAAAGGGTTCGTATTGATAAGACACTCAATTTAACTATAAATTTGATGAAATCGGATTGTGCAAGATTCAGAATTTAATTTTAAATTTTCTTTTTTAGCATAAAATTTACATCAAGATCCTTGCTTCCCAAAATGAATTTTCTTAAGATATATCATGAGGGATATTACCTAGCCGTTTCATTAAAATTTAAATTTTACAACGGCTCTAATATGTTACTGTTAGTATTCACATGTAAGACGTCACAAGTCCCAAAATTGGCTATAAAATTAATGTTTATTTGGGATGACTTTTTTACTATTTTTTAAAATAATTTTCTAATACAAAATTTTTTTACTAAAAAAGTGCTTTAAAAAGCAATACGTAAGCTATCACAAACGAAGCCAAAGAATAGTATAGAAATGGTAAGTTAAAAGTCTTTTAGAGTGAAATGGCATTCTAGTAAATATGATGAACATTTAGAAATGGTATTTTGAACCGGTTGCAAAGAAAGACCTGACTTTGCAACATATGGAGGGTAGGTTTAGAAATACTACTAAATAATAAATAATGTAAATGCTGAATTTTAAATAAAAATTTCATAAATAAATTATTAAAATAATTTATTATATTTTAATAAATACAATTAGCTAAAAACTAATTTATTGTCTAAATTTGAGCTATTTTTTACAACCAAAGTAGCTAAGTTATTTTCTCCACAATAACTTCACAACCAACTTTATAAAAAGCTGCAGCCGTTCCAAATAAATCCTAAGATAAATGTTAAAATGACCTTGATCCAAGTGATCATGATGTATATCAAATAGTTTTTAAGTAATTAAGATTTCGTTTGGGACAGCTTTCTTATTGCTTCTTAAAATAGTTTTTTAGTACAAAAATTAAAATTTTTATACTAAAAAACAGCTTTAAAAAGCAGTAAGAAAACCATCCCAAACGAAGCCTAAGAAACCAATATTTATCCGCCACCTTAGAATATGCATATGTGATACTTGAAAAATATTATATAAAGTTATTAATCATATAATTAAAGCTTCTGACACATAATCTCCCCCAATTTTCACAACATCAACAAGAAGATAATAAAGAAAATCTTATAAACATGTTAATATAAAGGACTAAATAATCAATGCAATATAGATTGGGATCTAACATCCCTAATTTTTGTCTAAGTTCACAAAAATGGTTTTCATCTAATAATTTTGTAAAATGTTGGCTAATTGTAAATCAATTAGAGCAATTTTAAAATCAACATCATAATTAATAACATCATCTTTAATAAAATAGTATTTGATCTCTATACATTTGGTATGATAATGTTGAATTAGATTTTTTTGTTTAGCTAATAGTACTAATGTTATCTCAATTAATTGGAATACATTCTAATTTAAGTATGTAGACTTCAATTTGTTGTTTCAATCATAGAAGTTGAGCGATTAAACTGCCTACGATTGTATACTCATCCTAAAAATTATAGATCTATAGACTAAACTTAATAACAAGAATATAATAAATAATTGTCAAACAAGTGATTTTAAACTTCTAAATCTCATAGTCATAAGAATTTCTTAAAAAAAAAAAACTAAAACTAAAACTTCATAACCCTAAATTTAAGAAACCAACACATGAAAAATTAAAGCTTTCATAAGGTAGAGAAGGAGAAATATCTTTAGATCTATGTAAGAATAAAAAAAAATTTAAAACACCAACGGTAACCAACATAGTAGAATAGGGCAAAACAGGTGAAGTAATACTGTAGAGGGAGTTTTCCGAAAACGAGGAGATCGGGGCTCGGGTTGGGAAATGAGCCAAAAAAATTTGGTGGAATTCCCAACTGATATTTTGTTGGAAATCACTACATTTTTGTATGACAGATTTTTTTGTAGATTTTAGCAAAAAACCATCCAATTGCTTTTCGGGCGATTTTTTTCACCAAAAAATTTGGCAAACTAATTATGCCAATTCAACTATCCGAGCAATCATTCTTTACTTTAGTAGTTGTCAATGCCTAGACATAAAAACTATAGTATATTATATACCTCTCATAGGAAACAACTTATCAAGTAAATCTTCACTAGAAATATTATCACCTAGTTAATATATAAAAGATCATAATAGGTATATATGTGGGTCTCAAAAAGCTTACGTGCAACTTCTTTCACATAAAATAAGTGAACTGAAGTCAAATTAGAAAATTATCTCTTCAAGCTTCTGAAATTGATTCCTTCTACGCTAAATTCTACCAAATCATAGGTGTGTTAGATTCAAATGTAATAAAACCTAAAACATCAAAATTAGAAATAGTCACCCTAGTAATAGGAACTAATTATAGCTAATTACAACTCTACATTTTTCCTTTTGAATAGATTTAGATTGCATCAAAATGAACTTTATGTGATTTTAATAGGGAAGGTTTTCTATTGGATTAACTGTGCAAAACTTTATGCTCTTATCCTTATATGTGAATGCATATATATTATCCCGACCATAATATATCACATATATCGTACAACTAACGTACATCAAATAAATTGTGGGCTATGTCCAATGGGAAGACATCACACGAAATATGATCTTTATAATTTTCCATTTTAGCAAGCATCATGCATGTAATTCAAAGCCCAACTCACCTAAAAGGTCTACAGATAGAAAGAATATTTAATAGCACTCCTACCGTCAATCATTAATCAACACTCCTTCACATTACATGTAATATTCATATTAAATATGATCCTTCTTTAATCCTCAAAATTATTCCTAATCACTATTAAATATCACATCACACCAATTTGATTGTCCTTATAATTTTCAATATCCACACAATATAATAGGGTCATCAAACACTTCTTCTAAATTATCACCCTTTAGGTTTTTTGCATCATCTAAAAATGAAATTTTATGCATTACATTGGTTTGGCATGCATCTTTTCTCAAGTGCATGAACTAAAAAGTTTGGCCTAATGTCTAATTTTTATCCTAGGACTTCTAATATTTTGGTTTGCATGTTGCAATTTATTTTTTGACATTTTTTAGAACAAAAAGGTTATATTTGGAAATATTTCAAATTTATGGAAGTGAAATGTTCTAAAATAAGGGTTCTTAGTGACTCTAACACTTGAATCAACCTTATGGGATTGGATTATTGCTTTAATTTTCAATTAATTTAATTATTTTTTATTATTTCAATTTAAGTTCATCAAAATAAATCTAAAATCATTAATATTTTGGTTTCAACTAAGGTTGCATTTGGAACAACTTTTTTGCCATTAAAATAAAAATTAATTTAGAAAGCTGATGTAGAAAGCGGTAAAGAAGCTGCCCCAAACGAAGCCTAATTCATGAGCTTTTGGTTAAAATTAGAGATTTTCGATTAAATTTTGATAACATTTTGGGCAGCACTCAAGGGTTTTTTTAAACTAAATTTCATAATTTAAATAAAAATTTACAAAAAATATTGAATAATGAAAGTTCAATTAGAATTTTATTAGTAAAAATCCCTTTAAATTTTATATATTCTATAACAGGAAATCTCATTTCTTTGTGCTTCATTCTTTGAATTTAAACTTTAATTTTTTTTATAAAAAATAATTAAATCATAATCAAAACTAAACTCTAAGATTGAGTAAAGAATGAAGTCATAAATTTCATGATAAAACTAAAAAAAACAAAAAAAGTCATGATAAATATATTCTAATCAAATTAATTATGAAGTTCAAAGTCATTAAATTTATTTAAATAAATATAATAAAAATTATATATTTTTATAATAAATTTAATATTTTTCAAAAATATTTTATTTAAAAATTTGATAAACATATTATGAAATAATTTTTTCCCTAAAATTTGTATGGGGGAATATTAGCACCATTTTATCATTTTCTTTGTTGGAAATTAAACTTAATTTGGCCCATTATTATTTAGGTTTTTTATTGAAGCCCATAATCTAGAGTAATCTATTGAAAAAGACTCTAGAAATCTATTATTGAGTAATTATTAGAAAAGTCCAAAATAAGCATTTAATGTTATTTATGATAGAAGATATGAGAATACTCTAGAGAGTCTATTGTAACTATTAGATTGAAATATATTGGCATAATCCTAAAGGCGTACTACTAGTATAAATAGTGATAGTGTCATTGAGTTTGTATCAAGCTAAAAGTGAAATAAAATTTATAGTTTCTTTCTTATATTCTCTCCTTTTCTCTTTAGCCTTCACTTATTCCAAAAACCTTTTTCATTCCAAGAAAATGGTATTAGTGACAAGTTCCTTTCTAGAGATGGCAAATGGAGGTATGGCTTCCTTCCAAGTTTCATTGCTCAAGACAACAGATTATGACAATTGGAGTATAAAGATGAAGGCACTTCTTGGAGCGCATGACGTTTGGGAGATTGTAGAGAAAGGCTACGATGAGCCAAGTGATGAGTCCATTCTTTCCTTAACACAGAAGGATAGTTTAAAGATTCGAGGAAGAGAGCCCAAGAAAGAGAGACAAGAAGGCTTTCTTCCTCATCTATCAAGCATTAGATGATGATGGATTTGAGAAAATCTCAAGTGGTACATCAGCCAAACAAGGGTGGGAGAAGCTCCAAGTATCGTACAAGGAAGAAGAGAAGGTTAAAAAGATACGTCTTAAAACTTTAAGAAGAGAATTTGACGCCTTGCAAATGAAAGAATGTGAGATGGTCTCCGATTATTTTTCAAGAGTTCTTGCACTACAGGAAAATCGTCTATTATTGGAGGATTTTTCCAGCAGCATTCCAGTTGACTATTTTCCGGCGGGTTTCCAACATAATTCCGGCGGAATATGTCCGACTAATTTTTTTATAGATTTTCCGGCATCTCTCTGGCAGCTTTCTAAGGGCATTTCCAGCAACTTTTTCGTTGTATTTTAATTCTTATATTTAAAATTAAAATTTTTGATATTTAAACACTTTTGCCCTTCCAACAAACTGGTTGGGTCTTTGAAATCATACTCACTTTGAATCCCAGTGCATGCGGGCAATGCAATTGGCCGGGCAACCTGGTGGGCAGCGCGGGAGGGCAGCGGGCAGCTCGGGAGGCAGCGGGCAGTGTGGGAGGCGAACAGGTAGGGTGGGAGGCGAACGGGCATAGCGAGAGGGCAGTGAGCAGCCGAGCAGGCAGCAGGCAGCAGTAGATGGTTTTTTTAATTAAATTTTTTAAATTTTCTGCGGCATTATTCTGCTGGAAAGCCGCTGGAAAAAATAACCGCCAGAAATTAGTTGCCGGTTGTCGTTTCTTACGCGGCTTTTACAGGAAAAAAAAAATTCGTCGGAAATCTTAATTTTTTCTAGAAATTCGCCAATTTTCGATGGAAAAATCCGACGATAATAGGCGATCTTTCTGTAGTGTTGCCATTTCTAATCAACTAAAAAGAAATTATGAGAAGCTAGAAGATATGACTATCATTGAAAAGATTCTTTCATCATTAGAATTAAGATTTGATAGTATCACAACTATCATTGAGAAGACCAAAGATCTACAAGAGATGACAATATAATAACTCTTGGGTTCATTACAATTCTATGAAGAAAGAAAGAAGATGAATGAAGGAATTACTGAACAGATCCTCAAGCAAGATCTCAAATCAGCCAAGAAAGATGAAAACTTCAATAATAACAATAAAAATTATTATGGAAGAGGTCATGGATAAGGACGAGGTCGTACGAATAAACAAGAATGAGATTTCAATAACAACAATCAAGAAATAGAAGAAAACTCAGCAAGAGGGTGCGGAAGAGGACTCTCAAACTCATGGTACGAGAAATCTCAAGTTAAGTACTATAATTGTAATAAACCTACGCATTAGGCTAAAGAATATAGAGCACCCAAAGTAAAGTCAATAAGAGAGTCAACTACGTAGAAGAAGAAAGAAAAGAAGATGTCACATTATTGCTAGCTTACAAAGATAATGAAAGATGTAAAGATGGACATGGTACCTAAACATTGGAGCACAAATCACATGTGCAATAAAAGAAGCATATTCATGGAGCTTGCTGAATCGGTAAGCAGAAATGTATCCTTCGGAGATGACTCAAAAATAGAAGTAAAAGGCAAAAGTAACATCTCTATTCGCTTGAAGAACGAGAAGCATCAATTTATTTCCAATGTTTATTTTATGCCAAATATGAAGAGTAATATTTTAAGTTTGGGGCAACTTTTGGAGAAAGGATATGATATTCATTTAAAAAATAATTATCTGCTCTCAAAAGATAATATTGGCACTTAATTGTGAAAGTGCCAATGTCAAGAATAAAATATTTTTGCTAAACATTCAAAATGATGTTGCCATCAAAACTTGTTATAAAGATATTTCTTGGTTATGGCACCACCGATTTGGGCAGCTTAAATTTGGAGGACTGGAGTTGCTTTCAAAGAAAGAGATGGTGAGAGGTCTTCCTTGCATCAAGCATCCCGATCAAATATGTGAAGCATGTATACTTGAAAAGCATTTCAGAAAAAATTTTACAAGAGATTCAAGTTCGAGAGCTTAGAAGCCATTGGAGCTCATATATATAAATATCTGTGGACCAATAAAGTCAAGCTCACTCGATAAGAGCAACTACTTTCTTCTCTTCATTGATAATTTCTCACAAAAAATATGAGTGTACTTTTTAAAGCAAAAATCAGAGGTATTTGTCATATTTATGATATTCAAGGCCGCCGTCGAGAAAGAAATTGGACTCTCAAAAAAATTTTAAAGAATTCTATGATACCAATAAATACGTCGATCTCTAACTATCCCAGGATCCCCTCAACAAAATGGAGTAGCATAAAGGAAGAACAAAACCATCCTTAACATGGCGAGTATGCTCAAAAGCAAAATGTTGTCAAAGGAATTTTGGGCAAAAGCGATCTCATGTGCAGTTTATTTGGTCAACCGTTCACCAACAAGAAGTATGTGGGGAAAAAATTCACAAGAAGCATGGAGTGGAAGAAAGCCTAGCATCTTCCACTTAAAGGTTTTTGGAAGCATAGCTCATGTGCACGTACATGACCTGAAAAGAAGTAAGCTAGATGACAAAAGTCAGCAGTTCATTTTCATCGATTATGACAACAACTCAAAAGGATACAAGCTATACAATCCAAATATTGAAAAGATAATTATCAGCCGATATGTTATATTCGATGAAGAAGGAGAATGAGACTAGGGATCATATGATAAAGATTATAAATATGAATAAGAAGATACAGAGAAACCAATGATGGAGTAAATAAGAGAGGAACCTACTACTCCACCCGCAACACCAATTAAAGATAATCAAGAAAACTCAAATGAAAGAGTACTACGCTTCAGGAGCTTATGAGATATATATGAGGTTACAGAGAATCAAGAAAATCTTACACTCTTTTTCCTCTTTACAGATTGTAAGCTCATGAATTTTCAAGAAGCCATACAAAATAAGGAGTGAAAGGATGTTACGGATGAAGAAATTAAGGCAATCGAGAAGAACAACACATGGGAGCTAACTTCACTTCTTCAAGGACGCATGACAATTGCTATGAAACGGGTGTACAAAGCAAAGAAGAACGTCAAAGGAGAAATTGAAAGATACAAGGAAAGACTAGTGGCAAAAGACTATAGTCAAAGAGCCATCATCGACTATGATGAGGCATTTGCTCCTGTTGCTCTCTTAGAAATAATTAGACCAATCATCTCCTTGGTAGCTCAAAATAAATGGAAGATATATTAAATAGATGTAAAATCAACCTTCTTGAAGGGAGCTCTTAAAGAAGAAGTATATATTCAATAACAACCAAGATACGAAGTTGAAAGGCAAGAGGATAAAGTTTTAAAATTAAAGAATGCTCTCTATGGGTTGAAACAAGCACCAAGAGCATGGAAAAGTTGGATAGATAAGTACTTATAAAAAAAAGGTTTTATAAAATGTCCTTATGAACATGCTCTTTATATCAAGACTAAGAATAAAGATGTCTTAATCGTTTGTTTATATGTTGATGATTTGATCTTCACCGGAAATAATCAAATGATGTTTCAAGAATTCAAACCATCAATGACAAAGGAATTTGAGATGACTGATATTGGGCTCATGGCCTATTACTTGGGCATTGAAGTCCATCAAATGGAAGATGGAATATTTATCTCAAAAGAAAGCTATGCAAAGGAGATGCTGAAGAAGTTTAAGATGGATAATTACAAACCTATAAATACTTCTATTGAATGTGGAGTCAAGCTATCAAAGCACGATGAAGGAGAAAGAGTCAATCCTATATTTTTCAAGAGCTTAGTTGGGAGTTTGCCCTACTTAACATGCACATGGCATGATATTCTCTATGTTGTCGGACTTGTTAGTCGCTATATGGAGACTCCAACCACCAGCCACTTAAAGACTGCTAAAAGAATCCTACGCTATATCAAAGGTACAATTCACTTTGGCTTACTCTACTCCTCATCTAATGATTTTAGACTTATAGGATATAGCAGTGGTGGTTGGGCTGGCGACATGGATGATAGAAAGAGCACCACTTGTTAGGTGTTCTTCATGGGAGATGCAGCTTTCACCTGGATGTCAAAGAGACAATCAATTGCCACTCTATCTACTTGCGAACAAAGTACGTAGCTGCAACATCTTGTGTTTGTCATGCAATTTAGCTTTGAAACATGTTAAAAGAATTAAGCTTACCTCAAGAAGAAGTAACGAAGATGGTTATATAATTTATGGTTTTGGAGCTTATACGTGCAACTGTGCGACTGGTTTTTGGTTGGAAATGGATAGAGCAAATTATACTGACGGAAACTGCATGGCAGCATGCATGCAAAAATAAAAGGAAAATTTATGAAAGGAGCATATTTTTAATTTAATTAAATCGAAGAATTAGATTTAAGAGATCATTTAAAAAAAGAGTAAATACATAAAATAAACTTTTGTATAACAAAAATATGTGAAAATATTTTTTGATTTCTTAGAATGCGAAAAACGATTTTTCCCATTCAGTAGAATACAGAAAATTATTTTTCACATTCTATTTGTATCGAAATGTTATATTAATTTTCCCAGAATTTAATAGAGCGGAAAATAGTTTTCTACATATTAACAAAGAAATCTATTTTCTGCATTCTAAGAAATCAAAAAATATTTTTACATATTCCTTTAATGTGGAAATTCGTTTTATTTATTTGCTCATTTTTAAATTATCTCTTAAACTTGCTTCTTCCTCTTAATTAAATTAAAAAACTGCTCCTTTTTATAAATTCGTCAAGACAAAAAACTGTGAAATAACACGGAAATATTTTTATTTTCAGAATTGCAGAGATAGGTTTATTCAATGTGCTTTGAGGTCCCTAATTTAATTTGTTCTCTTTTTATTACAGTATTTTTTAAACACCACTATACATTAAGATTAATATCTATTTAGCATTTTAAACTAAACCTACCACAATGGGAGTGAAAGGGGAAATGTATCCCAACGTGAACAACGTGAATCCAGATTGTTTCATGGCTTTGGAAGAGGCTTCATGTGATGGTCAATGTGGTAAGAAAGCTCTTCATTTCATGGCTTCATACTTATTGTTGAATTTAAGGTTTTATTTGAGCCAGTTTTTTTATTGTTTTTTAAATCAACTTTCTAACTAGTACAAAAATTATTAGTTTTAAAAAAAATTACTTAAAGAAGCAGTAAAAAAGCTATCCAAACAGAGCCTAAATTTGCTCATAAGTGTTATTTGAACTTGTAAAATTGACTATACAAAGTACGTAGAAAAGAAGAAAGATTTACAAATTTGATTTGATTATAAATAGATTAAAGATAGCAATGAATTTGGACAAATTTTGAGAGATTTCTAAAAAATTTTATAATGAAAATTGGGTTATGAATAATTTGAACTATTAATAAATGAGTTTGGCTGTGCTATTTAAGTAAAAAAATGATTACATTAATAAAAACTAAAGTATATTAATAAAGGCTATCAATAAATGAATGAAATCAATAAATTCCAACAATCACATCAACTGTACAGCTCAATGCCTATAATGGTTCACCTCTCATAGTAAAAAAACCCCGTACAGCACTGTACTGATTCATTTAATAAAATGCTATTGTAGCATTTGAATTTCTTTAAGAGCTAGCTGTGTAAAAAGTGAAAAACAGAGAGCTTAGAATTAGTTCTATTAAATTTACTCCCACCATTGATGCGTACGAGAGTAGTGTTCTTCAAATGTTTAGTATAAATAGGCGTGAAAGGTAACACAGAAGAGCATATTTGAAGGAAAAAATGGAGGCCATGGGGACTCCCATTGCCCTACGCTTGATGCTTTTAGTGTTTTGTGAGTTTGCTTTGGGTGTTGGTTTGAAGGCCATCTCACAATACAGTAGAGATGACTTCCCGTCACAGTTTATATTTGGGGCTGGCACCTCTGCATATCAGGCATTTGTTATTTTTCTTTTGTTCATTACCAGAATATACAGATTGTTAACTATTGATTCTTTCTCTTTTAATTTCTTGTTATTGTTCTTCAACAAAGTGCTTTGTTTTCTATTGATTCTTTAATTATAAAAAAACTGTTATAATGCTAAGATGTGTTCAGATTAATCCATTTACTCCTTTTTTCTCTATGTTATCTTTGCTGTTTCATTTTCCTTCATATATTTCTATATCATGGATTTTATCTCTGCAGGTTTCTATATTTATGTATTCATTAGATCTTTTTTCTTCTTTTTTTCTCTTACAGCAGTTCTTATGTTGATCAGTTTACTTGGTTTATTTACCAACTTCAAGACTTGTTATCAAAAAAATTTTTTTCAGCTTGTGTTGCTTCATTCTTTATTGTGTTGATTTTTGCAAGCCGCTGAATATTATGCTTAAAGTTTAGACAAATATACGAAGAAATTAAGCTTGAAAAAACTACACACACCAAGCAGAAGTCATCAATGCCGAGCTTATTAGAGATAAATTGTTTGTGGAAGAGGATATGACAAAAGAAGAGGAATTTTTATTAGATCATCAAAATGACAAGGCTAAAAGCCTTTTTATATTTGTACAAAGACCATTCTACAAACACAATCTAGAGATTTCTATAATAAAAGTTCAACTATCAATTACCAAGAGTTATTTCATATTCTAGATATTTCTTTCATATAATTTTCTAGATAATTAATTATAGTTTATATTTTCAAACACTCCCCCTTAAACCAAAATTTTTATCAACCACTCCAAGAAGTATCTATAATTTTGTGAACCATTCTGCAGCTAATGATTTTGTCAAAATATCTATAATTTGATCTTCAATTATCACATACTCTACTTGAACTTCTTTATCCTTGATATAATCTCTCATATAATGAAAACGAACATCAATATGTTTGTTTCTCTTATGATAAACAGAATTTTTTTATAATGCTATTGTTGATTTATTATCAACATAGATTTTTTTAGCTTTGACTTAAGAATATCCAATCTCTTTCATTAGCTTCCTCAACCATATTGCATAGCATACACATAATGATGCAGCAACATATTCAGCTTCACAAGTAGAGAGAGCAACAACTGGTTTTTTTTTGTGAGCTCCATGAGAATGCAGTGTCACCATATAAAATAAAAATCCGCTTGTACTTTTTCTATCATCTTGGACTCCAGCCCAATCACTATCTGAATATCTTAAAAGTTGAAATTTGTTAGAATGAGAATATAAAAGTTCATGATTTTGTGTACCTTTAATATATCAAAGAATTCTCTTGGCTGCCTTCAAGTGTGTCTCAGTGGGATTTTCCATATAGCGGCTAACAATTCCTACTGCATATAAAATGTCTGGTATTGTACTTGTTAGATATCTCATGCTTCCGATTAAACTTTTGAACATAGTTGGATCTACTATCTTCCCTCCTTTTTTTGATAGTTTGATTCCACGTTCCATCAGAATGCTTACTGTATTACAATTCTCCATATTGAATTTCTTTAGAACTTTCTTTGCATATGTTTCTTGTGTGATAAATATTTCTTTTTTATTTTGCTTTACTTCAATTCCAAGAAAAAATGACATGAGTCCAAAATCTATCATTTCAAATTCTTTTATCATAGTTTCCTTAAAACTCCTTGAATAAAAGTGGATTATTGCATTCCATGCTCTTAGAGCTTGCTTTAATCCATATAAAACCTTTTTTAATTTATTAACTTTTGATTCATGTCCTTCTTTAATATATCCCAATGACTGTTCAGCATAAACTTTTTCTTCAATAACTCCATTTAAAAATGTATGTTTAAAATCTATTTGATAAATAGACCAATTATTTAATGAAGCAAGAGAAATAATTAAGCTAATAATTTTCATACGAATAACAGGAGCAAATACTACAATTCTGCTTGTATCCTTTTGCTGCTAACCGTGCCTTATACTTTTTTAATTCATCTTTTGCATTTTTCTTCACTTTTGTCGATCGTAAAAACGATGGTGTCCTTCTTCGGCGGAATCGGAGAGCCGACGCCTTAGGTCGTCATCACTCTCAATCTCTGAATCAGAGATTTCGGGGAAGGGGTTTGTAGCCCTTCTAGCAAACCATGCCATTCCAGTGGGAGCTTTTGGCGTCAGTGCAGTGACCGATTCAGGGTGATGGGTGACTGGATTAATAGAAGCCCTCACGAGCCTCATTTCATTCTTCATTTTAGTCGAGAAACGATAGAATGCTGTGCTTAGGTCTTCTAGCTGCTTCGACGTTTCGCTTTGGGCTGCCCACAACGATGTTCCTTAATAATCGACGACTAATGTGAGAGCTCTCCATATAAACTAACACTCTCCCATAAATGATTTTTTTTTCAATATCAAGTATTATACATCTAACCCGCTCAACCACATGGTGACTCTATAGATGTCATGCTTTTTTTTTTTCAACCATGATAGAAGATGGTCAAGACCTATGGAACCACAAATACCATTAATCATTCAATCTCAATCAAACCTTCGACTCTAATATAACTTATTAGGCGATGAATCAAAAGAAGATCAAATTTTGGCATGATACACTAATGGCTAAACTTGTGTTAAGAACTAACATCTTAATCATGCAAGTAAAGACCCAAAAAAATTTTATTTGTATGTTAATGTATACTAATATATTATTAAGTGTATATTCAAAATGAGATGCATGATTTAATAATAATTGCCTACTTAGTTTTTATATAAATTTAATTTTGATTATATTTTAAATATTAATATTCACTTGTAGTATGAGGGTGCTGCAGCAGAGGAAGGAAGGACTCCAAGTATTTGGGATACATATACACATGAAGGTAAGTACTATATATGGATTTATTCCATTTTTTTAATATCTATTTGGTCAAAAAAATAACAAAACAACATCAAACCTTTATCTGGCACTATGTGGGGATCGGCTACATAAGTCTTTTTTCTCCATTGTGTCCCGTTAAGAGTTAGATTTTATATCTTTCCCAATTTCTCAAGCTTTTACATCTAAACTAATTTTTATAATAAAATTTCTTATTTTTGACAATACAAAAATATTTTGAAACATCCTAGCTTACATGTGCTCATGTACATACTAGAATTTTTTTAACAATAATGATGTCATGCTTATTAATATTTACAGGAAATATGAAGGATGGTAGCACAGGAGATGTGGCTTCTGATGGTTATCATAAATATAAGGTGAGCATTGCAACTTTTTATGATAGAAGTTATTTATTAATGCAATGTTTAAGATTGTTTTTTTGAGTTTGAAATCAAATGATGATTTCTAACTTTTTTGTTTTCAAAACATTTTTCTAATTTAAAATAACAAAATGGAAGTTTTGCTTATTATAATTCATGAAACTTTAGCAACTTAGGCTTCGTTTGGGACAGCTTCTTTTAAAACGGCTTTCTAGCACAAAAATTTCTTGAATTAAAAATTTTTGTACTAAAAAATAGTTGTCCCAAACAAAGCCTTACTATAAGAGGAGGATTTTGTGATATACTTTAATGTTAACTTGAGATGTATTCCTCTATTGTTAATAGGAGGATGTTAAACTCATGAGTGATGCAGGACTTCAAGGCTATAGATTCTCCATCTCCTGGTCTAGGTTACTCCCAAGTATGTTTTTTTTTGTATCCATTTCTAAAAAAATTGAAAAATATTAATGTCTTTGTAATTTATTTCATGGTATTGAAAGTTGTCACTTATGATGTTTGGAAAATAAGAAAGCTAAGGTTCTATTATTTCACCATTAATTATAAAGTATCTTTTATATTATTAATGTGATATGGAAAATTTTATTTTTTAGAAGGGAGAGGAGAAGTGAATTCCAAAGGAATGGAGTACTACAATAATGTCATTGATGAGTTGATCAAAAATGGTAGGTTTATATTTCATCATAACATTGAGTATGTTATGCCATTGTATTAGAAACTATATGAGAATTTTCAAATTTAAAATTTGCTTATTTAAGAAATTGTTTGTTATATATGTAGCTAACCATCTCATATATTTTCCAATGAAAAAGGAATTCAACCACATGTGACTCTTCATCATTATGATTTGCCACAAGTGCTTCAAGATGAGTATGGAGGATGGCTATCCCCAAAAATCATGTAAATTTTTATTCATAAAATGCAAATAATGATGAGAGCCACCAATTTATCTATCTATTATATTAAATGATGGTTTTGATGCTTTGCAGTGATGATTTCAAAGAATTTGCTGATGTTTGCTTTAGAGAATTTGGCGATAGGGTGTCTTATTGGACCACCTTGAATGAGGCCAATGTGATAGCTTTGTATGCTTATGATTATGGAGTTATGCCTCCCAAGAGATGTTCATATCCATTTGGAGTTGGTTGTGTTGGAGGAAATTCAACTACTGAGCCATATATTGTTGCCCATAATATCATATTGTCACATTCTGCAGTTGTGGAGCTTTATAGGAGAAGATATCAAGTAATTTTAGTTATTCTCGTTCTCTTATTCTATGCTTTTTATGATGTTATCATTTAGTAATATAATTCAATTATCTCTAACTATTTGATACTCTTTTGAAGGCCACACAAAAGGGAAAGATAGGCATCAATCTTTGGACTCTATGGTGCTATCCTTTGCATGAGTTAACATCAGATGAAGTGGCAGCCAAAAGAGCTATAGAGTTTTTACTTGGATGGTAAGCTAATTATTATCATTATTATTTTGCAATCGTCTCTATAAAAATAATCATATTGTATGTGCATGCACATATTCACGCAGGAGATCATGACGGTGTGTTATTTTTTAATTATGAAATAATTAGACAAATATTCGATTGTTCAAATTTTATATAAAAAGTTTTTCCATCATAGCTTTATAAGATATGATTTAGATCTCTTATTTATTGTAAATATTAGATTGACATTTTTAAAAATATTTATATCTTTTTTTGAAGGGTATGAGATCATTTTGTTAGTTATAGGAGATCTTATAAAATTTTGTAATTAATTAAGTCTTTAGACACACATGCCTTATTACAACTATATATAGAGTTATAGAATGATAGGTTTAACGTCGTATAATAAGACGCGAATGAAAGAAGAGAGTTGATAGAGGAGAGAGGTTGACATTCAAGGAAGAAAGGAAGTGATTTTTAGGTGCTTGAAAGGGGTGTACTTTGGCTTCTTCAAGTGAAAAGAGGTGCTTCTTTTTTTATTTGTAGCAAAAGGAGCAGCTCTTTGACATAGAATGAAGAGACTCTTATTTGAACTCTTTCAACAGAGAGATGAAGAGAGTAACTAAAGCATGAATAATATCTTCTTTCCCCATTCAAAAATCATATTCACAATATGTGATGACATTCTCCCTAGATCATTGGTATATACAAAATAATAAACCTCTCCTTGCCTTGTGCTTTGTATGAAATATAATCTCTTAATGTACTATATTAAATATTAATAAATTATTCAATCTCTATGTGAATTTGGACATGAATGAATCGCACTAACTCATGTGAAATTTTATACCTTGTATTTATGATCTCTATTTTGTTTATTATAGTATATTTACTTATGTTTTTTCCATAAAGTTTTTACTATCATAATAATTTGTATCAAAGTTTTAGTCTAGAAAGCTCTTTACTTTGTGCATAGGGGATGGGAAAATAAAATTTAATAACTTCAAGGTCAAAACTTTAGGATCTAGATTATGTAAATAGAGGATTACTTCTAAATCTATTGTTGGGAGTAAAAAAGCAATTAATCAATCAAGCAAAGTGGTAGCCAACGAGCATACAAGTTCTAGGGTCATTCGCATATTACTTGATAGCATCAATGAAACCACTACAATAGATATCATGAAGATCCTCTAACATTTATGACACCACCTTCATATCATGTCTTGAGAAGCAATAATTGATAGTGTACTAGAGACACAATATAGCATAACTAAAAGGCTTGAGATGGTGCACATGGATGTACAAGTCAATCCTATACTGCTTCTCTGGTAGGATATCGATCTTTGTATTACACCAACTTCATAAATTATAATACTAAGAAGCTGATGGTTTATTTTATATATAAAAAAGATGTTTTTGCTTTCATGAAGTGGAAAAGTCTAGTGCAGAATGAAACAAGAGACAAATTATATTGCTTATAATAAAGCCATATAATTAGGTCATATATGTAAAAGATTTTGTGAAGTAGGAGCTCACAATGGAAGAAAGAGAGAACTTATTTATAAGAACAACATCTGAATATTGACCAAGCTTTCCAAAGATAAGGAAGACATAACAAAAGGCATAATGTCAGGCTTATTATATAGCGGTCCCTACAGAAAGAAGGTATAGACTTTATAGAATTTTTTTTCCCTATAGTTGAATTAATGACTTATTATTGTCTAATGTTGTGCATTGTAATAAAAGAAGATTTATACCATCAATAAATGGATGACTTGACAACATTCCTTTATTGTTGTTGACCCATGTATTGTGGGCAGACCGAAAAAACCAAAAAAAATCACTCGTACTTGTACAGTGCTAGATCGCACGTCGCGACAACTCCGAACCCCTCTCCTCGCACGTCGCTCGCACGTCGTTCGCACGACCTCCCCAATCCGCGTTAAATAGCGAAGAAATGAGAGAGCCGGGGCTATCGCTCTTTTCCTTCCCTCTCTCTCACGCTTCTTCGCTCCTTCATCACTGATCAACTTCGTTCCTTCGATGATGTTCCCTCCAAGTCGGATTGGAAGCTACGACATTTGGATCGGAAGCAACTGCAAGAGCTCGCTTGCTGTGGAGGCAACTTTCTTCCTTGCGTGTGCTTCTTCGTCCCTTCGACTACGTTCCCTCCACGTCGGATCGGAAGTTACAACATTTTGACCGGAAGAAAGATCGGAGTTCGCTTGCAGTGAAGGTAACTTTCTCCCTGTCGCATGAGCTTCTTCGGCCCCTTCGTTGTTGTTCGACTTCGCAGCTTCAATGATGTTCCCTTCCCATCGAATCGGAAGTTACAACGTTTTGATCGGAAGCAAAACGGGAGCTCGCTTGCTGCGAAGGTAACTTTCTCCCTTCCTGCAAGCTTCTTCGGCTAAATCCCGTAAATCCGCCGAACTACAGGTGTTAGTAAATCCGGGATTTACTGTAAAAGAGGGAGAGAGAGTTAATGTTTTAATTTACTTTAATTAAAGTTAATTCTAATTAATTATAGTTATTATAATTAATTACAGTTAATTTTAATTAAATGATTAAAATTAATTATAATTAATTTAAATTAAAGTTAACTTTAATTAATTATAATTAATAATTTTTAATTATTATTAATTAATTATAATTAATTAAAGTTAATTAATATTTATTAGTTTAATTAATTAAAGTTAATTATAACTAATTATTTTGATTAACTATAATAATTATAATTAAATATTTTAATTAATTATAAGTAAATATAATTAATTAAAGATAATTATGATTAATTATAATTGGTTATAGTTAATGTTAATTATAATTAATAAAAAAATGCCTACTTTTGCCTCAATCTACGGCATGCGCATGTATAACTTCTAACTTAAACCTCACTCTCGACGCTTGCGGCGAGCCGGCAAACCTCCCTATGTGCTCACGTAGCACGGGGGGAGGGAAGCAGGTGCGACGCTTACGACGAGGTGGGTAATTTCTGGAGCGCTCAAGTAGCGTGAAAGGGACAAAAAATAAGTACTCATATGTGGGAAAACAAGTGTGCTCTTTTAAACAGGTACTAGAGACCCTTAAGCGCTCATGTAGCGTAGCGGAGATTTAAGAAAATATAGCCGCGGTGTCACCCGACATCTACCTGAAGTGCTCATGTAGCGTGGAGGGGAAGGTCGTCTCTTGATTTTTCCTCTAAATGGGGGAGACGCCGGGAGGTTGCCAAAAATTACACTAAACAAGGGACTCGATTGAACTCAAAAGGACAACAGGGGACTTGACTTGAACAATTTGAACAAGGAACTTGACATTGAACAATTAACAACGAAGTGAACTCAAACTCAAACTTGAACTTTGAACTTGCAAATTTTTGAACATCAGAGGATTTACAAATTTAGACTTTAACTTGACTTGAACCAAATAATAAGAATTTGAACTCAAGTCAACAAATAAACAACGACCTATTTGAACAAGAAATTGAACTTGTAAGGACACAGGGTACTTGAACAAACTGCAAAGGAACATATATGAAACTTGTGAACTAAGGGACTTATGTTTCAAAAGGCATGATTTGTTCATAAGCAACAATGCAGGCTCTCAATGAACATAATAACTCACCTACGATCATATACGAGGGATGTAACACATTTGTAAGCAACATTAGAAAAGCTATAATGAACAGAAACACTTATGATGCACAAGAATCCAATCATCATTTGATTTGCAAGCAGTCATCAACAAGAATTAAGGACATGTGATCTACTTGCAAGCATTGATCAACGAAAACCAAAAAGAATGCAACAATACAATTGCAGATGATCATATAAATTTCCCAACAAATGATAAGGGAAACTCATGCGATTGATTGGTTTGAGACAATTGCATTGGCTACAAGGATATGTATTGGATAAAATCTCCACTACAGTTTGCTTAAAGGACTCTTTAAGCAATGACATAAAATCTCCAAAGAAATCTACCAAGAGTTATCATGACGAATGGAATGCAAATATCAACATATAGCAGTCACCTATGAATGATATTCATTAATATACATCACTCCTACTTGTGGAAGGGAGTGTGATAGTTGCAATGAACATAGCGATGTATTCATGAATAAAATGTGAAGAATATGTGACGGATATACAATAGATGCAACGAATTCCCTTCATACATCGATAGAAAAACCGTGGCACATACAACCTATTGCCTACGAGTGATACAATTCCTTGCAAACAAATGCAATAGTTCATTGAGCAACGTGCATAAAGAATTTGACGACAAATCCAGTCATTCATCAGTCAATATGCGAGGATCCACTACAAGCGAAGATAACATATCCATAGTATAATGCACAACACCTACGAGCTGTCATAACCAAGATACAGTAGCATCTCTACAGCCAACAATCATCCAATTGAAGACAAATACACTCAAGTGGTATGCAGCTAAGGTTGTGATATCCCTACGGTTGAGTCCGGTTCACTTGTAGACGAATACAATCATTTCCTGTGAGCTACGACGACCAATGAAATTACTTGTGGATAACAACAGTGGATATGTAGTAAGTGCAATAAATCCTCTGTGGACACAAGTACATATGTTCTCCGCAAGCAAAGATATAAGACTACAGCACATTCAAATGCCTACGAGCCATCCTAGGAAGCCTCTCATGTATGCAAAATGTTGTATACAAAAAAATATAGAAAGCCCGCAATCAACACCGTTCATTCCCAGGTGAATATACTAGTTTCCCCACAATCAAGGGTGGTCGATGTGTAACAAATACAAGTACATGTGGAAATTCCTACGAGCTGTTGTAGAAGACCCTCCATATGCACCAGATGACATCTACAAGCAAAATGTCTAAGGACTACAACAAATGCAAACTCCTATCAGCCGCTTTAGGAGGCCTGTCATGTGTATAACATGATATCTACAAGCAAATGTAGGAAGGATTGCAGTAGCTACGAATGCCTGTTGGTAATGATGAAAACTTTGCCATATGCGCAATAATATATACGTGGGTGGTGATCAACAATTTGTGGATGTTGCAGTACCCTTATGATCAACTACCATCCAAATGGCCAGCAAAGACGTTGATCCATTGCAAGCAGGAAGGTGATATACAACAAATGTAAATACCTACAAGCAACTGTAGGAGATATACCATGTCCACAAAGTGTCATCTACGAGCAAATATAGAAAACCTCTAATAGATGCCATCACTTATAGGCAATAGCAGGAGATTCATTAGTGCACAACAATCTACTTACAGAAAGCAACACGTAGTGCACGACAGCCTACATGTACAAAGCAACAGATGAAACTCAACCTGAACCACGATGCCACGCCACTGAATTTGCAACACTCGTACAAGCAGATAGAAGGCGTCTACGAGCTTCTACATAGAGCATTGGGCACACCTGAATGTTGATCATTCGTACACTTAATCAGCGCTAAATATTCCTAAAAATGCCCCTACACATGCACCATAAAATATATATACAAATACACATAAATACATATGTAATCATACACCCGCATGGCCCTGGCGAGCATGTTATGAGTACACACATGACGTCCAGGGATGCTGCGCGGGTCGAGAAATGAACCTAAGTTCGAGATTGATCCTTCGATGTAGATAGATATGAGTCAACACGGTTTGAACTATCAAACAGATATACAATCATGGTGTCGACTGAAATATCTATTTTATACGTTCATATTAGGCCTTCAAGGCCCCTAACAAAGAAAATTCAATAACAAAGGTTTGAAGCCTACAAAACCTGATCATCTGTCTACAAGTTGATAGAGTTGACAAGGTTCAGTTCTCTAATGCAAATGATCCCAATACACCCCGATGATGGCCGTGTTGAACGTAGATCTCAATCGGATGAGCTAATTTCAAATCTTCAAAACGCCACCCAAATGCCCAATATCTAAAATCCAAAACTCCAAGAAAATTCCAAAGTCAAAATGTTTAAAATTGAAACTCAACCATTAATTACTTAAAGCAAAATTCATCCACCCTCCACAAAAATTTATCAAGGAGGACAAATTTAAAGACTATCCAGCTCACAAAGAGCAAATGTCTGGTCGAGAATATCACTAGGATTCATTTTTAAACAGTCTCTTGCTAGTAAAAATGTGGAACATGTCATCTAACCGACGGTTTTATCGCCAAATGGCGCCTCAGGTAAACGGTTATGATCGGGGCCCTCTGAACAGGGTAGTTTGCCGCCAAATTGCACCATTAAATTATGGTTATGACCAAAGCCCGTATGCTCCCTAATGGCATAAAATCCTTGAGATATGAATCAATAGGATATAATCGATAGGGCACAAAGCCCTCTGTTAGCTAAGGTGGATTCAAATTTGCCCCCTTAGGCAAAAACCCATCCCAGGTCTACAAGGTACCCTTGGACGAAGCAACCCATGGCTGCCGACAAGGATTCTTCTGTCAGGTTGGGTCAACTACCTCCTCTGACTAAGTAGACCAGGGATCACAATGGCCCGGGACGACGGAACTTTGGGATTTTGATCGAATCCATCATCCATTCCCCCACCATCCACTTTAATGCAAGATGGTGAAGCTTCTAATTTTAAATATCAAATCTCTAAATTCTAAACCCATGCTGCTACTATATGTTAGATATCACATATCCTTGCGTATCTGATTGACGACTAGCCTTAATCGAAAGTTCTCTCTCGTTATCAGGAGGGGTAATTAACTATAGGGGCTTACGCCTATAGGAAACCAGAACTCAGATCATAAAGTCCTTGCAAAATGAGGGCGAAATCTCTAGGTAGTGTCTTATATACAAACTTATTTGCCTTCCCAAAATTTATCCCGAAACTTAATCCATTAAAACTCCCCCGAAAAGCAATGGGGGAAGCCGGGGCCGAATTTTCGGAGCCCACAATTGTGAACTATATACTATGCTCAAAAGGCTTTGTTAAACCTTGAAAAGAAAGCTTTATTTGCAAGCTAAATAACAATCTTTATGGCTTGAAACAAACTCCCCACTAATGATACCAAAAGTTTGATGCATTTATGGATTGGATTGAATTATATAGATGAAACTTTGATCATTATTTCTATGTTAAAAGAAAATGAAAAAATTGTATTTTTTATTATTTTACAGACATATTAATTATAGGTCTAATATTTAAAAGAAAAAAAACTTGAAAAGAAAACTATTGAGGGAGTTTCACGTGAAATATTTAGGTGAAGTCAATAATTCTCAAGATGAGGATAAATTGCAATAAGGTCACAAGGGTATTAAGTCCTTCATAATAACTATACATTGAATAGATATTAGACAGGTTCAATATGAAAAGTAAAAAAAATGTAACTAATAACTACCATAATACAAAATGTTAAACTCAATTTTGAAAGTTAACTACATAAAAGATTTTTTCCAAACAGGAGCCCGTGATAAACAAAAGATATAATTTGTTTACAAGAACATCATCTGAATAGTTACCAATCTTACTATAAATAAGGAAGGCATTGCAAATGTTAACCTCCATGCTACAGCCAAAGCAAAACAGACGAAAAAATAAAAAATACTCAAAATGATTTACCTGTCTAAAACCTTCCCGAATCCCTGCCGATATCCTGCTTAAATCACGTCAAAATCCCCTCGCAGATCCGCTATTCGGCGCCGTTTGAACACGCGACAGTCGCCCATCCTCTCGCGTGCAAAAATCCCGCTCGTCCCGCCTAGAGAACGTTAAATACCAAGCGAACGAAGCCTTCGGGTTTTCCTCTTCTTCCCACTCGCCAAAGCTCCGACCTCGTCAGCCTTCGAGCCCTTTGCAAGCTCCGTCTCCCTCTCTTAGCCTGTGCCGCACTTCTCTTCCATTCGCAAAGCCCTGTCCATCTTCCGACTCTTTCTTATCCTTCGCCTCTACCTCCAGTAGCCACGGATAACCCATCACCTCCAACCTCTCCATTGCCCTAGCCATTCGATCCCATTGACCTGGCCGTCCATCTCTCCTTGCCTGCTGTCTGCTGACTTTACCAGCCTATTCGGACCTCTCGATGCCACAATAGAGGAGTTTCGGTCGCAACTCTTCTCCTTCGACCTCACCCCCAATCGATCTGTCTGCTCTCTCACACGTCTAACCCGATGTCGGCCACGACCCAATCGCCTGCTTCGATCAAAACCCGACGCCCAGCTTCCCTCTCTAGGTCAAATCCCGCCACAAACATCTGCATCTAACTACTGTGCACTCACCTACAGCCCCTCTTTTTCTTCTTGTTATAACCGAACACTACTCAGCCCACCGCCTCCTCATGGATCAATTTACAGAGAGCCCAAGCCCCAAGCTCCATCCCACTCAAATAGCCTTAAGCCCATCCAGTCCACATCTCCCTTCCTTACACTCAAGCTCAATACCTCCACACTTTCTCAAACAAAACGTAAATTTCTTTTTTTTTATCATTATTTATTTCTTTTTTATTGTATTTTATTATTATTAATTAGTGTTATTAAGTATTAGTAATATCAATTGTTTGCAAAAGAAGGGCAAAAAAGAAAAAAGAAAAAAAAAAGAGACAAAAATAAGAAAAGAGACAAAAAAAGAGAAAAATTAAAAAAAAAGAGAAAATAAAAAAAAAATGATAAAAATAGGAGAGATGTGAAGTTTGTGCTTGTCGTCATCGCCATTACTTATTTCGTCGAACATGTATAATTCTCTAAATTTAAAACCTCCTCAAACCGTACATTCGGTGTTTGCGGTGAGTCGAAAAATCGCCCATATATGCTTTTCTCTAGCATTATGGAAAGGGAATCCGGTGCCATGCCTACGACGAGGCGGGTAGGTCCTGTACATGCTCTCGTAGCGTGGCGGGGCTATGTCTAAGTATCCTTAAGCGCTTGTATAGTGTGGCGGGGGAAACAACTGCGCATTTCCAACAGGAATCCCGTAGACTCATACATGTCTTTCTTGGGCGTGGTGGGATTGAAGATTTACGATCGCGATGTCATCTGACACCTACCGTACATGCTTTTTTCTAGTGTGGCAGGAGGCTCAGACTCTTAGAATTTCCTTAAAATTGGGGAGACGCTAGGAGGCTGTCAAAAATTATACTAAACAGGGTACTTGGTTTGGACCAAAATGTAAAAGACTTGAGCTTAAATATGATGCAGGGGACTTGACATTAAACAAACGACAATGAATTGAACTTAAATTTGAACATAATGCAAAAGAACTTGAACTTAAAGGCATAGGAGGGAGTAGGACCTGATTTGAATCTACAACTACAGGGAATAGAACTTAGTGCCTAAGGCCAAAATCAACAATTCACAAAGTAAAAAATAATAATACGAGCATGAGGCTTATAGTGAAAGGAACTCTGAATATCAATCAAGGATGATACACAATCTAATTACAAGCCAAAACAAACAAACGTTGCAAATCAAAATGACAATTAATTATAATACTTGTATCCACCAAGCAGGCAAACATGCCACCATTCCACGGAGGAAGGAGGTTAACGCACATAACAGTGTGCTTGCAAGCAACCACAAGAAATTTGTGAATGATTATGAGCAACGATGAAGGGCATTCAAATAAATATCAGTAATCAAACAAAGGACTTGCGGGTTTCAACATAACTCGCTTACAATTGATTTAAACTGATTGCAATAAATGCAGCCTATTCGCAAGCAAGATTGAAGGGAAAATGCAATGATATGTCTACAATTGATAGCAGGGAATCTCACTAAAATACAAGGGATCATCATGTCAATTAAAATACAAACATCAATGAGGAATATGACCACACAAGATATAAGCTATCTTCAAAGGCAATGGACCTATGATATGTGACATGACTCATGCATAAGCAGTGACCAATGAATATTGTGGAGAATGCAACAAAATGCTTGCAAACTGTAATGTGAAACTTTCAATGGATAGTGTGACTCATTCATGTAAAGCACACTAGTTGAGATATGAATGCCGACGAGCAATGAAGGAATTATTAACAAATACAGCTCAACTGGTGGTCAACAGCCATTTATAGATGAACATAGCAACTTGCATGCAAATGACGATAGGGGATATGCTATAGATATAAGGAATCCCTCGTGTACATAGATACTTATGGGACATTCTACTTACAAGCAAGAATGAAGGCCCACAATGCATACAGACATTTACAAACAAAAATAGAAGACTCATCATACATAAAGTCATTCACCTATGAGTGACAACAAACAACACACAGTAAATGCTAAGGACATCCTTGTAGTCAATAAGAATCCAGTATTAAACAATTTCACTAATCCCTTATAAGAAAAGGTGGATAGCATGTAGTAAATACAAACTCCCACGAGCTACTGTAGGAACCTTATCATGAAGCGGCAAATGATCCGCAGTGGCATTTGTCAGCAACAATAGTCATCCTATTTGCAACAGCAGATTAATCATACATGCCTGTTCCTTGCACGTAGATGATGTTAACTAGACTTGAAGTGCAAGACAGCTTGCTTGCAAGATGTGGAAAATGGCCCATAGTGCAGCACTATGATCCATCGACAAACAAAATATACGCTGAATGCAATCTACTTGCATGCAATAGTAAGTGGCTGTTGGATACCCACTGATGACCTACAGATTTATTCAATAAAGCTTACAATGCATAATGGCTTATATGTGAAAAACCACAAATGACCCAGATCAAATGCTACGATTCACTTATAAGCAAAATAGAGAATCTATAGTAAAAATTGTTAGCTACTAGTAGACTGAAGCAGCAAATTTGCGAAGCTATGCTGCCACACCAAATAAAATAGCTCCCTTGCAAGCAATAGGCGAAAGACTCCTGATGCGACATGTAGCCCATTTGCAAATAAAAGTGCACTCCCGTTAGTTAAGTGCTAAAGAAGACAACAACTTGCAGAAGACGAAATGAACTGAATTGCATTGCTAGTGTGCAATAGATGAAGTGCTACGTCAAGCCATCGGATCTGCAACATGAATACAAGCGGATAGAACGAGTGTGCAAATTCTCAATTAAAGTCTTGTGGACTTCTCAACAAACAGTCCATCTACATGAAGCAGTAAACAACTCATGACGTGACGTCGCGCCACCGGATCCACAACTTGCATACAAGCCGATAGAAGACGTTTACAAATTCCCAAATGAAACTCAACCCACGATGCCATGTCACCGGATCTGCAACATCCCTATAAGCAGACAGAAGGCGTGTATGAGCTTCCAAATATAACGCTACATTCAAATGGCAGTTGTCTGTACAATTGATCAGCATCAAGTATTCCAAAAATTCCCCCGCACAAGCACTATAATATGTATACACATAAACACAAAGATATGCATATACAATCAAACACCTGTATGGGGCCTGACAAGCATGTCATGGGTACAAATGTGATGTCTGAGGATGCTGCACGGGTTAAACAATAAATCTAAGTTCAAGCCTGATCCTCCTACACAGGCAGATAGGAGTCGACATGATTCGAACCATCAAACAAATATTCGGTCACAGTATCAACCGGGATATTTATTTTATACATTCATGTTAGGCCTTCAAGATTTATAACAAGTGAAATTCATTAATAAAAGCATACAACCAAATTGAATCCGATCCTTTGCTGGCAACTAATAGAGTCAATAGGGTTCAATCAATAAAATGTAATTCCCCATAATTACCCCGATGATGGTTATGTTGAATGTTTATCTCAATCAGAGGGGAACATGTATTTTCAAATACCCTCAAATTTTCACAAAATATAAATATTTTAAAATGTTCTCAAAATCACTCTAATAATGACAATGTTGAACGTAGATCTCAACTAGAGGGATTAATTTTAAATATTCAAAATGCCTCACAAATGCTCAAAAATTCAAAAATTACCTAAAACCCAAATATTTAAAATTGAAATTAATTATCAATCACTTAAAGCAAAGCCCATCCATCCTCCGCAACAGTTTACCGATATGGACAAATTTAAATATCACTTTAGCTCAAAAAGAGCTAATGTTTGATCGAGAATATTACTAGGATTCATTCTCAAACAATCTCTTGCCAGCAAGGATGTGACACATATCCTCTAACCAGCAGTTTTGCCGCCAAATGGCACCGCATGTAAACGGTTATGACCGGGGCCCTCTAAATCAGGTGATTTTCTTCCAAATGGCACGACTAAATTACGGTCATGGTCAGAGCCCGTATGCTCCCCAATGGCACCAAATTCTTGAGACATGAATCAATAGGATATAATCGATAGGGCACAAAGCCCTCTGTTATCTAAGATGGATTCAAATTTGTCCCCTTCGACAAACATTCACCCTAGGTCTACAAGGTATCCTTGGATGACGCAACCCATGACTGCCGACAAAGACCCTTCTGTCAGGTTGGGTTGAGTACCTCCTCTGACTAAGTAGACAAGGGACTATGATGACCGGGGATGACGAAATCATGGGATCTTGATCGGGTCCATCATCCATGCCCCCACCATCCGCTTTAAGTGTAAGATGGTGAAATTTTCAATTTTAAATATCAAATTTCCAAATATCAACCCATGCTGCTACTATATGTCATATAACACGTATCTCTATGTATCTGATTCACGACTAGCCTTAATCTAAAGTTCTCTCTCGTTATCGGGAGGGGTAATTAACTATAGGTGCTTGCACCTATAGGAAACCAGAACTCAAATCATAAAGTCCTCACAAAATGAGGGCGAAATCTCTGGGCAGTGTCTTATCTACAAACTCAATATACCTTCTCAAAATTTATCCCGGAACTTAATCCGTTAAAACTTCCCCAAAAGCGGGGGAGGCCGGGGCGCAAATTTTTGGAGCCCACAATAAAATAAATGAGAAGATACATAGAAGGAAAAACATCCAACAACTAAAAGGTACAATATAAGGCTTATTATAAGGAGGTTCAATGAAAGAAAGTATAAATTCACAGAGATATTTTTCTCATATAATTAAACTAATAACTCTTTCTACATTGATGAACATAATTATAAGAGAAGATTTATAGTTTTTAAAAAGTTTATGCCATGAGAACTTTTCTTTATTGTGACTTAGAGGGACACATCTATATGGCACAACCCAAAGAATTTATTGAACCTGCGAAAGAAAGCTTTGTCTGCAAGCTAAATAAAGATTTTTATGACTAGAAATAAATACCTCTCTATTTATATAAAAATTTTATATATGATGCATAGAATTAAATATTGCAGATGCCACAATGATGAATAAATATCAAAACTTTTATATATTTTCTAAATAATTACATGCCTTCTTCAACTTTATTCGTAACAAAATTATATAATTTTAACAGGTTCTTGAACCCCATCATGTTTGGAGATTATCCAGAAATCATGAAAATATCTGCAGGCTCAAGACTCCCATCTTTCAGCAAATCAGAATCCCAGCAAGTGAAGGGTGCCTTTGATTTCATTGGTATTAATTACTATTTCTCATTATTTGTGACTGATAACCGCAATGCTCTCAACACCAATCTTCGTGACATCAGTGCGGATATGTTTGCAAACTTCACAGGTTGTTTCCATTTATTAATATTTACATAACATACAGATTCATGACATCTTTTGATTTTTTATAAATTTGGTGAAAATGTATTGCAGCTTACAAGAATAAGCCACCAACCAGTCAGGTATGCAAGACTATCAACCTCTTAAAAATCTTCCTTTTATCAGTAATGTAATCACGGTTGAATAAACTAGATTAATTGTATACAAGCAGATTACTCCACCTGATCCTCTTCCTGTTAATCCTCGAGGATTGACTGAGCTTTTAAAATATCTCAAGGAAAAATATAGGAATCCTCCTATTTATATCCAGGAGAATGGTATGTTTATATATATAGTTAAAGGACCCAAAAAATGGAAGTTGGTTTAACTAAAATTTGTATATATGTAGGCTATGGTGTTGAAAGAGAAGACAAGCTTAATGACATGGAAAGGGTATCCTATCTAAGTTGTTTCATCGGATGCAGTCTTGAGGCTCTGAGGTAAACATATTGATTATCAAATGAAATATCATTTGAAATAATATAGACTACCATAAGCCCACCGAGCTGAGCTGGGTTGGTGGGCGAGCATGGTTGGGAACCCCCCAACTCATGTTCGAATCCCCTTTCATTCGGCGTGACCCCTTAAGTGGGGAGAAAATAACTGCGGGTTCTGCACTTGTGGGGCTGGTTGCTGGTAGGCTCGCCGAGGGATTAGTTAAGCCGCCATGCGTCTCCTAAGAGAGGTGGCAGCGGGTAGATACCCCCTGTTCCCAATATATATATATATATATTCTACCATGTCTTTCCAATATGCTTGGATATATTTTTTATTCATGATTTTATTTCAATCATGTAATTACATTTAAAGATCATATCATTCAACTATTTATAATTGTTTGCAGGAATGGATCAGATTTGAGGGGATACTTTGTATGGTCCTTTGTTGATCTGTTTGAGCTCATGGCTGGATATCAACTCCGAATAGGGCTTTATCATGTTAATTTTGACAAAGACAGAGAGAGGGTTCCAAAGCTGTCTGCCCATTGGTACTCACAATTCCTTAAAAATGGCAATCTCGTTAGCTTCAACAATGGTGAGAAAATTGCAGAAGCTCAATATGTCCAACAATTTGTTGGTTCCAAACTTGAAAATGGTGGCTTTTTCAGTGGATGAAGCTATGATGTTTTAATGTAAGTGAATGCCATCTACATATCTTGAAGGAAAAAATGAACTATGTATCTTATGAAATTGAACGAATTATGAAGGATCTATTTCAAGAGTCACATGAGTGGTATGGCTCATTAAATTTAATTTGGGGTTGTGGTGTTTCCTTCCTTAGTAATTATTTGTCGAATGAAATGCGACATTGATTTTTTCGAAGCTTCTTAGTATAAAAATTTTTGTATTGAAAATCGTTTTAGAAATCAGTAAGAAAATTATTCCAAACGAAACCAAAGAATCAAATAATAAGGTACATTGAGGATTCTTTTTCATATTATTTGGGAGTGATGAAATTGAGGTACATCTTTCTTGAAGATGCAGCCATTTAATGTACTCAATGATAGATCAAATAAGAGGACAGAAAGTCTCTATTACTATTGTACCATAACCAGGACGAGAGGTAATTACGAATGAAACTACTCTAAAACTTCTTCCTCAATAATTATTAGACTCTTCTATTTAGGGTCAACACCAACTTCACTTTCTCTCTGGATAAGCATCAACTGCTCATGTTCCTCTCTTTATCTTTCTATTAATGAAGAAAATCTGACCCATACGTCCTAGTAATATATTTTTCACTTATTTGAAAATTATTATTGGTATGTCATCAAAATTTATCTTTATGGGGCACGAATCTAGATGCAAATATGAATAAAAAATTTTCAAAATTAAATTTAGGATCATCCGAACTTTGATTTTATCCCAAATTTAATTTTAGCAAACTTATAATCAAATTGAATGTCTCAAAAAAACAAACGCAACGACACAAAAATCGGTCCAATCTAAAACCAAATGGGTACAAATCGAGGGCCCGAAGCCTATTTGAAAGCTTAAGAACATAAATTGGAGGACTAAATGATATTCAAATATAACATGCTTATAGTCGAATCGAGCGCCTCGATGCGACAAATCGAACGAGCCCAAGATTGCTTAATTCTGACATCATTTGGGCACATAAATGTTTGACAAATATTCTATGATTGATGGGATCAATATGGGCCATCCAATGGAGTACTCTGAATTTGCCCCATATCTTCTCCATATTTACGGGTCTTGCCACTCTAAAAAATATATAAATTGATCCTCTCTTCTCACATGAAGGAGAGGGGCGTGGACCTTTTTCTAGAAATTGGAATGAGCTCTTAGGCTTCAAGAATCTAGAGCTTTACTCAAGCACCGCCGCCAACAAACTTCCGTCGATCGTCGCCGGACTGCCGCTCAGTCGTCGACCTCCACAGGACATCTGCCCGACCATCATCGGACAATCGCCCGGCCGTTAACCACCATCGTTTGTCGACTACGATCCGCTCAGACCTCTGTCGCCTACCAATTATAGCCCCTCTGACCTCCATCGCCTGCCAACTATGGTTCCTCCGACCATTGTTGCTCGCCTACTACAGTATCTCCGACCTCTGTCGCCAGCCGACTACAGTCCACTTCGACCACCATCGCCCGCTGACGATGGTCCCTCCGACCTCTGTCACCCACCGACTACGATCCCTCCATCCCCCATCGCCCGCCAACCACGATCCCTACGACCTCTGTCACCCGTTGACTACAGACCCTTTAACCTCCGTTGCTCACCGACCACGGTCCCTCCAACCTTCGTCGCTCGCCGACTACAATCCCTTCGACCATCGTCGCCTACCGACTATGATCCACTCCGAACACTATCGCCTGTCGACTACAATCCCTCTGACCTCTAAATATGGTCCCTTCGACCTTCGTCGCCCAAATGCAGTCCCTTCGACCTCCGTTGCCCAACTACGGTTCCTCTGACCTCAAATACGGTCCCTCCGACCACCGTCGCCCAACTACAATCCTATTGACTTCCGTCGCCTGATTACGGTCCTACCGACCAAACGAGCAAGCCAACAATCTCCTGAGAATAACTCTCACGTCACCGGATTATTCCAACTCTAACCATGTATTGTGTTTTATATGATGTATATTTATTACACTGAGCCCAACGCCTTCCCTCAATGAAAGACATAATTTAATAACGAACCACAAATACTAGTGAATTTTACAACTGGGCAAGGACCCGTGATTTTTCTCCCTTTTAGGAGTTTACACGTAAAAGCTATTTTGTTTTTTTTTTATGGATATTGCACCCCCATCTCTCTCTTATTTATTTGTGTGTTGGATCTTCATACAAAACTTGGACGCTAAACCCTATATCTCTCTATTACCGCAAATGTTCCAGTCCACAACAATTATTTTTATTCAGCTCGCACTCTTTCATTGGGTTCCTGTGATTTTCTTCCAGGGTCGATGACAGGTGTGACACTTCATGTGTTTACAATACTCAAAAATACTAGTAATGAGCTTAATAGTTAATGATTTCAGCTGTCTTTGCATATTACATTTTCTATATGCATGAAGTCAATTAGTAGATGATTAGATAAATATAATCCTTTTAATTTTAAAGCTTGATTTCTGATCAAGATAAATTAATTATTATAGTTATGTAATGCTTCATCTGATAATAAAAATTATCTT
This sequence comes from Dendrobium chrysotoxum, assembly GCA_019925795.1. NCBI lineage: Eukaryota > Viridiplantae > Streptophyta > Magnoliopsida > Asparagales > Orchidaceae > Dendrobium > Dendrobium chrysotoxum. The sequence continues at coordinate 14,589,705 of CM034314.1, forward strand.
TATCATATTTTATATGACTGTTCAAAAATAAAAATACGCGCGACATGGGTTCTGTCTGTCCCTTTTCCAGCCGCAAGCTCGGTTCAATAGGATAAGGCCATAAGCTCCGGATAGTTGACATATAAAAGGGTTAAGCAAATGTGATGAAGTGTAGAAGCTAATAATATGGCGACAACCTTCTCCGGCCAACATGTCCGGCGAATTCCGGCCACCACCACATCCCTGCGTCGGCCGGCGGCATTCCCCAAGCAGTCAACACTCTCAATCTCGAAACGGGTCAGCCCATTGAAGTGCACTATGCAGAGAAGCTTTGTGGAACAAAGCGTGCCCAAAGGCGGTGCGGCCTCCAACTTGAAAGAGCTAATCGATTTCCTCTACGCCGACCTGCCCCACCTCTTCGATGAGCAGGGAATCGACCGCTCGATGTACGATTCCCGCGTTCGATTTCGCGATCCCATCACGAAGCACGACACCATTGATGGGTATCTGTTCAACATCCGCCTCCTCAAGCTCCTCTTCTCCCCGCAGTTCCAGCTCCATCGCGTGTGGCAGGTAATGCCAATTCCGTCCTCGTGCCAAAACCTTAGCTTTGTCGTGTTTGCTTTTGGTTGGTTCGATTTTTTTTTTAAATTTTCTTGTGAATATTGGTAAACTTCCGAATCGATTCACAGTTAGAATGGAATTAAATAATCCATCATCAATTAATATATGAAAATTATATTATTTTTATAGGCAAGCCGTATCCTCTACATCCAGTGGTAGAGTTGATCAAATCTGCAATACAATGAATGTCCAAAACAAACTCAAACTGTACGCAAATTAGAAATCCAATTATCTTTGAGCAAGTAGAGTTGGCAATTTTGAAAGAAACAAAGTACAATATGTAACAACCCAAACTCTTAACTATCCAGATATTGTCCGATTTGACCTAAGGGCCTCATGATTTTATCTTGTTGGTGTAACTTCCTAGAGATCACCCATGCCAAAATTTCTCCGGGATGAGCATGCTTAACTACAAAATTTCTTAATGAAATTCTAACCATTACACCAAAAGGCGTCTCAGGATGGGCTTTGACAAAACCGTAAGGCCCTTAGGTCAAGCAGACAATATCTCGATAGTTACGAGTTTGGATTATTACACAATCATTTAAAGCAACCCTATGATGAGCATTGCATTGCTTTTTAACATCTTAACCAGAGGGCTTTACCATCAAAATCAAGCTTTTAATTTAAAAAAAAAAACTCAAGTTGTGTACTCGATAATGTTGGTGTTGAAATCAAATCTCAGACAGAAGATACCTTACTATAAAACATCGTAAAATTTCGAGACAAATAATTTTTTTATCCAATATAATGTCTTATTCAGATATAGCATATTTTACTCATTCATAAAATCTAAATATTATATGAGGTCTTATTATGTGTAATGCTTTTGACTTAAAATATAGAATTTAGAAATATTGTATAAAACTCACTATTTTAGTTTGGCCTTTTGGACAAAAAGGATAATAATTTCAAAATTTTGAGAATAATGATAATTGTTAATATTGCCTTACATTAATTTTTTTGAAATCATGACAATGCTACTGGTGTTTTTTCTTCAGATTGTTCGAATTAAGTAATAGTCTATTTCAATATATTTTGTTCGCTTGCTGTAAACTGGATTAGATGCAATTTGGATGGCACATATAGTATTTGCATGTAGCAAAGTGAGATTATTCTGAGGAAAAACCTAGTTCAAATGGAAGTCCACAAAGCCAGATAATTTTTTAACATACGGCTAACATCACATGGCATTCATATTCAGTAGATGATTTAAACATGCGGGGTTGCTTTTTACTTTTTCTAGTGATCACAAAATCACCAAGAAAAATGCACCAACAAGTGACTGAGCGTCGAGTATTAGGACATTCATCCTAATATGCATTGCTATATCCCTCAAACTGAACGGGAGATTAAAGTGGAAAGAGCAAGTCATCAATAGGTATCCCGACTAGATATTGAATGATTTGACAAATGACAACTAAATATAAGTGGTGAGAATTTTTCATAAATTGATGAACTGCAAAGGAAATATCCAATCGAGTAAATGCTAAATGGTTTAAGCTGTCTACCAGTTGTCTGAATGTGCTCGGATTAGGAAGAAGATTGTATGCCTAACTACGTTACTTTGTTTTACTTCTAAAAAAGTGTCATCAAGGGAGGTAGACTGGAGTCCAGTCAAAGCAATCAGACCTTGTGTATGCTTATGTTGGTTTAAGAATGTACCATAGAAAGTACTAAGTAGTGTGAACCTCTAATCCTAAGAAGTAGGTAAAAACACCCAGATTTTAAATATCAAATGTAGTATGAAGGTATTCTAGATGACTAATTAAAATCAGATATTTCCTAGTAATAATAATGTCATCGACATGAACTAGAAGAAGAACAATCTCATTGGAGGTTTTATAGAGAAATAATGATGAGTCATATTGGCTCTATTTAAAGGAAGTTAAGCATGACCAACCATGCACGAGGTGCCTTTTTTTTGTCCATATAGGAAACACTTTAATTTACATATTTATTTAGAAATAGAGGAAAGAACACTACATAAGAGAGCCATGAAGATTTCTTTCTTGAGATCACCATGAAGAAAGGCCTTTTTAACATCTATTTAGTGAAGTAGCCACTATTGTGAAGCAACAATTGAGATAATCAGTTTTGCAATGGACATTTTGGCTACAAGAACAAATATTTTTTAATAATTAATCCGATATTCTGATAGGAAACACTTGAAGATTTCAAGTAAATCCTATCAATTTCAGACAAACAACGAGAAATCTCCACAAATCCATTGGAAAAATCAAATAAAAATAAAAATTTTATTGCAAGAATACAACTAATGGAAGAAAATAACAATATACAATTGATCCTCTATTCGAGAGGAGGTTCTATCTCTCCCAAATCTCTAGACGCCGCTAGAGCCCAAAAACCTAAACCTAAGAGATCTCAAATTTCAGCCAAAATTCAAGATGCCCTAATCCTAGGAAAACAAACTATTTAATGCATACAATTCAAAAGAAAATCCCTAAACAGTCCCTACATTCAACTTTCCCTCCCAAATCCCTAAAAAATCCTTCCTAAAATGTTTTGTGGAAACTTGCGGTCCGATCGGCATACGTAGGAGAGGCAGAACTTCCGCCTCTGTTCGCCTAGGCCAGTCCCGTGTGGACCAGCTGGACCGGTCTAACAATGCTCCCCTCCCAAAGATTCACCTTATCTGTAAGGTGGAAAGATGACACCCTCCTTCATTCCCTCCTCATCACAAACGATAAGAACCTGAAGAGTCCGGTCTTTACACCTATGCCCCGGCGTATACCTCTCGTTACATCTGAAACAGAGCCCCTTCATCCTTTTCTCATGTAATTTAGTTTCTGTGAGCTTCTTGAAGTTGTCCCCAGATCTTACTCCTACGGTCTTCTCCTTCAAAGTTTCTCGAAAAGTATTCGGTGTCTCCTCCTTTGGTGCCAGAAAGATAGTGATCCTCCTGTTCGGACCTCCTGAGCTATTGCCTCCCATCTCTCTCTCCAGGTGCCTCTGATCCTCCACCAATTAAGCTAGCTCCATAGCCTCGCTCAAGTCACGAGGCCTCATTACTCTAACTACTGCCTGAATCTTTGGTGTCAGCCTCTTCATGAAATTTTCCTCTAGCACTGTCTCAAGAAGGAGATCCAATCGGCTAGCAAGGTACTCGAATCTCTACTGGTACTCCATCATTGAACCATCCTGTATTAAGGAGAAGAACTGCTCGTAAAAATCTCCTCCCCTACCAGTTCGGAAACGTTCTACCAAACAATCATTGAACTCCCTCCAACTCCTATGGGTCATCGCATGTCCCTCCACTGGTACTAAGCCAAAGCCTTCCCTTTCAAACATAGGCCCGCTACCATCAGTCTCTCCTCCTCCGTCATCCCATTGACGGCAAAATATCTTTCTACCTTATAGATCCACCCGTGCGCATCCCCCCCCTCAAAGATTGACATCTTCAGTTTCCTAATCCTCGGATCACCTCAGTTTCCTCTGTTCCCTCCATAATTTCTCGTTCCCCAAGGGGTAGTTCCCCCAAGTGTCTCAATCATCCCTTCTACGCTCATACCCAAACATTTCATCAAATTCTCGCATTCTTCTTTCAAATTCAACACCCTTTAGATCATAATAAATCCCTCTCCTTTCAATTCCAACCCCCTTTCGGTAATTACCTCTTTCCCTTTCAAACTCCGCCCCTCTTCTCTCAAATTCAGCACCCCTTTGTTCGTGCTCCACCTCCTCACGCCTCTCCTCATACCCTCTACCGTCTCCTCCCTAGTCCTCCACCTCCTTGACGGGTTTACTACCTTGGGTAAGTCGGTTCCACCTATCGAGGAGTCTAGGGAAGTAGGAGGTAGGTAGGTACTTCTTCTTAAGTTCATGCTTCATTGAGGACCAATCAGTGATAGGATACTCGTTGCGAGATTCCCTGAGGCTTTCTAAGTTGAATCAAAATTGGCTAGCCCTACCTGTGAGTTTCATCTCGGCTAATCGAACTTTCCTAGCTTCAGAGATGTTGTACCATTTGAAGAAACTATCCATTCCCTTAATCCAATCAAGGAGGAGTTGTGGGTCGAGGGTGCCGTCAAAAGTGGGAGCATCGACCTTGATATTCTTCAGGAGGGGAATATCTGGGTCAGGGTTATGTTCATGTCCATAATGGGGATTCCGATAAGGGGCACGAGGTGGGGGACCCTCATCTTGGAAAGTTTCATCCCCATACATGGAAGGGGGTCGAGAGGGTGTGTAAAGGGGTGGATGATTCCTACCTCGTTCTAGGTTATCGAATCGATCGGTCGTCTGACGACGAAGGTCGGCTAAATCCGCTTGGTTCTCCTTGAGTTGTTGATTAATGGCGCCCATTTGACCTACCAACAAGTATAAAGTTCTGCTAAGTTGTTCCGGGTCCATTGGGAGGCACTACGAGTTACTTAGGGAGGTAAATAGGTATGGGACAGCGCCTAGACACTAGGTTAAGCTTACCCAAACTCCACTAAAATGAGCAGGAAATAATTGGACATCACACTATGCTAATGTCCTAAGTAGTCTAGGTAGTGTGGAGGGGTTATGTGTTAAGGACAGCACTAAGTTGGTTGAGAAACTAGCCTAACAACCTCTAAATGCATGCAAGAAATTTCAGGACAGTAAGCAAAACAATAAAAGAAATTATTTTAAATGATGATATGCATGCAACAACACATAAGGATGGTTAGCTAAACTCTTATGATAATTTCTAGCATGTTAAACTTATGCTAACCATGGTCTGATACCAGATGATGCAGGACTAAGTGATACAACAATATTTAAATAAAAATCTTGCACGCTTCCTTGTTGAAAACAATATTGAGAATTAACTTTAAGCGTATTAAACGATGAAATGAAACAATAAAGGGGTGATTTCAGTTTAGGCCATGTTACACTCATGAAGTTAGGAACTCAAACAATCAATAGTTCAAAACATAGCATTCGGAGAGGGTTCTTGCAATAAATCCCTAGATTAACAATGAGTTCTTTCGCTAGGAGAGTCTGCTCACTCAGCTCTCTAAAGTACTAGGTTTCAGCGAAGGAGAATTAACATGCTCTTAATGAATCAAGACATAACCACATAGGAGTAATGAACTAGGAAATACGAGAGTTAGGAAAGAGTTCACCCGTAGAAAAGGAGAAGTGGAGTTCCGATGGTTGTTAGCGTGTTGGGGAAGTAGTGGACAACAATCTGATTTTTCTGGTTGCCTGGAACAGCCTTTGGGAGGCCTTCAGTTGGCGGGACAGCAAAGAAAACAGGGCAGAACTTCCTGGAAAGCAACTGGGGTCTTTTGAACAGCGTACTGACAGCTCCTGGGCGGCAGACGACCAACTATCAGGTCCTGGAATCTATAGACAACAGCTTGTAAGCTCCGGACAGCAGTCAATAAGGATTCTGGCACTAGGACAGCACTTGGAACCAATCCAAAAATCTAGGCAGCAACGGGAGGAGGGAATTTCAGAGATTTCCTCCTAAGGGATGCATGAGATTTTGAGAGATCAAGTGGGGAATTACGTGGACAATTATGGGGAAAATTCAGGAATTAATTTTCCTTACTCAGGTAGCAAATCAAATCAAACCCAAAATAATTGGAGAGGAGAAATTTGAATTCTTTCCCAGGTAAGGGTTCTAACTTTGGAAAGCTTTTAATTGGAGGGAGCCACGTCAAAAGGGGTAGGCTGGCGGCATCAATAGCAGGAAGAAGGCTTGGGAAATAAAATTAAAACCTACTTGATTTGGAACATCAAATTAGGAAGAATGAATCTCATTCCAACCTAATTTAAAATTCGAATAGGGTTTAATTTGAAAACTTTCCTAAAATAGGTACCTAATTTTGGAAAGATTTCAAAATTCAAATTTGTTTGAATAATTAAAAACTAGACTTTCCAAAGAAGGTTTAATGGAATAGGAAAGTAATGAAGAGGTTTGAAATTTCAGTGGGAAGAGGGGATTAGGTGGGGTGGCTGGAGGTTTAAACAAAGGCTAGGATTAGGGTTAGGTGGAGAAGGGGTGGGGATGAAATTGGAAGGTTGGCGGCAAAGGAATGGCTGCCGACGGTATGGGGATGGGGAGTAGAGAATTGGAAAGAAAAACAAAACCAAGAGTTCCCGGAGGAGCTGTTGGGTACTACGCTTGGCCTCTCCTAGGCTTCTCCAAATCCTCTCAAACTCTCAAATTCTCTGAGAGAACACAAGTGCAGGAAATTCTTTATAATTCTTCATTAATCTTCAAAAGATACAAGTGGCTTATATATAGCCTTACATAATAAATGAAAATAAAAGGCCTATTTTCCCCTAGGGCACACATACGACTAAACCCTTTAAGTAAGGGTATAAACGGAAGAAAATAGCAAAACTCATAAAACATAAAATTAATACAATTATACAAATGAAAAACTCAAAAGTAAAGCGGCACGATCGTGGCCGTTGATCGACGGCCATGTCTCTGATAAACCTTCCAAGGTCGGATGTCCTCATCACTCTCCCGGGGTGGAAAAGAGCTCGACTTCGTCGAGTAAGCATCCCGGGTGCTCTCGTAGATCTCCAATGCATCTGGATCAATCTGTTGTAGCTCCTTGCGCTCCAATCAGGTGTCCTCTGAATCGGGCTTGCCTCTCCACCTAATCAAATACCTTCTTCGTCCACCCTCTTTTGTGGAAATAATATCATCACTTAGAATCATGTCAACCTTCTCCGCTTTAGGTATTTTGGAAACATTTGGAAGTGGAGGTAGGCTTGGGTTCTCACAAGGTGGGGTCACACAAGGCTCAATTTGGAGTGAATTTGGTGGGTTAAACTCTGGACCCCTATAGGCTACCAAATCTTCTATGTTAAAAGAGGGATTAATGTTGAAATCCATAGGTAAGTCCACTACGTATGCATTGTCATTGATTTTCTTGACTATTTTAAAGGGACCTGCACTTTTAGCATGCAACTTCTTAACCGTTCCTTGTGAGAACCGTTCCAGACGAATCCACACCATCACTGAATCACCAACCTCAAAAGCTTTAAATCTTCGTTTTAAATCAGCATGAAGTTTATAATTAATATTGCTTTGTTCAATTCGGTGTGCAATGTCTTTATGTAGTTCATGCAAATGCGATGCAAATGAGGATGCAGACTCGGAAACCCTATACTTGGAACACATGGGTATAAGATCTAATGGTTGTCTAGGTTTGTATCCATAAACAATTTCAGCAGGGCTTAGACCAGTGGTACGGTTTACAGAGTTGTTGTAGGCAAATTCGGCAGTAGGTAGCTTAGAGTCCCAATCCTTAATATGCTCCCCTACTAGAGTTCTTAACAGATTACCTAAACTCCTATTGACCACTTCAGTCTGACCATCGGTTTGAGGATGGAAAGCAGTGGAGAATTGCAACTTGGTGCCCATTTTCATTCAAAAGGTTTTCCAAAAATAACTGGTGAACTTGACGTCTCTATCAGAAACAATAGTCTTCGGCAAACCATGCAATCTAACAATCTCATTGAAATACAATTTGGCAATGTGGGAGGCATCAGATGTCTTAGAACAGGGTAGGAAATGGGCCATTTTAGAAAAACGATCAACTACGACATAGATGACGTCATTTCTATGAAAAGTCTTGGGCAGGCCTAAGATAAAATCCATGCTAACATTCTGCCAAGGGCAACTGGGGATAGGAAAAGGAGTGTACAGACCAGCATTTTGCTTGCGTTGTTTGGCCAGCTGGCAGGTGTGACACCTGCTGACCATCCGACTGACACCTCTCTTCAAATTGATTCAAAAGAAACGATACTCCACGGCTTCTATCATTTTATCCCGTCCGAAGTGCCCAGCGAGGCCTCCGGCATGGAGTTCCTAGACAAGAAATTCCCTAAGGGAGGTGCTGGGGATGCAAAGCTTTTGAGCTTTGAAAAGATAACCATCCTCCAGAAGAAAATCGTCCACGAGGCGCGTGCTGCCTGTGGACAAGAGAGAGTAGATCTCCTTGAAGTCGGGGCATTCCAAATAGTCCTTTATTTGGTCAAACCCCACGACTTCAGCTCTCATCTCAGTGGTAGTCATCATACGACGACTGAGAGCATCAGCAGCTTTATTCTCAACTCCCACCTTGTGTTTAAGGGTATAAGTGTACTCCTGAAGGAACTCTACCCATCAACCGTGGCGTGCGTTTAACTTCTTTTGAGAGTTGATATATCTTAAAGCCTCGTGATCCGAGAAGATAACGAACTCTTGCGGGAGCAAGTAGTGTCGCCAATAACAAAGGGATTGGATCACGGCGTAGAATTCTTTATCGTATGTGGAATAGTGTTGCCGAATGTCATTTAACTTTTCGCTAAAATAGGCAGCGGGATGACCTTCCTAAGACAGGACTCCTCCAATTCCAACTCTCGAAGCATCGCAGGTTACTTCGAAGACTTTGGAGAAGTCAGGAAGTCTCATCACTAGGGCTTCCACCATCCTCTTCTTGATTTCCTCAAAAGCTTTGGTGGCGACCAGGGTCCAGTGGAAATCACCCTTCTTTAAGCAGTCAATAATAGGAGATACGATGGTACTGAAGTTCCTAATAAATCTCCTATAGAAGGTAGCCAATCCATGGAAGCTGCGAACTTCCCGGATTTTCCGAGGGTTCGGCCACTCAACAATGGCTTTTACCTTTTCGGGATCTGTAGAAACCCCTTGGGCCGACACGATAAAACCCAAAAAGATGACCCAGTCAACAAGGAAAGTACACTTCTTAGGATTTGCATATAGTTGCTCTTTCCTTAGGACCTCACAGACTTGTCTTAAGTGGTCTAAATGCTGGCCAACAGATTGGCTATAGATAAGAATGTCGTCAAAGTAGACAACAATAAACTTACCCATAAAGGGGCGCAGCACTTGAGTCATTATTCTCATGAAAGTACTCGGGGCATTACTCAACCCGAAAGGCATGACCAACCACTCGTAGAGACCATCCTTGGTCTTGAAGGCAGTCTTCCACTCATCACCAGGTCGGATCCGGATCTGGTGGTAACCACTTTTGAGGTCGATCTTGGAAAATATAGTGGCCCCCGTCATAATATCAAGCATATCGTCCAGCCTCGGGATAGGGAAACGATATTTAATGGTGATCTTGTTGATAGCACGGCTATCAACACACATTCGCCAAGATCCATCCTTCTTAGGAGTAAGAAGGGCTGGCACAGCGCAGGGACTAAGACTCTTTAATGAACCCTCGTTGCAATAACTCATCCACTTGCTTTTTGAGTTCAGCATGTTCCGTGGGGTTCATGCGATAGTGCGGCAGGTTAGGCAGGGAGGCTCCAGGGACAAAGTCTATGGCATGCTGAATGTCTCTAAGTGGAGGTAACTGATCTGAGAGATCATCAGGGAAGACATCAGCAAACTGTTCTAGAATAGGTTGGACTTCTTGAGGGATTGGTTTGTTAGACTCAGTGGGAGTCTCACGACCAACCAAGGCATACAAGGGTGCACCTTGAGCGATATCAGATTCTAGAACCTTGGCAGTTACAAGGTTTAGTCCCTTCTTTGGCTTCACAGGGTTGGGTTTGGGGTCTTCCTTGACCCGGGGCTGTAATGGCAGAAGTTTGATCTTCTTACCCGCATATTCAAACACGCAGGTGTTTGAACGCCCATAGATGTGGACATCATTGTCAAAGAGCTAGGGATGCCCTAAGATGATTTGTCCAACATCCATCACCAAAACATCACACTACACGTTCTCCTTATAGTCAGCAAAGGAGATGGGTATGAGGCTTCGTTCCTTCACCTCTAAGACAGTGGAGTTGACCCAGGCTACCTTGTAAGGGTTAGGATGGGGAACGATCGACAGACTTAACTTGGACACCATGCTGGAGGAGACAGCATTGATGCAGCTACCACTATCCACTATGACCTTACAGTTCTTGTCCTTAAGCTTGGTGTAGGTGTGGAAAATTGTAGTACCACGCTAGTTATCAGTGGCAACTGGTTGTGATAGCGCAAATCTCACCACACAAATGGGAGAGGTGTCTAGTTTTTGAATACAATGGACGACAGTAGTGTCGTCATCTTTCTCAAAGAATTCACCATCGTCTTCTACTTGGTGAACTTGGTCTATCTCGGTCTCGAACTCTTCTTCAGTTACCTCTTCGATAGTAGTGGCTTTGTAGGGACTGGAACACTGGGAGGCGATGTGCCCATACCCGTGACATCTATAGCATTTGGTTCTTGGGTTGGATCTAGGGGTATCCGTGGTGGGAGGTTTGCTCCTAAAATCATGACGAGGTGTAGGTGGACCAGGGGGTGGTCGGGTTGGGTTTCCAGAGGCCGGTCGGGCAGTAGAGGTGGGAGGGTTGGAACTACCAGAAGGTCGGTAGGGAGGCCTAGAGTCGTGGTGTCGACTAGGGTGTTGGGACCTGGTCTCCTCAAGGTCTAGCACTAAGCTATAGGCATTCTCCAGGGTAGTGATATTCCGGGCAAACAATTCGTTGCGTAAGTCTTCAAGCAACCCGGTACGAAACATGGATAGAATTTGCGTGGGGGTGGTAGAGGTCTCACCCTTGTAACGAATCAGGTGATCATCGAAGGATGCTATATAATCCTTGACGGGTTTACTACCTTGGGTAAGTCGGTTCCACCTATCGAGGAGTCTAGGGAAGTAGGAGGGAGGTAGGTACTTCTGCTTAAGTTCACGCTTCATTGAGGACCAATTAGTGATAGGATACTCGTTGCGAGATTCCCTGAGGCTTTCTAAGTTGGACCAAAATTGGCTAGCCCTACCTGTGAGTTTCATCTCGGCGAATCGAACTTTCCTAGCTTCAGAGATGTTGTACCATTTGAGGAAACTATCCATTCCCTTAATCCAATCAAGGAAGAGTTGTGGGTCGAGGGTGCCGTCAAAAGTGGGAGCATCGACCTTGATATTCATCATGAGGGGAATATCTGGGTCAGGGTTATGTTCATGTCCATAATGGGGATTCCGATAAGGGGCACAAGGTGGGGGACCCTCATCTTGGAAAGTTTCATCCCCATACATGGAAGGTAAATAGGTAAGGGACATCGCCTAGACACTAGGTTAAGCTTACCCAAACTCCACTAAAATGAGCAGGAAATAATTGGACAGCACACTATGCTAATGTCCTAAGTAGTCTAGGTAGTGTGGAGGGGTTATGTGTTAAGGACAGCACTAAGTTGGTTGAGAAACTAGCCTAACAACCTCTAAATGCATGCAGGAAATTTCAGGACAGCAAGCAAAACAATAAAAGAAATTATTTTAAATGATGATATGCATGCAACAACACATAAGGATGGTTAGCTAAACTCTTATGATAATTTCTAGCATGTTAAACTTATGCTAACCATGGTCTGATACCAGATGATGCAGGACTAAGTGATGCAACAATATTTAAATAAAAATCTTGCACGCTTCCTTGTTGAAAACAATATTGAGAATTAACTTTAAGCGTATTAAACGACGAAATGAAACAATAAAGGGGTGATTTCAGTTTAGGCCATGTTACACACATGAAGTTAGGAACTCAAACAATCAATAGTTCAAAACATAGCATTCGGAGAGGGTTCCAGCAATAAATCCCTAGATTAACAATGAGTTCTTTCGCTAGGAGAGTCCGCTCACTCAACTCTCTAAAGTACTAGGTTTCAGCGAAGGAGAATTAACATGCTCTTAATGAATCAAGACATAACCACATAGGAGTAATGAACTAGGAAATACGAGAGTTAGGAAAGAGTTCACCCGTAGAAAAGAAGAAGTGGAGTTCCGATGGTTGTTAGGGTGTTGGGGAAGTAGTGGACAGCAATCTGATTTTTCTGGCTGCCTGGAACAGCCTTTGGGAGGCCTTCAGTTGGCTGGACAGCAAAGAAAACAGGGCAGAACTTCCTGGAAAGCAACTGGGGTCTTTTGAACAGCATACTGGCAGCTCCTGGGCGGCAGACGACCAACTATCAGGTCCTGGAATCTGTAGACAGCAGCTTGTAAGCTCCGGACAGTAGTCAACAAGGATTCTGGCACTAGGACAGCACTTGGAACCAATCCAAAAATCTGGGCAGCAACGGGAGGATGGAATTTCAGAGATTTCCTCCTAAGGGATGCATGAGATTTTGAGAGATCAAGTGGGGAATTACGTGGACAGTTATGGGGAAAATTCAGGAATTAATTTTCCTTACTCGGGTAGCAAATCAAATCAAACCCAAAATAATTAGAGAGGAGAAATTTGAATTCTTTCCCAGGTAAGGGTTCTAACTTTGGAAAGCTTTTAATTGGAGGGAGCCACGTCAAAAGGGGTAGGCTGGCGGCATCAATAGCAGGAAGAAGGCTTGGGAAATAAAATTAAAACCTACTTGATTTGGAACATCAAATTAGGAAGAATGAATCTCATTCCAACCTAATTTAAAATTCGAATAGGGTTTAATTTGAAAACTTTCCTAAAATAGGTACCTAATTTTGGAAAGATTTCAAAATTCAAATTTGTTTGAATAATTAAAAACTAAACTTTTCAAAGAAGGTTTAATGGAATAGGAAAGTAATGAAGAGGTTTGAAATTTCAGTGGGAAGAGGGGATTAGGTGGGGTGGCTGGAGGTTTGAACAAAGGCTAGGATTAGGGTTAGGTGGAGAAGGGGTGGGGATGAAATTGGAAGGTTGGCGGCAAAGGAATGGCTGCTGGCGGTATGGGGATGGGGAGTAGAGAATTGGAAAGAAAAACAAAATCAAGAGTTCCCGGAGGAGCTGTTGGGTACTATGCTTGGCCTCTCCTAGGCTTCTCCAAATCCTCTCAAACTCTCAAATTCTCTGAGAGAACACAAGTGCAGGAAATTCTTTATAATTCTTCATTAACCTCCAAAAGATACAAGTGGCTTATATATAGCCTTACATGATGAATGAAAAAAAAAGACCTATTTGCCCCTAGGGCACACATACGACTAAACCCTTTAAGCAAGGGTATAAACGGAAGAAAATAGAAAAACTCATAAAACATAAAACTAATACAATAATACAATTGAAAAACTCAAAAGTAAAGCGGCACGTTCGTGGCCGTAGATCGACGGCCACGTCTCTGATAAACCTTCCAAAGTCGGATGTCCTCATCAGTTTTCCTCGCTTCCTGGGTTGCCGGATGCTTCTCTCGCCTCTAATGACGCCGTTTTGGATTGGCTCTTGAGCAATTTCTTCAATATCTCCCCCAAGCTGGAAAAAAGCCCCATCCATCTTCTCGTGGATGGTTGAAATTTGACTTTTGACATCTGAAAGTTGAGCGTGGAGATCTAAAATTTCAATTTTCAATTGTCCGATCTCCCCTTCCAGGCGTTCCTTCAACAGATCCACTTTCTTGGCCGCCATCGATATCCTTATTTTTGTTGGACTAAAAAATCTGAATCTCGATTCCAAAAACAACAAATCAGCTCTTCCGGTTAAAATTCAGCTGCTGATTTTCTCTGAAAACTCCCCCAAACAATCCCAAAATCTGCTCTGATACCAATTTCATAGGAAACACGTGAAGATTTCAAGTAAATCCTATCAATTTCGGACAAACAGCGAGAAATCTCCACAAATTGAATGGAAAAATCAGATAAAACTAGGAATTTTATTGCAAGAACACAACTAACGGAAGAAAATAACAAGATACAATTGATCCTCTATTCGAGAGGAGGATCTATCTCTCCCAAATCTCTAGACGCCGCTAGAGCCCAAAAATCTAAACCTAAGAGATCTCAAATTTCAACCAAAATTCAAGATGCCCTAAACTTAGGAAAACAAACTATTTAATGCATACAATTCAAAAGGAAATCCCTAAACAGTCCCTCCATTCAAATTTTTCTCCCAAATCCTTCAAAAATCCTTCCTAAAATGTTCTGTGGAAACTTGCAGTCCGATCAGCATACACAGGAGAGGTGGAACTTCTGCCTTTGTTCGCCTGGGCCGGTCCCATGTGGACCGGCTAGACTGGTCCAATGGACCGGTCTAACATATTCTTACTTATTATCAAGGACAACCGATCATGCTTTATAGTGATCAAGTGTACCATCTAAGCGATGTTTCATTGAGCAAACTCATTTACATCCTATGAATTTAGTATTTGGATGTCAGTGAATAATTTCCCATATATGATTGTCTTCAAGGGCTTAAAATTATTCAACCATAACTTCTTTCCAACAATCATGTTTACTAGACTCTGAATAACTTATTATTAAAATCATACTAATTTGGAGGATGAAAGATTCTAGAAGATCTTCTAAGACTAATGATCAAATTAGCAGACCCAGGTGAATGATCAATTTGCACAACCTTAGATGGCATTTCAATTTGCACTAGCTCATGGGACAGATTAATTTGCATAGGCTGAGATGATGGATTTTACTTAGGAGGTGATAAAGTTGAATTTCTTCATTCAGGAACCACTCTAGGTTTGAATATTTCAAGGCTAGAGTTTTTATCAAAATCAGAAGGATGCAAATTTCTAGCATGGGCTCAACATTAGTAAAGAAGAAATTTTGTTGTTCAAATAATACAATATGAAGATAGATTTAAAACCCTTTTGAGCCTAGATCATAGAATACATAGCCTTTATGGATAGTGTTATAGCCTATAAATGCATATTTAATAGAGTGAGAGGAGAGTTTATGACGTATATGTGCTATAAAAAAATGGACAAAATAAACAATTTCCGATGTAGCAATTTATTGTTGTTACGATGTTTCTAAAAGAGATGATGATAAGGAAAGTGAAACCCTAAGATACGAGAGGTTAATTGATCAATTAGTTAGGCTGTCATGCTCAATGCTTCAACCTAGAATTTAGGAAAAATTGTAGATTCTAATAATAAAGTTCAAAGCACATTTAAGAAATAGCTATTTTAATATTCAATAATACCATTTTATTGAGGTGCATAAGGACATGTTCTCTAAAAAATGATTCTCTTGTTTTAAAGAAAGTCTTGAAATTCGAATGATATGTATTTACCTCCTTTCATTATTTTGATATGGGATGAAAATTTAGTTTCAATTTAAGCAAAATTTTAAAAAATAGTGAATACTCCAAATTTCTGGTAAGGAAAATAATTCTAGGTATATTTCTTGTAATCATCGATGAGTGTTACAAAATATTTGTGATTTGCATGCTATATAGTTGGAGTGATACCCCATATCACTATGAATCAAATCAAAATAATTTTCAGTACAACTACTATATGGTGGAAAATGATGGTTCTTGCTCTTCCCTTATCTGCATGTTGAGCAATTAAATGAAAAAATGAGAAGTAAATTGATTTTTCTTTCATGATAAATTGAAATTTATTAAATAAGATAAAATAATAGAATTGGGATGATCTGATCTTTTGTGCCAAGGATTATTATTATGATTTAATGTAGTACAGGATAATGAAACCATCTCAGAAATAGAACGATGCAAGGAAAATAGTTGTCAAGCTTTAGGCTCCTTCAGGAGTATTTTTCCCATATTCTAATCTTACACAGTGCGACCATTGTAAGAAAATCAAACAGCACAATTATTATCAAGTATTTTTTCTACTAAGAAGAGATTAGTTGAGAGCCTAGGAGATATGAGGACATCTTTCATTGTATGATTAATTCTCCAACATCTTTGATGGATAATCAACACTATTAGCAATACAAACAAATGATAATCCATGATATGTTTGAATATTTTCAAATAGATATGAATTACCAATCATATGATTAGAAACACCAAAATCTAAAAACTATGATGAAGAGAGTAGTGTATATGTACCTTAAAGCCCTTAAACAAATAGGGATTTAATTATCATCTATTGAACCACCTCATGATTAACCTCAAATTTTGCCCATTGTTGCTAAACGAACAACATAATCATTAATTGTTGCATGTGCTGCGTTGATTGTCGATTATGCGGACATTTTCAACATTCCTTAATCACATGCCCCAGCATCTAACAATAGTTATAAAATTTCTTTGTACAATTAGCAACAATATGCTTGTAACCTTTACATGTGTATCGTTATATCTGTTGCATGCTTTTTCCCTTATTTTTCACATTGATTTTATTCTCAATAGAATTCTCATGTACTTGATGTTGAAATATAATTTGTGTTGCTAGTCATTCCACACAAAATAGTTTTCTAAAGCGCACATATATGGATGGAAAAGGATCACGAGTCATCAAGTTGGAATGAACCACCTCAAAATTAGGACAATGTTTCTTTAAGAATTGACCTATTGTGTTTGTGTACCTCTTGAATAACTAAAAGATATTAAGAATGTACTTTTGCACATATTATATCCACTAATTCAATCCATAAATTTTGAAGCCCAAAAAAGTAAGCATGCATTGAGAGATCTCCTTGGGTGCAATTAGCAATCTCATATTTTGATTGAAAATGTCTTGCTACCTTATTTTAATTGTAAACTGTGTGTAAATATTCTCATATATCTTTGGTAACTTTATATGACTGCAGATTGAGAACAACCAATTGATCATTTGTCCAATGATCCATGTTATAACTCATGTATCTTTATTTTTCTATTGAGCCTTTTTTAGTTATTCAAAAGGAGCGAAATCACTCCCATCAATGTGTCTCCATAATTTTAATCTAAAATTCCCAAGTAGGGTAATTTTTACGTGTGAGTTGTATGCCAAAGCCATCCATATTGGTGGTTGGTATGTGTGTGATCGGCATGGAGAGTTTAGGCAAGACAAGGACTATGAGTTTGCGCAAGTTCAATAGCCAGCAAGCTCTATTGAATGGTCAAGTTTAACTTGTGTGTTGAGTTGAAGGCTGAGCATTTGCATCAAGTCGAGATCGAACTACAAATGGCAAGTGATGTGAGTGAAGCGGCACATGCAGTCATATGCTTAATTACGAGCAGTAGCGATTCGTGCGCGGTAGATCTTTGCAAATATTCATAGAAAGCAAGAGCAAAGCAGAGCACAATGTGCGATCATGTGGGGAGCAACAATTATTAGCAACCATGTGGACGAATTGTGTTCATTGAGTGAGCGAGCAAGTGTGGGCTCCAAAAATTATGGCCCCGGCCTCCTCTGCTCTCGGGTTAACGGATTAAGTTCTAGGGTAAATTTTGGGAAGGCATATTGGGTTTGTAGATAAGACTACCCAGAGATTTCGCCATCATTTTGTGAGGACTTTATGATATGAGTTCTGGTTTCCTATAGTCGCAAGCCCCTATAGTTAATTACCCCTCCCGATAACGAGAGAGAACTTTCGATTAAGGCTAGTCGACAATCAGATAGGTAGAGATACATGTATTTGGCATATAGTAGCAGCATGGGTTTAGGTATTTGGAAGATTTAATATTTAAAATTGAAAATTTCACCATCTTGCACTTAAAGCGGATTGCGGAGGAATGGATGATGGACCCGATCAAGATCCCAAAGATCCGTCGTCCCAGGTCATCATGGTGCCTAGTCTACTTAGTCAGAGGAGGTAGTCGACCCAACCTAACAGAAGGATCCTTGTCGGCAGCCATGGGTTGTTTCGTCCAAGGGTTCCTTGTAGACTTGGGGTGAGTATTTGTCTAAGGGGACAAATTTGAATCCACCTTAGCTAATAGAGGGCTTTGTGACCTATCGATTATAACATATTGATTCATATCTTAAGGATTTGATGCCATTTGGGAGCTTACGGGCTCTGGCCATAACTGTAATATAGTGGTGCCATTTGACCTACAAACCACCCGGTTCAGAGGGCCCCGGTCACAACCATTTATCTGCAGTGTCGACTCTTATCTACTCGCATAGAAGGATTGGGATCGAACTTGGATTTATTGTCTGACCCACGCAGCATCCCTAGACATCACGTGTGTGCCCATAACACGCTCGTCGGGGCCCATGCCATGATTGCATGTGTACGGGTTAACACATTTGCATGTGCATATTCATTTTGGTGTGTATACATGTTGTAATGTATGTGTGGGGGTATTTTTGGATGCACAACGGGTCTTCTACAACTGTTTGTAGAAGCTTGTGTTCGTCGTAGCCTTTTGTATTTTCCCGTAGGTGACATGTTGAGTGTACAACGTGTCTTCTATAATAGCTTGTAGGAGCTAATATCTGTTGCATATCTTCCGCATCTGCTTGTAGATAGTGTATTGTTCATACAACAAGTTTCCTACAATGACCTATAGGAACTTGCATTCATTATGCATCATCTGCCTCTGCTTGCAGAAGACCGGTGTATTTACTTGATGCTAAGTGACGATTAGCTATAGGGATGTTGTGATATCCGTTGTCTGCCATTTTTCCTCATCCATGTGTTAACTGTTATGTGTCTCTTGGACCTTCAACTATTATCCATAAGCAATTTGCATTCACTCACAACAAGGCTTCCTATAATTGCTTGCAAATGGCACCATAGGTATATATCTGCATTCACCGAGGACCCATTGTTTTTGCAATGTATCTGCTATCACTGATTGCATGGGCTACTATATCTTCTTGCACAACTGCTGTGCAAACTAGTGTCAAATTTCAACTTTATAGTTTGCAAGATTGGATATATTTACTTATGCTTTGATACTGCCCTCAGAGTTTCATTCATTGCACCTCGGTCCTTCAATTTTCGTAGGGGGTCGATATACTTGTCTGCATACTACTATTGGCCTTTGGTCAAGTTACATTCGCCACTGCTTCATTCTTGCATGTTGACTAGCGAGCCGATTGATTCACAATTTATCTGCTGTTGTTGCTTGCAAGTGGATTAGTGCATTCATTTGCGAGCTAGTTGATTGTCGAGCATAGAGAAACTATTGTATTTGTTGCATGTTGATTGTTGTTGTCCGCGAGCAAGTCATTGTATCCTCTATAATCATTATTGATTTCCATTAGGTGACATTGGTCATATGCAGGCAGCATATACTCTGAATGTATCTTGGTTCATATTTCTTATATATCAACTGTCGTTGTATATAGGTCCTCGTACTCACTACCACCCTTATGTTTTGCTCGTGTATGAATTACTAGATGTCTCAAATATTGGAAATCTCGTCCACCGTGAGTTTCATGTTCATCAATTGGCATTCATTGCATGTCCCTCAGGCTTGTTTGTAGTTTGGCGAGTATATTGCATTCGTTTGTACACATTTTGATGATGTTCATACACACTCATAAGTCTTCTATAGTTGCTTGTGGATGGACTATTGTACGTGTTTGCAAGTCAATTGACATTGCTTGAAGGAGACTTTCGCTTTACAAGCTCTTCACACTATTCTTCTGCATGCGAATAATCATATTCATTACATGTTCTCTTGCATCAGGAACAAGAAACCCCATTACAAATTCATATGATTTATACTTGTAGAAAATCAATCATATTCGCTAGATGCATCGCATCCACTGTTGATTTGATCAAATATTCTGAGTTATTTTAGTTTATTGTTCATCGCTTATGTGCAACGAAGACTTATTCACCATGAATCCCATGTCGTTCATTGTCCCTTGCAAGTCATGAATCATCTACCTGCTTGCTGACATTTGTTTAAAAGCCTAGAACTCATCATTTTACATTCCGAATTTATTGTGCAATTGTCAATTTAAGGTCCAAAGTCTTGTCATATGAACCAAGTTCGAGTTCAAGTTGGATCCCTTTCAATTGTCCAGTGCTCAAGTCATTTGATTTCAAATTTTCATGCAAATTCATTTAAAATTAATCCGTTATTCACTTAGGCTTCTTATGGTCCTTTTGAGTTCAAATTTTTTGCATTTTGTCAAGTCCAAATTTTCTGTCAATTGTTCAAGTTCTAGTTCAGGTTCAATTCATTTAATGTTCATATCAAGTCTAAGTCCAAGTCCAAGTCCCCTATTTTTGTCTAAGTCCTGTGCATTTTTAGACGAAATTTCGGTAGCCTCCCAACATCTCCCTATTTAGGGGAAACTACATGAGTCTTAACCTGCCCCCCATGTCAAGAAAGACGTGCACGGTCGGTGTTGGGTGGCACCGCGGCCATAGTCTTCAACCCAACCACACCAAGAAAGGCGTGCATGGATCTTCGAAAATACTTGTTTGAAAACGTAGTTTTTCCCCCGCAACGCCACATGAGCCCTTACGGGTATTTATATTTTGCCCCGTCATGTTAAGAAAAGTGCGCACAAGGCTCGTCTGTCTCCCCGTAAGCACCGCACCGAGTTCCCTCCCACAACGTTAAGAAAAGTGTGCATAGGGGGTCCCTCGACGCGCCGTGAACGTCAAAAATAGGACTTTAGAGGATTACCCACCTCGTCGTGAGCAGTGCAACAGGATATCGAAGGGTTTAGAAAGTTATTCCTCGGCAAGGGAAGGTCGGCGGAGTTGGCACGTAGATCAAGGCAATAATGAATTATAATTAACTAGAATTAATTATAATTAATAATTATTAACTATAATTAACCATAGTCAATTATAATTAACGATGATATATTGCATATAATTAATTAGGATTAATTATAAATATCTGTAACTAATTCCAATTAATTATAATTAAATGATAAGTAATTATAGTTAGCTATAATTAATTATCTTTAACATTAATTAATCATGATTAATATTAATTATAATTAACTGTAAGTAATTATAACTAATATTAATTATAATTAATGAGTAATTAATTATAACTAATATTAATTGGTTATAATTAATAAGTAGAGAGAGGGAGAGGGAAACTACCTAGAGAGAGAGATCGAGCTGGCAAAGGGGTGTACGGCTCTGTTGTTTGAGTGTGAGATGAGTTAGGTTGTTTAATTGAGTGGTAGGGAGAGGTGTTAGTGGACTGAAGATTGGGTTTTGTGAGGGATTTGATCGGGACTAGAGCAGAGGGAGTTCGGTGGCTCAGGCTTGGGAGGTCAGACAAGGTAGTGAAGCCGACGGGTATGGGATCTCTGGAATCGAGCACGGTGTGAAGAGGCAAAGAAGGCTATGAGATCAAGGGAGGAAGAGGCACAGGTCGTGTGAAGCTTCGGCGGGATTTCTGGCTGGATGAAGGCGTCGGCTATAGGGAATCAACGGGTTAGGTGTTGAAATGGCGAAGGATTGCGGCTAGATTTGTGGAGATCGGTACAGTGGTCTGTTATAGGATGAAGATCGGAAGTAGTGCGGGGCTTTTGCGTGAAGAAGATCGAGGAAGAGAGGGCTTGCGGAAGAAGAACCGAGACGAGGCCATTCGTCTCTGTCTTATTAACGTGAACGGACCTCCTCGAGCATGGTTTGAGTAGAAATCACGCGAAGAGCAGTGTCAGCATCGAACATGTATGAAACTATAGGATTTTATGCAGGATTTTGGTGGGTTTTCTGGGATTCGAGTTGATATCTGAGACGGGCTTTGGTTCTTTGTCCAAAGGTCAACAACAAGAAAGATCCACATAGGATGTGTACCAAATCTACATAGTGATTTTAACAAGACCTTTAAGACACAAAGACGAACATGCAATTGTTTGTCAAACTAGAGCATGGCAAGGCTGGCTAATCTTCAAGGATCTATGAAACAAAAGGAGATTTAGTGTATCTATTGTGATACCATGACAAATAAAGTTATGTACCAATTTCTTGCCCTCTACTAGGATTCTATTCTTTATTTAGTGAAGAAAAGATACAATAACAACAACATCAAGCTTTTTTATCATTCAAATCTAATAAACAAAGGCCATTTCTAATACTTTCTAAACAAGTCTTTTAGGTCTACCTCTACATTTCTTAACATAGGTCAAATCTAATACATCTACTCTCCAAATTGGGTCATCGAAAAGCCGACATTTTATGTGACCAAATCATCTAAGGTGACTCTCTTTAACTTATCTGCCACTGAAGCTACTCCAACCTTTTTGACATATATACTCGTTTCTCATTCTGTCTTTAAGTGTAAAGCCACTCATCCACCTAAGCATTCTCATCTCTGCAACACATTAACTTAATTTTGTGCTTCTCTTAGCCAACATTCTGCGCCATAAAGGATTGCTGGTCTCACCACCATCTTATAGAATTTTCCCTTAAATTTGAGGGATACTTTTCTATCTGACAACAGGCCCAATGCATTTCTCCACTTCAAACATCCAATTTGAATTCTACTAATAATATCCTCATCTATTTTACCATCACTTTGAACAATAGACTCGAGATATCTAAAATGTTTACTCTTTTTAATTACTTGATTGCCTAACGTCATGATCCCCCCACTGGATCTATTACTATTAAAATTACACTCCATGTATTTGGTTTTAGATCTACTCAAATGAAAACATTTAAACTCTAAGGTTGACCTCCATAATTCAAGTTTTCTTTCAACTCCCTCTCTAGTCTTATCAAGAAGAAGAATATCATCAACAAAAATCATACACTAGGGTACATCCTCTTGCAAAAGTCTAGTAAGAGCATCCATGACTAAAGCAAAAAGATATAGGCTTAAAGCTTATTCTTGATGTACTTAGTTAAATCACCTTGTAACAACACCTGTATATATATCCTTAATAACTTGAATATAAGCATTATTAACTCCTTTCTTTTATAGAACTTTCCAAAGCACTTCTCTTGGGACTTTATCATATGCTTTCTCTAAATCAATAAAAATCGTATGAAGATCCTCCTTATTTTCTCTATACTTATCCATCAAACTTCTCAATAAATGTATAGCTTCCATAATAGATCTACTCGGCATGAATCCAAATTGATTTTGAGAAACATTAGTATCACATTGTAACCTATACTCAATAACTCTCTCCTATAGTTTTAATGTATGGCACATTAACTTAATTCCTCTATAATTCGCACACTCTTTTGTATCACATTTATTTTTAAAAATAGGAATCAACACACTTTTTCTCCACTCATCTGACATCTTCTTAGTCTTTAAAATAATATTAAAAAGTTCTATAAGCCAAGAAATTCCTTCTCCTAAATATTTCCACATTTTTATTGGAATATCATCAGGTCCAACAGCTTTTCTACACTTCATTTTCTTTAAATCCTCTCTAACTTCGATTTTACTAATACGACGATAAATTTTTTTTTCTATTTTCATTTATGGTGCTAAGGTCACTAAAGTCAATCATATTTTCACAATCATCATTTGAAAGCTTATCGAAATATCTCATCCATCTATGTTGAATATTTTCTTTTAATAAAAGTACTTTTTGATCTTCATTCTTAGTGCACTTCACTTGAATTAAATCCTTATTTCTCATATCTCTTTGTTTGGCTAACTTATACATATATTTTCCACCCTCCTTAGTATTTAATCTATTTTATAAATTATTAAAGCTAAATTCTTTGCATATCATATTATTTTCTTAGGCTCCTTACAGGTCTATTTATATCTTTTCCAATTTTCTGTACTTTTATATCTGAATTATTTTTTTTATAACAAAGCTTCTTTTTTTATCTTTTTTTGTATATTTTGATTCAACCACCAATTATTTTTACTATAATGAGCTTTTCTTTTTGATACTTTAAGTGCATCATTTGCAACTTTCTTAATATCACTAGCTTTTAAGATATTATTCAAAATAAAGATTGAGTGATTTGTTCAATTAGATCCTTCTTAATAGGAAAGTAATTAAATGGATTCCTAAAAGCTAAATATTTACAGTAGTATTGATGATTTGTACATATTTATAGTCATAATTTACATGTAATATATGATACAGGAATTGTGTAATTGAGTGATTGATGTTGTAATTGATCTGTCATTAATGTATATCACTTTGATAAAGTTATGATTAGTTATCCTTATTTATAAACCAGGTTAAATAATTGTTTTTGTTTGCAAAATTTTAAAACTTCTTTTTTATCAGACTCATTCATGGTGTTTATCAGATAGAAGATTTTTTACTAACGTTTAAAATGTTTTTTTAATAAGATGTTTTGATTCAAATATGAAAATTTTCAGTAACATTAACACAAAGCTTTTTTTTTTTGCAGCATAAATTCTAATTTGAATTTGACCACATTTATATCAGCAGTTGTGATTTTATTTAAGTCTAAATTTATTTGGGAAGTTTAGTTTTACTTTTCAGTTTTTGTAGACAGGGCCATTTGAGCTAACAACGAGGTGGACAATGGTGATGAAGTTTGTGCTTATACCATGGAAGCCTGAGTTGGTTTTCACTGGCGTGTCTATCATGGGTGTAAACCCTGAGAATCTGAAGTTTTGCAGCCACGTGGTGAGGTTCATGTTCTTGTTTTGATTGACTCTGCTCTTTTTACAAATTTGATGTGACTTCTGTTCTTGCTATCTGTAGGATCTATGGGATTCAATTGAGAACAATGAGTACTTCTCTTTGGAAGGTGTACTGGATGTTGTAAGGCAGGTACATATTCAATTTTGTTGATCTTTAAGAAAAGCCAGCATGCATAGGTGTGCTCATCGGACATTCTTATGTAAAGCATTTAATCTTCTATAGCTGCGGTTTTATAAGACTCCAGACTTGGAAACACCAAATTACGAGATCCTGAAAAGAACTGCCCAGTATGAGGTAATGATCTTCATTCAAGCTTGTTTCAATACAGTTGTTCCTGGAAATGACTAAATTTTTTTGTGATCATGAAAATTTCCCGTTTCTACTTACATTTATAGGATATTATGTTATCATTATGCCACTATCTCGTTCGTGTATTGTGAAGCAAAAGGCAATCTCTAATCCACTATTTTTACTCATTTGTCTCGATATATTGAATTTCTAGATGAGATTTCTGTGTATCACACAATCATCTTTTAAGATAAAACCTATCTTATTGTTTCTCAATTTAACCAAAATATGTTTATGTTGAGAAACTGTCAGAACTTGTCCTAATGCTTCTTTTTTTTTCCCTGTTATGCGTGCTTTTTTTAATGGTTGTTTAAGCGAGTCATTCTTGCTTTTCTTGAAAACAACATATATCATCCGTTAATCTTACATTATTTTGATTCGTTATATTAGAATTTGATTAATAGAAGGATAATGATAATGGATTATTCTGTTGCCATAGGTTAGGAAGTATGCGTCCTTCCTTGTGGCTGAGACTAAAGGAGATAAGCTTTCAGGCTCATCTGGATTTAATGATGTTGCGGGGTAAGTCAATTGCCATTTCTGCGCAACGTTGTTTCAGTTAAATTTACTTCATTATTTTGATCATCTTAGGTACATATTTGGCAAGAACTCCACAATGGAAAAGATTCCCATGACCACCCCTGTCTTTACACAGGCTAATGACGCTGAACTGTGGGAAGTATCAATCCAGATAGTTCTCCCTATGGATAAAGAATTAAGCAAGTAAGCGAATAAAACTTGGTTTCCATGTCAGGTTGAACAAAATTTAGCACCTAAACCAAGGATGAAGTTTCTGTAACATTTGAAAATCTATATAGCTTCTGGTATAAATAAATGAGCATATCATTATTTAAGTACGAAGTTTAGGTTTTATAAATTTTACTCTTTGGATGATTAAACTTGGTTACAACATTCCTTGAGCAGCTTACCTGAACCTAGTTTAGAAACAATCAGCTTGAGAAAGGTAGGAGGCATTGCTGCAGCCATAAAGTTCAGTGGAAGGCCAACTGAGGATGTAGTTAGACAAAAAGAAAAAGAACTACGGTCTGCTCTGATTCAAGCTGGTTTAAATCCTATCCGGGGTTGTGTGCTTGCTCGTTACAATGATCCTGGGCGGACGTGGAGCTTCATCATGGTACCTCTTTTTTCCTTTCAATTGTACAGAATTTTTGTAGAATTCAAGAAAAATAACGGCTCTTATGTTCTATGATTTGTTCTATTTTCTGCAAGAGAATGCACAAAACCTTATTATAAGTGATTACATGCATCACTAGGCTTTACAGATTTGTTGAGTAAGCATGAACCATATGTTCATTTATCCTATATGGTGATGAATGGAAGATGTGATTTGAAGATTATATGCCAATTTTTTATACAGAATATTAAGCATATTGTCTCTTTGAATGAAAAGTCTTTACAATCCGCTGGCTATAATATGTTAGATGTAGTTTTCAATCAATATAAAAACCATGGCATTTGTCATTACTTGAATATGGATTTTATTTAGTTCCTTAGTTTAGGCACTGTTAATTTCAAGCTTTCTTACTTTCGTTGTTGTTGCTGCAGAGAAATGAGGTCTTGATATGGCTCAAGGAGTTCAGCCTAGATTAGTATAGTTTCCAATTTGTATACATCATTCAAATGCACAGTACTTTCCAACAGCTACAGCAATTAAATATTTGTTACACCGCCTATGATCAGCTCAAGGGTTCAGATGGCAAAACCTTAAAGGTATCTTCTTAGCAGATGGTTGTTCTATGTAATTTCATTAATTCTATATTGCTTCCTGTTGTCTCAGTTGAATAAATCTATTGGGGAAAGCTAAATTAGCTTTTTCCTCTTACTTTTATTAAGAACACTGATGCAAGGATTGAAAGCCCGAAAACTTGGCGTCAATATTTATGAACAGATTTTGTTTTAGGCATTTGATTGAAGGTAAGCCAACTACTAGATGAAAAAGTTTTGTTTCATAGAAACTAGAAAATGTGGGTTGTGGAAAATAAAGACAGAAGTAACTCTATTTATTTTGATATTACTATAAAAAATCATCCATTTTGTATTTTATTTTTAATTATTAGTTTGACGGATGGATGTTATGAAGGTTCTTTCTTCATATAAAAAAACTGCATTGTATACTTATTCCTTTATTTTAATTAACATTTTAATTTCAATTTTATAAATTGGTACCTAATTTTAAATAATTAATGTCATTAATAACGTTAAAAATAATGTAATTAGTATTATTTGTTAAAAAAATTTGTTCTGTTTTAAAATAGCTAGTTTGGTTTTATTATACTGAATTTTCTCTATTCCTAATTATTGAAGCCACATGTTATTAAAAGTTAACATTTGGATTGGATCTGTATTCTAGATTTTGCATATGAAGCTATGTATTCTGGATTTTATTATAAATTCAAAACTTCTGGTGAAAATTTTGGTTTCAGTTTAAAACTTTTGGCTTGTTATTGAAGCATATAGTGGTGAATTTGATCGCATTAATTATTAATTTTTAATATTTGTGATTAAATTTGTTCAATATTTCAAGTAAAAACAAAATTTTGGTTTCAAGACATCATTAACTTCGATGCAGAATCCAGATTTTGATGATGTTTGATATGTTTAATTTGCCGCTTGGAAAATTAATATTCCTTTGTTTCGGCAAGCCCACGAACATAACATATCAAAATGAATGCACACCCCAGCCATGGGTGCTATAGATGGCCTTTTAATACCATTTTTCGTTCATTAACACAATTTTGATGCAGCATTAACATAATACACCGATTTATATATGTAGAACACCAGTTTTTATTTGTTTAGTTCACATTATTAATCCACTATGACTGCACATTATCTTGTGTTTTCTTTTGCATGTTATACCAAATCAGATTTCTTCATTCCCTTGCTTCAGATTTCTAGCTACAACAATATGTATAGTGCACCAAATCAATCCACTGTTTTGCATGCCTTGTTCCTCAGCTCCTCTCTCTTCCAGTCCCCTATCCATCGATCTCCTCACTGTGTTTTACACCTCCCTCCCTCTTGATTGTAGCACCCTTCGTTACTTTCACTTCCTCCTCTCTTCACATGAAAATTGCTTAATTCCAGCTACAATCCCAAGTTTGAGTATATCGACTGCCAGCTTCTAATTCACAAATTGTTCAGCAAAGTGTAGAAGTAGTTCTGAGATGAAACATGAGCCCTATAGACCACACTATCATGATGACAGGTTTCCCATACAACTTTCTACATTGTTGCTCAGGCTCTTTGAAATGTTCACCTCCATGCTATCAGTGGCTCTCCTCTCTTCCCTATGCTAGTTAGTGTTCACTATAAGATGAGAACTTGGCAATTAGGCTTATGTTTAGACCAAGTAGTTCTGAGATGCTAAAGGCACCTTATCAATAGGGTGATTTGGGAGTATTATTTAGGAAAAGGGGGCTGATTTAGGAGAAAATTATGAGAGCCTATTTAAGGCTAACAATAGGGTGATTTCAGATTATGTTTTGAGAGTTTGCTAAATTTAGTTTATTCTTAGATTATTTGGGCTCTAGCCGGCGGCTAGTGATTTGGTAGAGCCGGATCTTCCTCTCCAATTGAAGATCCAACTGTATCTTGCTATTTTCTTTCATATATCTTGTAATAAAAATAGTTTTGGTGTGTTTTTCTTCCTAATTTCTTATGGTCATTCACTGATTTCAATAAAATTGCATCTACTTCCTATCAAAGTGATATCAGAGCACTTTTTTGGGACCTATGGCGGCAAAGAAAGTTGTTGCCTCGGAAGAGCATTTTAAAGGAAAAGTTGGCCAATTCAAATCGTCTTTTGAGGATAGAATGACATTAATTGAGGAAAAGTTTTCTAACATAGAAGGAATGATAAGGAAAGTATTGGAGCTTCACACCCAACCGATAACATCGGAGGTGAGAGCACCATTGATTGGACTGGGAAGTGGGGGAAACCCTAATGTAGGGACGATGAGGGATGATCGGGAGGTAAAAGTTTTGGGGGAAGAAGAGGAGATGCCATCTTTGGAGCCACTTCCAAGAAGGGGAAAGGGTGAAGGAGTGGAATTTTTGATGGAGCTAAAAAGTTTGGAAGGAGAAGAAGATGGGGAGAAGATAGAAGCACCATACATGGTTCAACCACTCCTACAGCAATATCGAGATGTGTTCCAGCCAATTCAGGGGTTGCCTCCTCCGCAGGAATGCGAGCATGCTATCATCTTGAAGAGAGGAGTCTCACCTATCAATGTTCGTTTGTACCATCATCCCCAAATCCAAAAGGATGAGATTGAGAGATTGATTAGGGAGATGCTGGAGAAAGGGATCATTCAACCCAGTGTCAATTCATTCTTCAGTCCAATGCTCTTAGTCAAGTGCTTCAATAGCAGTTTCCTTTGTTGCTCCTTGAGGATAAGGTGACACTTTAGGAGGGGATTATTGATGGATCGACCAATTTGGTTGGGAGGGAATAAGGAAGTTTCCTAATCAAGAGGGAGCTGTTTATGAATGTTCTAAATCAAAGGAAAATTTAGGAATGTTTAAATTATAATTGAGAGGGAATTATTTAAGCAAGAGATCTAATTTGAATTTAAAATCTAAGAAGGAATTATTTAGGAAAAATGAGGAGGAATTAAGGGGGGATTGTTTAGGAAAGTTTTAATTACAATTGGGTGGGAATTAATTAGGGAAATAATTCAAATCTGAAAGGGAATTATTTAGGAAAAGAGGACTGATTCGGGAGGAAATTATGAGAACCTATATAAGGCTAACAATATGGTGATTTC
Organism: Dendrobium chrysotoxum; assembly: GCA_019925795.1. Lineage (NCBI taxonomy): Eukaryota > Viridiplantae > Streptophyta > Magnoliopsida > Asparagales > Orchidaceae > Dendrobium > Dendrobium chrysotoxum. Next base: position 14,619,567 of record CM034314.1, read on the forward strand.
AGATTATATTTTAGGAGTTTGCTGAATTTAGTTTATTCTTAGGTTATTTCGGCTCTAACCTGCGGCTAAGGATTTGGGAGAGCTGGATCTTCCTCTCCAATTGAAGATTCAACTGTATCTTGTTATTTTCTTTCATATATCTTGTAATAAAAATAATTTTGGGATGTTTTTCTTTCTAATTTTTTGTTTTCGTTCGTTGATTTTGAGAAAATGGCATTCACTTCCTATAAGAAGTTTGGATGGCATTATCGTTTGATGGACAATGAGTAGCTATTTGTTGCCATTTTTACGGTGAAGCAAGCAAGGAAGGAGCTACAGAACATGAAATATATTGCATGGTGAATATAAATGATTGTAGGAATTAGTGCTATTGGCAAGTTTAGTTTTTATATTATTATATGTTCAAAATATTTTTATTGGATGTTAAGTACTCAAAATATATCATAATATATAGTGTTATACATGTCAAATTAGTACTCATTGATAAGGCATGTTGCAGTTGCCCAAAGATTACCTTCGGAGCTATAAGTCAATTTGAATCATGTATAATAAGTTGTCGATTGTGAATCAGTTTAAGGCTTTATTTGAGATGGCTTTCTTACTGCTTTTTAAAACAATTTTTTAGTATAAAAATTAAAGTTTATATACTAAAAAGTTACTTTAAGAAGCAGTAAGAAAGTTGTCCCAAATGAAGCCTAAATCACTTGCAACTCAGAACTGTCAAAACTTTGAATTGCATCCAGCCTAAGGCTTTATTTGGGACAACTTTTTTATTGCTTTCTAAAGCAATTTTTTAGTACAAAAATTTTTAGTTTAAAAATTTTTTGTAATAAAAAATTGCTTTAAGAAATAGTAAGAATGTCATCCCAAACAAAATTTTAGTCACCAAGAATCAAAGTTTGTCAATTTTCCCAGGGATCAGCTCTTACTAAATCTTCACTATTAAGCTATGTGACTAGCCCAAGTACTTAAGAAATCTCCTAATTATTTAGGCTATTTGCCCAAAGAATTCAGCTACTCGCTCTGAGTGCTCACTAATCAACTAGAGGTTCTCACCTGAAAGACTCTCCATGAGTTCATCTTGAGTACCTGAACTCTTCTATAGTTCTCGACTAGCAACCAACTACAAACCAAATTTGCTCACTGCACAAATAATTATATTGATTACAAATTATGTGTTTCTTTTATATATATATATATAGTTAATTCTACATTGATGACTTCAATTATAGATGGTCCCTACTTTTTGGGTTGTTTCTCATCTTGAATAGAATTTTGATATCTTTTTACAATAAATATTAGATCAAACATTAAGTAGATTCCACCTCATTATGAATGCATGAAAGGATGCGTGTGATTGTCATATGAAGTTTAGTACTCCATTTACTACATTAGAGGTGAACATCTCATGATCACTTATATTTTATTTGGGACAGTTTCTTATTGTTTTATACAGTAATTTTTTAATATAAATTTTTTTTGAAAGCAGCTAAAAAATAATGACAAATTTAAAATCTAATAAAAAGTATTATTGTAGCAGATTTGATTAGAGTATCGTATATTGTTGAATATGGAATCCATCAAAATTGGACAAATTTTAAATATGTAGATAACTCATAACCTCGGGCTTCAACTTCCACACCTAAGATTGCTACCCGCAGTCTCTGACGCCATCGTCACCTGCCATCACCAATTATACCCACCGTATTTCAATGCATTGAAATATGTAATAACAAGCACACACAAAAAATATTTCAATTTATTTACTTTGCATCAAATTAAATAATTCAGTTAGTTTTACGATACATATATTCCAATTATTTTATTTTTCTAAATTTTATACATTTTAAAACACCCAACAAAAAATCTCCTAATTTCTACACTTAAATATAAATGATAATCCATTTAAAGTTTAAAATTAGTCATATATTAAAAAATAAAAGGATTAAATTAGAATTTGTTATTTTTATATCATTATAAAAATATAAAATTTTCTTTCAGTTGTGGGCTCCGAAAATTCGGCCCCGGCCTCCGCCCGCTTTTTGCTTTCTTTTAGGGGGAAGTTTTAACGAATTAGGTTCCGGGGTAAATTTTGGAAGGCAGATGAGATAGTAGATAAGACACTACCCAGAGATTTCGCCCTCATTTTGCGAGGACTTTATGATCTGAGTTCTGGTTTCCTATAGGCGCAAGCCCCTATAGTTAATTACCCCTCCCGATAACGAGAGAGAACTTTCGATTAAGGCTAGTCATCAATCAGATACGTAGGAGATACGTGCATCTGGCATATAGTAGCAGCATGGGTTTGGGATGTTTGAGGGTTGATATTGAAAAAAGGTTAATATTTAAAATTAGAAATTTTCACCATCTCGCACTTAAAACAAATGGTGGGGGAATGGATGATGGACCCGATCAAGATCCCATGGTTCCGTTGTCCCGGGCCATCGTGGTCCCTGGTCTACTTATTCAGAGGAGGTAGTCGACCCAACCTGACAGAAGGATCATTGTCGGCAGCCATGGGTTGCTTCGTCCAAGGGTACCTTGTAGACCTGGGATGTGTATTTGCCTAAGGGGACAAATTTGAATCCACCTTAGCTAACAGAAGGCTTTTTGCCCTATCGATTATATCATATTGATTCATATCTCAATGATTTGATGCCACTGGGGAGCATACGGGCTCTGGCCATAACCATAATATAATGGTGCCATTTGGCGGCGACCACCTGGTTCAGAGGGCCCCAAGTCGTAACCGTTTATCCTGCAGTGTCATTTGGCGGCGAAACTGTCGGTTAGAGGACTCGTACCACGTCCTTGCTGGTAGGAGATTATTTGAGAATGGATCCTAGTGATATTCTCGACCAGGCATTAGCTCTATGTGAGCTGAAGTAAATTTTAATTTATCCACCTCGGCAAACTATTGCGGAGGGTGGATGGATTTCATGCTTTGAGTGTTTGATGGTTTAGTTTCAATTTCAAATATTATAGACTTTTGGGATTTTTGACATTTTTGGAGATTTTGGATTTTGGGAATTTTTGTTGGGTTTTGGAGTTTTGGTAGGGTTTGGGAGGCATTTGGGATGATTGATGTAAACCCCTCCGGTTGAGATTTGCATTCAACACGGTCATCATCGGGGTGACCTTGAAGTCATTTGAAAATATTTGAATTTTGTAAAAGTTTGAGGGCATTTTGAAATATTTGAAGTTAACCCCTCCGGTTGAAATCTGCAATCAACGCGGCCATCATCGGGGTGTGGGGTTATTCATATTTTTTTTATGTTTTGAACATTGTCGACTCTGTCTAGTAATTGACAGAGGATCAGGTTTCGTAGGCTTTATGCCCTTGTTAGTGAATTCTCTTGATTATAGGCCTTGAAGGCCTAATATAAACGTATAAAATAAATATCTCGATCGTCCTCACGATCGTATATTTATTTAATAGTTCGAGCCGTGTCAACTCCTTTCTACTTGAATAGAAGGATCGGGCTCAAACTTGAATTCACTTATTGACCCGCGCAGCATCCCTAGACGCCACATGTGTACCAATAACACGCTTGTCGGGGCCCATGCAGGTATTTGGGGGTATTTTAAAGTTATTTGTTGAACCTTATCAACTCCTATTTACTTGCTTTAGGAGGATCGAGTTCAAATTTATTGACCCGCGCAGCATCCCTAGGCGTCACGTGTGTACCAATAACACGCTCGCCGGGACCCATGCGGATTTATAATACATCCCCTTATGTGTACCTAAGTGCATACATGTTATAGTGCACGTGCGGGGGTATTCTTGGAATATTTGTAAACGCCTTCTGTCCGCTTGCATGAAAGTTGCGGATCCGGTGGCGTGGCGTTGTAACTTGTAGACGCCTTCTGTCTGCTTGTATGAGTGTTGCAGATCCGGTGGCATGGCATTGTAACTTGTAGACGCCTTCTGTCTGCTTGTATGAGTGTTGCAGATCCGGTGGCGTGTTAAATTCTTTTGCTTGAAGGGGATAGATGCATCTACTTGCCTTGCTCGTATATTTTCCTTACACATTGACTTTCGTCATTTGCATGCAATTCATGGATTATTTGGAAGCTTGGTATATTCATTTGTGATCAAATTTCCTCTCATTCACTGTTTGTCGAGGTGAATATAGTCGCTTGCATTTTAATGTTGATTGTAGGGCATATTTGCAATCATTGCACATCCTTCGTTATTGTTTTCTGTATGTTTGCAAGAAGTCTTATTAATTGTAGATGATATTGGTGCATTTTCTTGTATGTTGACCTTCAGCATTTGTAGAGAATTGTAATCTTCGCTTGTTGATCGATAATCACCATTGGAAGGGACATTGTAACATTCATTATATGATGCATCATGTGCATCTATTTGTCATTTGTATGCACCTAAGACTTAATTCTCATGAATCCTTTGTTGTTCAATTTGTTGATATCATTTGAATGCCTTGCATCATCGTTCATTTGAATGCCTTACATCATCATTCGTGGATAGTTTGTATGCGGGATTCTGCTTCTATCACAAGTCCCTGTGCGTTTGCTTGCGTTCTGTTCAAATTCAAACTTAATTCATCTGAATTTAGGTCGAATTCTCAATTCAGTTCAAGTTGTCCAAATATTATCCAAGTCCTTTGTGGTCCAACTCAAGTATTTACTTGAGTTCAAATGTTCAAGTCAAGTTCATTTCAAGTCCTTGTTCATCTTCGACTAACTTTCAAATCAAGTTCAAATTCTTGCTCAGAGTCTTCTGTATTCGTTCGAGTCTCCTGTAGTCGAATTTGCAAGCTCTTTTATTTGTGCTAAAATTGTTCGAGTCATGACTCACTACACTTAGTTCATTCAATCAAATTTGATTTAAGTTTATGTTCATATTATGTTCATTCGAGTCCAAATTAGGTCCAAGTGCGGTCTTCTGTTCACCCGAAATTTCGGCAGTATTCCGGCATCTCCCCCGTTTAGGGGAAATTACGGAAAACTGGGCCTTTCCCACCACGCTACTAGAGCGTGTATGGTAGGTGTCCTTGGACACCGGGCCGTACATCTTTTCATCCCACCACGCTACAAGAGCGTGTATGGGGTCTTCCAAAAGTAACCGTTCGAGAACACAAGTGACTCCCCACCACGCTACAAAAGCGTGTATAGGGCTTACCCACCTCGCCGTATGCGCCGCACCGGACTCCCTCCTACCGTGCTACTAGAGCGCGTATAGGTGGTTCTCCGATCCACCGCAAACGTCGAAAATGAGATTTTAAGTGATTACCCGTTTCATCGTAGGCACCGCACCGGGCTCCCTCCTACCGTGCTACGAGAGCGCGTATAGGTGGTTCCACGGTCCGCTGCAAACGACGAGAATGGGAAATCTGAGTTTAGAGATTTATACATTTGCATAGGTGGACTGGCGGTGGAGGCTCGCAAAACGAGGTGAGAGACATAAGAGAGAAGAGCATTCCTCCTTGCATTTCTCTCTTTAAAATTAATTATAATTGATATTATAATTAATTAAGCAAACATAATTATTTTTAATTAATTATTCATAATTAATTATAATTAATTAAAATAATTAATTATAGCTTATTAAAATTAATTAGTATAATTAGTTATAATTAGCTTTAATTATAACTAATAAATATTAATTAATTTTAATAAATCATAATTAGTAAATAATAATTAATAATAATTAAATATTATGAATCATAATTAATTAAAATAAATTCTAATTAATTAATTATAATTAATTAAATTAATTATAATTATTTAATTAAAATTAATTATGATTAATCATAATAATTATAATTAAATAAAAATGAAACAAATAAATAAATAAAAACAAATTCTCTCTCTCTCTATTCTCTCTGGCTCGACAGCTTTACTGGATTTGGCCGAAGTAGTGCGTGGGAGGGCGAAAGTTGCCTTCCAGCAAACGATCTCTCGTCGTTGCTTCCCTCAAAATGTCGCAACTTTCGATCGGGCAGGAGAGGAATCGGGCAGGGAGCAGGGTCGGACGGGCTTCGGCTAGGGCAATGAGTAAGCTCTCTCTCACTCTCTCTCTCTCTCTCTCTCTCTCTGGGTCGGCGGGATAGAGGCGACGGGAGGAGGCGGCTTGGGGGAGTTCGGTCACAGAGAGTAGAGGGGATGGGGAGCTCGGCTGAGAAGGCTCTATCAGAGCCTGGCGTCAGGCCGACCTCTGGCTTGCGAACAGGTAGAGGGAGGCGAGCTCGGGTCGTGAGGTTTGCGAAGAGCCGTCGGGATGAGAGGGGATTTCTTCTGCGGAGGTTTTGCGTCAGAGAGCGAAGGAGAGAGTTTTGGAAGCTCGTGTGTATTCCAGAAGAGGCTCCATTCGACCTCCTTTTAACGACGCCAAGGAGGGCGGGGGGTCACGTACGCGACAAGACCTGTATTCGGCGCCGTTTACCCAGGGTATGGGCACTGTAGCATGCGGCTTGAACGAGATTTGTCTACAGAAAATCGGGATGGGCAGCTGGATTTGCGGCTGAGGTATTTTTATATACTTCATTTTTTGTCTTCTTTACTTTGGCTGTAGAGTGTAGGTCAACATCAGTCATAAATAATCTCGCCACAAAGTCCGCTTCTTCCCATAAGCAACTCAACTTAAAGAAGACAACCAACCACCAAAACCAACCAAAAACCAAAATCCTCCTCTTTGTCTTCTTCTTCCTCCATTTGGAATCACCAAATGCTCTAACAAAGCTCATCTCCACACTCCCAAGGTTTTCTTCCTTTCTTCATTGCATGGATGTAAATATACAATCCCCATTTTTTCTTTAATTACTAATGCTTTCCACGCATGCCTTCATCATTTATCAGTATTGGTGGACGCTTGGCCACCTAACAAAGCCTTATCTTGCAGACGCAGGAGGAGAGGTCCCATGCAGAAGAAAACTTCAGCACAATTGGCACAAGCGAGGATCTACTTGTGGTTTTCCTATTAACACCATAAAGTGCACAGTAGGATACCTACAAATCCTTATTCGGATTAGCATGCCAGTTTAAGAGCCTATTATTCTGTTTTGTCATCTAATGTATGGTTTACCAAAGCTCATCACATGTACATGATATATTATTGCTTGTTTTGTGGAATTTAACCATCATATTAATAATAGGATGTGATGTGAAGAAACTGTTACTCACCAGCTAAGTCTTGGTTCCGGATAGTTTTCTTACTGCTTAGTAGCTTTTTAGTACAAAAAAATTATTGAAAGCAATGAAAAAGTAACGGCTAAAAGCTGTCACAAACGAAGCTTAAATATTGTAGTTTATTAGTACTCATTTTGTATAATCTTTTGAAGTATAAAATTTTATATTATTATATGTTCATAGTGTACATAACTATGTACTTTGTAGTTCAAACATAATGCTATATATATATCTTTTTGGAAGAATTGAGTGTTTTGTCTTGCTGTGCAAGTGAGTCGAGCCGACTCGTGAGCCAGTTCGAGCTTGACTTGATAATTAATGGCTCGTAAGCCGAGCTCAATGAGCTAACGAGTCAAGCTTAAGCCCATCCCAACTTGACTCGTTAGCTCGCAAGCCAACTCATTTAAAAAATATTAGTTTAAAATATACTTAAAATATATTTAGATTTGAGATTTTTAAGAATAATTTTTTAAAAATGTTTAAAATATATATAAGAATCTCTTTTTTATATTAAGTGATTCTTTATTATTTTTTTTTTTACCATTTTATTATAATAATTATTTAAATCAAAATATTCTCAATCTTTCATAATAAACGAATCGACTTGAACTCAATTAATTAATCAAATTTAAGCTTAAGCCAAGTATGACTTAGCTCAGCTTGACTCATTTACACTCATAATTATGCTTAATTTCATTAAATATGAAGGATAAATAATTATAACCTTTAAGGAAATAAAAATATAAATTTAAGGGCAATGAGCTACAATAAAAACATGCAATGCTTAAAAAGAGGAGCGTGCATTGAATAAAGTAGATTTCGCAGCTCACCCTAAATCCTAAACAACCTAAGCTTGAGTCAAGCCTGACTCAATCAGTTAACTTGTGAGTCAGCTTGTTTAGTAAATATTAATATAAAATACGTTTAAAATATATTAATATTCTAGATTTTAAGTGCAAAATTATTAAAAATATTTAAAAATTATATTCCAATTTATTAATTATGTGGTTCTTTATTTTTTTCTTATTTTTTTACCATTTTATTATAATAACTATTGAAATCATAATTATTTTCTTTCTTTCATAATAAACGAGCCGGCTCATGAGCGAACTCGAACTCGTAAAATTAAGCTAGAACTTGATTAATTTATCAAGCTCAAGATCACAACAGCAATAACTTGAGCGTGATTCGACTCGTTTACACCCTACGTCCACAATAAATACAATGAGATTCTAAGTAGGACCATCCGATATTTTATTGCCATGTCACTAAATACATTTTCAACTTCAAAAATCAGAATAATTGACCGATGAGTCCCTAAAATTGTCTAAGAAATGTATTCAAATAATAAAAAATCAATAAAATTTGCAATAGTATTCAAACTTTATCCTTAAGAAATAATAATTTTGAATTATATCTTATAGTAAAAGAATTTATATTGTATTTTTTTTTTTAACTTATGCTTAAATAAATAGCAAATTCATGTATACTCGCTAATGTGTATAGTTGTACACAGTGTGTATAAGGACACATGTCACGTTTTTATTGGAGTCCGAATATAACTCTATGTCCGGACTCCGCACGTAATAATTTCTCCCATAGTGCATGCCTACCTTGCAATGCAAGTTCACTCACTTCTCTCCCTCTGCAAGGCTACATAAGCTTTAGCATAGGTCACCAGCAATTACAGGGTATCAGTTAGCATCATTCTCCTCTACTCAAGACTTACCAGGAGACTTGCTCGCTCCTGTACACCTCTGAACACTCAACACTACTAAGCTTGCCTAGAGGAAAACTAGTCCAATTTAAGAGAAGCCACCTTCCCCCGAACCAAAGTATGATATATGTCCGATTCAATCTATAGAGTCATTGAGTCTCATATTTTTTATTCATTTATTGATATAGTCTTCCTTATGGCCGTTAGATCCCTACAAATACAGGGCGAGAGCTTTCTAGGTTATACTCTTTAGAGCTAACCTACGAGTAATTAAAGCCGGGTATCACCCACAGATAAATTTAAATCCAACAATTCAAAAGCTTTAAAATTCATCTTGATTATTTTTTATTAGAACGTCCTGATATAATTTTTTTTCATTTTAATATTATATATAACTATAAAATACTTTTATAATTATTTTTTTTAATCTCAACCCCAACCACCCCTAGCTTGAAAGCATCAATTCTTTGTGATTAAGCCATCCACCTACATGAAGATCATGATCTACTGTCACCTATTGAACCCGACCAAAAAGGAGGTTGGAATGAGACTTTTGCTACTGAAGGTATAAATCATTTGTAGTAAAGCTCGTAACTTCATATAGTAGTTATTTAAGTCTCTCGGATAGTTTCAGAAATTCAATTTTTGACATATTTACATATCTAATATTTATTTATATAATATTCAAAATTTTAAATCACATAAAAATATTATTAATGTTAATTTATATAAAGTAAAATATATTTTTGATGTTATTTAAGTGTTAAAATAATATACAAATAATTATATAAATTTATGCATTAGATATGATACATCCTCAAAAAATTATCTTGATCGTGCATGAATTTCAAGGCAAAATCAATTTGAAAACTTCCGAAATTAAAATTGGGACCATCCGAACTCCGATTTCAACAAACTTATAGTCAAACTAAGCGTCTCGGAAATACGAACCCAATGACACCAAATTCGACTCAATCTGAGCCCAAATTGGTCCAAATCGAGGACCTGAAACGCTATTGGAAGGTTCAAACCATAATTTGAACTACCAAACAGTTTTCAAACATGACGTGCTTATAGTCGAATCGAGTGGCTCAACGAGACGAATCCAACGAGCCCAAGATCATTGAATTCCGATATCACTAGGACCTTCAAATGTCCATCAAACGGTCCATGATCAAGGGACAACATCGGCCGTCCATCCAAATCACTTCCCATTTGCCCTTGATCTTCCACCTATTTGCAGGTCATGCCACTCCAAGAAATATATAAATGGAGCCACATTTCCTCTTAAAAAGGGACCCCTAAGCCAAAGGATTCAAGAGAGACATCGGAGATCGCTCTTGCCTCCTTAATTGCCTCCTCGGACACCGCTCGGAGCTCCGCTGGACCAGCACGCCGGATCACCACCTGACGTCCTAAGCTCTGTCGGACCACCACCTGAGACCCGAACTTTTGTTGAACCACCACCTAACGCCTGAATTTTCAAGTTACGCAGGACTTCTAGATTTCAACCACACGGTTGACATTTGTAATCTGATAGTCCTCGAAGGCGAGTCAGCCCACTGTAACCTACTCAAGTTTTAGTGGAACCATTTTCAACTGGGTCATGCCCCGTGGTTTTTCACTTTTTCTGAATTTTTCACGTAAAATATCTTGTGTTCTCTGTGTGTGAGCTGGATATTCATGCAACACTAAGACGTAAGACTACAACTCTATCTTCGCGTATATTCTAGCCCGCAATAAGATATATAGATACATAAAATTAAATTTTATAATTTATATGTAAATTCTCATAATTATATTGAGTGCTATTTTATGATTTTACTAAAATATTCTATTATTTTAAATATATATATATACTTATTTATGTATATTTATATTATATTATTTATTTATTTATGACTCATGAGGATTTTGCTTGAAGCATAAAAATTTGTGTTTTGATTCTTATATTTGTCAAAATTAATGAAGATGTGCATTCAATTTGATTTGTTGGTTGAAAATTTTAACTATCAATTAAAAAAAATTAAATTCGAGTTATATATATATATAATGTGTGTATAAATTTATCTTAAATTAACTTAAATGTAAAAAAAATTTAATGAAGATGAAAAAAAAAGCTGATATACTGTTCCCTCTATTTAAAATTTAGAGGAAGCATTGAGACTGTAAAATTTTCTAGAAAAACCAGTCGACAAGTTTACAACAAATTCTTTCGAAAACAGATATGGAGATTGACCGCATCATAGTCAATCGCCAGTCGGCCGCACCGTTGATGACAGGTGATCCGCCCTACAAATCTACCTGTCATCTTCCTAATAGAAGCTTCTTCGACGACAGGTTGGGATTTTAATGCAGCACACGTCGTCGCCTATCTCGCCATCCATCTCCTCCCATTCTCTTTTAACTCGCTCCGCGTTTCAAGAAGCCTCAGATGATAGTTGGAAGTTGGGAAGACGACCTGCAAATTTATATCTACACCTTTTTTGTTCCTTTGTTTTTTAATATCTCTCCCTTTTTATACCCCTTCGCTAGGCTGATTTCAGCCACCAAGATCCCACCTCTCTCTCTCGCTTGCGGTTATATTCCTGCGCTTAGATTTTCAGATCGCAGGTGAGTAGCCTCGCAAGGATTTCCAACCTTTTCTTCTTTTTCGTCTGTGTCCCATTCTTTATTTATGATGCAGCATTTCGACCTTATCTTGTGTTAGATCGCAAGATGTCATCTGCCTGCTTGTATTTTATGCAATCTGTAAAAAGTTGCAATTTTTGCCTCACCATTCTTGATCTTAATCTCTGCAGGGCTTTTTCCTCTCTGAGCTCCAATAATGGCAGAAGCAAAGCCAAATGCCGCCGCTTTACCCAAATCCCCTTCCAGAAGGCTTCCAGACTTCAAGCAATCCGTTAAGCTCAAGTATGTCAAGCTCGGCTATCATTACCTCATCACCCATGGCATGTACCTCTTTGTCACTCCATTACTTTTTATCATCGCTGCCCAAGTCTCCACCATTTCCCTCCAAGATCTCTACGATCTCTGGGATCACCTCCGCTTCAATTTCATCTCAGTCGTTCTCTGCTCCACCCTCCTTGTCTTCCTCTCCACCCTCTACTTCCTCAGTCGCCCAAGTCCTGTTTACCTTGTCAACTTCGCCTGCTACAAACCCGAAGACGCTTGCCATTGTTCCCGTCAAACTTTCATGGATCGTTCCCGGTTGAGAGGTTCATTCACTGAAGAAAACCTCGAGTTTCAGCGAAAAATACTTGAAAGATCTGGCCTTGGTGAATCTACTTACCTTCCTAAAGCAGTCACTAATGTCCCCCCAAATCCTTCGATGGCTGAGGCCAGGAAGGAGGCTGAGGCTGTGATGTTTGGCGCTCTCGACGAGCTCTTTGCAAAGACAAATCTGAAACCGAAGGACGTCGGCATTCTGATAGTGAATTGCAGCTTATTCAATCCAACCCCTTCTCTATCTGCAATGATTGTGAATCACTACAAGCTGAGGGGAAACATTCAGAGCTATAACCTTGGCGGCATGGGCTGTAGTGCAGGGCTGATCTCAATTGATCTCGCCAAGCAGCTGCTTCAGACCCATCCAAATTCCTATGCTTTGGTTGTCAGCATGGAGAACATCACTTTAAATTGGTATTTTGGTAATAACCGATCGATGCTCGTCTCAAATTGCCTTTTTCGAATGGGTGGAGCTGCAATCCTTCTGTCAAACAAGAGATCGGATCGAAGCCGCTCTAAGTATCAGTTGCTTCATACAGTTAGGACGCACAAAGGAGCTGATGATAAATGCTACACCTGTGTTACCCAGAAAGAAGATGATGATGGCGAGATTGGAGTTTCTCTATCAAAGGATCTTATGGCTGTTGCTGGTGATGCTTTGAAGACTAACATCACTACATTGGGTCCTCTTGTTCTCCCCATGTCTGAGCAGCTGCTGTTCTTTGCTACGTTGGTAGGGAGAAAACTGCTCAAGATGAAGATTAAGCCATATATTCCAGATTTCAAGTTGGCCTTTGAGCATTTCTGCATTCATGCCGGTGGAAGAGCTGTACTGGATGAGCTGGAGAAGAACTTGCAGCTCTCCGAGTGGCACATGGAGCCATCGAGGATGACTTTGTACCGGTTCGGGAACACTTCAAGCAGCTCCCTCTGGTATGAATTGGCTTACACTGAAGCCAAGGGAAGGATTAGGAGGAGGGATAGGATTTGGCAGATTGCGTTTGGCTCTGGCTTTAAGTGCAACAGTGCAGTGTGGAAGGCTTTGAAGACAGTGAAACCTGAAAAGGAGAAGAGCCCTTGGATGGATGAAATTGAAAACTTCCCAGTCGCAGTTCCAAGGGTAGCAGCAATCAACTGAACTGTTGATCTAGCTTCGAAAAACAGAACTTTCTCTGTTAAAGGCATTCCAAAGATTTGAATGACAACTTCTTGTAGCTTATTAGGCATAGCCTTATGTCATTCTAAGTTGTAGTGGAATAGTTCTTTCGTAGCATTTGGTCTTTCTAGATGGCCTCTATTGGAGATTTCTGATTATTGTTTCAAAGGAAGAAATTTGCCATATTTAATAAGATTGCGTTGCTTTGTGCTAGTTCATGGAGGATTACGGTGCTGAGGTTGACCTTATCTGTTGTCTTCGGTGGTGTTTTAGGTGATCAACTACTTGTGTTTTTTCTTAATTAAGCCTACTATAATCTGATAAGATCCCGTGTGATTAGGTTTGACTAATTTGTGGTGGATAAGATGTGCATCCAGGCCTTGTGCTTGCGTTATCCCTGAGGGCACATTAATTGTTAAGCAAAATGCTGTTCATGCTTTCACACAGGAGAAATTATTCTATGCAGAATTTAGACATAGCTTGCATTCGAACTTTAATAAAATGAAGACATATGAGTTGTACAGAAAATTATAGACTTCATTTTTTATACACATTCTATATACAAGCTATGTGTCTTCATTTTATTGGAGTCCGGACGTAGAGCTACGTCCGGACTCCGCATAGAATAATTTCTCATGCTGAGCTCTCGTAGTAATCAAAACAATGTGTGGGAACTATGTGCCAAAGGTTCATATGCGCATCAATGGGTTGTTGCCACCCACGTAGTTCAGATCCGCACAAGAATGCTGACCACCACCCTAATTATTAAGGAAATGAAGTAGGTCACGCCCAATTTTGCTGATACTAAATTTTAGGCAGCATAGCAAATAGAAAAAAAATCAGAATATTTAGATTTTTTTTATATGAAGATGTGATTAATTTAATCATATATGTTAATAAAATAAAATTATAATTTCTTTTTTTATAAATAATTTTATGTATTATATTTTATCTTGTGTTAGATCGCAAGATGTCATCTTCTTGAATCAAAGATAAAGCTTGGTATGCCTTTAGACCATTGCTGACTTTTTGAGTGAGGTTAAGACCTTGTCCAAGGAGTAGAAATATAGCTAGAGAGTGTATAAAGCTTGAAATTTATTAGAAGTATCATTGTATTTATTGGGAGCTTTATGAAAAATGATTTCCCAAGATATTGTCATGGATATTGAAATTATTTGAGGAATTTTTTTGGACACAGTTGCCTTTGATGTTGTAGCCAAAATTGCCCCCCCCCCCCCCCCCCCCAACACCCTTCCAAAAAAAAAAAAAAAACTTCCTCGAATGTGATGCAGTTATAACTGAGGAAAGATAAAGCAATACATATTTGTTGTTGCAGAGAGGTTACAATCAACATTGAATGGCTTCATTTGAACATGCTAAGAAAATCATGGTAAAGTGACGACCCGCTTTAATTGTGCTCAGGTCGTTGATGAGAACGACCTTTAGAGGTTGCAATAAAGGTTGACCCTTAGTCAGGAATCATTTCCCACAGATGACACCAAACTGTTGCATCCTGGAACATTCATGGTAGTAGAGAGATAAAGAGCTTAATGTCTTGTCTTTGAATGAAAATCTAGCACACAAATATAAGAGATAGAGGGGTGCGAAAGTAATAAGAGACCAATATTTTTACTTGAAAAGCTATGAAAAGGGGAAAACTTACGGGGCCTGCCTCAGTTAAAAATGATTCCACTAGTGTTTGTAGTTGATTACAAATGATGCCCTTCCTTGAGGGGAGGTGAAAGTACGAGATACGCCAAGAGGGGGGGTGAATTGGTATTTTAAAAAATTAATCCTAAATATGAGTTCTAATTTTTTTGTATTTTTAAAATAATAACTTAACAAGTAGAATGCGGAAGCTAATGATTCGTTCACGACTACGATATTGATGACACAATTGCAAATCTCACAATACAAGATCAAAATCAAATTTTTCACCAAGCAATTAAAACAATAAATAAATGCGTGAAAAATAAAGTGCGATAAAAAAATAGAAAAAGCACACCAGAATTTTTTATAGTGGTTCGGTCGCTTGACCTACGTCCACTCCCCAGAGTCCTTCACTCCGGGAATTGTACTACTAAAAGTTGACACTCCTTCTGCTCCCACAACAAGGCGGAGAAGCCTTTACAAGACTCACTTTCACCTTCCCTGGTGTGGCGGAGTACTAGATGCTATGTCACCCTCCTGGTGACGGTAACGGACCTTCTCCTTTTTCTCCATCCTAGAGACGGTAGAGTACCTTGAGGACGTTGACCTTGAAGCCTCTCTTCCTAGAGAACCTTCTCGAGACTCACCAAGGCCAAAGGAGGAGCAAGCGCGCAGCTAGCTCGGAGCAACCGTGTGATCCCCTCACACTCCTTCTCCCTCACGCTCAAGCTCACCTTTTCCTTCCTCTCACAAACCCTGGATCTCTCCAAAAGCTCCCTCTCAAGAGTTCCTTTCTCTTTCAACCATGGCCTCTACTACTTCTCAATGAATAAGAAAAAGTCTTTCTTAATTAGGCTTCAAAAAATCCTAAAAATTTCAATTTGATGGTTTTGTTCGTACAATACGATCTAATATCGTACAGTACGATTAGTTCAAAAACAATTCCGTCCAGTACGAATGCAAACGAGTAGTTCACAAAATTTACGAACATCGTACAGTACGATCCAGAGATCCGGATCGTACAGAACGATCATTTTATTTTCAACTGTTCGTAGGGGATAATCTATGGGACGAACAAAATTTGTCTTTGTCCATCGTCCCACACTGTACTATTCGTACAGTACGATTAGTTCATTCCAGTCCATCGTCCGGTACGATTTAAATATCATCCAGGACGATCAGTACAAAAAATTATGGTTTCGTCTGGTACGATCTACGGGACGACCCAAAATCATCTATGCCTATCGTACAGCACGATTGACATCATATAGTACGATCAAATGCAATTAAGAAACCAAGATTTAATTGCCTGATTATATAGGATAATTTTGGCAAGATTTCAAATGATCGTATAATACGATTGACATCGTACAGTATAATTAGTTCAAAATCAAATTTTAAACTCTTACCAAACTTATGCTGGCGGCTAGGATTTTCAGGTTGAAACAAATCGTACAGTACGATGAAGATCATACTGTACAATTAGTTTACAAAACTAATAATCCAGAATTAGTCGTTAAGCCTGAATTTAAATGATATATCGTACAGTATAATATAAAATCGTACAGTAAGATAGGTTATTAAAACTTTAAATTTTAATTAAAAATTTTAACTCTCCCCCTGTGTATGTGTTTGGTCACCCCTGTTGCATACATACTTTTGTGGTTGACATAAAAATAAAAAAATAAAAAAATAAAATATAAATTTTTGCACATCCTAGTCTACTCAGTCTTGAGTCTTCAGCTGTATGTATCTTACCTGAAATGTTAGTGCTCACAGACAAAAATAAATATTTATAATTATCAAGGAAGACCATATTAATTCAATCAGTATTAATTGTCATCATCAAAACAAGTGCTTGGGATCTTAGATTGCAACAATCTCCCCCTTTTTGATGGTGTCAAATAATATTATTTGATAGCCACAATAGATATTATTTCTTCCTTAGCTCCCCCTCACTAGATGATAGATTTTAAAAATTAGGAGAATTTTTAAATTTTTTTTATTTTTAATTATAACAGAATGAGATTAACAAAACATAATAAGAATGACAAATAATATTAATTTTAAGAACATAACATCACAGAACTTCTCCCCCTTTTGACAGCAGAAAAAAGAGAAGAACACTCAAACTAGTACAAACAAGAGAAATAGTAAAACAACCAATACAAAAAAAGGATAGTACAAAAAAGGAACTACAAAACAAACATAAACACAAACACAAACACAAACAACTAATAGTCGGGATCCTAATCAGGTGGTAGTGGTGGTGGTGACTGAAAGTGCAGATGGAGGGACGCAAAATTTTGATCGATTGAGGCGAATCGTGCGCCAAACCTATGTATATCCTCTTCATGTTGGCGGTGTTGCTGGTCAATGTGTTGACCCAGCCGAGTCTCTAGTCGATTAAGCCGTTGAAGCACATCGTCCTGAGGGTAGGCATGTCCAAGTGGTGGAATGGGAGGTGGTGGAGGTCCTCCCGCTGGAGCAGCTTCCTCTTCTTCATCAAAGTCGGGATTAGCGTGTGCGTGCCCCTGATGGAAAAGAATGCAGAAGGAAGTGTCCGAGTAGAAAATAGGTAGATTATCTGGAGGGAGAGGATAATGGAGTTGACATTTAGCATCAAGGATGTAGTCTATGATATGTCATAAGACAAGATTTTATTTTCTTCGGGCACTGGGATATAGGATAGCAGCCAAGGTATGAATATAGTTTAAGATCATTTGAGCTTCATCAAATTTGGTGGCTAACATGATTAAATAAGTGACCACAGACAGAAGTGGGGTAATGTGTATGCGGTCTCCAGCTTTGGGTATTATGGATATGCGAAGAACGTGCTGGATAACGCGAGCATTTTGATTGAGACTTTAGATAAGGGGTAGGTGTTGATTAGTGCAGACATTTCTAAGTAGCATGTTGACGGAGGTCCAATCATAATCACTAGTGAATAGAGATTGGGAACGAGATGCTTCAGTAGAGAGTCCAATGTATTCAGCTATATCATCTTTAGTGATAATGACATTATGTTTGCAGATAAAGGAAGTCAGTGTTGTGCATTCTAGATTGATTGTAAGGTTGGCTAGGAATTCATAAAGAAGTTCAGAGTGAAATGGAAAGGCGAGTGTAAGAAAGAATTAGAGAGTCATTGAGGCAAAAAGATTCATAACCTCAAAGTTGAGAGCAGCTTGATTAAGCATGCGGGAAGGAGTAATCTTTGCCTCGTTAAATTTCTTATAAGCTTTTTCGTCCGTGATAGAGAGAAAACGGTCGTCAAACCACCGAAAGGAGGAAGAGCTCCCCTCTATCAATCATCCTCGCTTACTTCCACCAGCCATAGAGCAGAGAATGTTTGAAGGGATCAAGGATTTGGAAGAGGTGCGAGTGAAATGAACAAAGGAATTCCTTCAATTTAAAGAATTTTAAAGGTATCGTACAATACGATATAGGTTCGTACAGTACGATATGGTGATTTATTTCGTCTGGATGATGTGTCAGAAAATGGAGTCAAATCGTACTGGACGATTGAGATAGAACAGTCATTCGTCTCAAGGAGTTGTCTGAATGACTTGACAAAATTATTCGTATAGTACGAACAGGTGGTCGTATAGTACGAACATCAATAATTTTCATACCGGTTGAGTTTAAATTCATCCCAATCCAAATTGACAGGTGGATCGTACAGTACGAGTGGTGTATCATACAGTACGATGATCAATAATGTGTATCGTACAGTACGATATGGGTTCATACAGTATGATGAAGATAATATCAGACATATCTGAACCGTAGATGAAATTGAAGGCTGTGATTTGTGTTTTAGTAATGATCGTACAGTACAATAGGCACAGAAATCTAAGGTTTGGGTATCAGTAAAATGAGTGGGAGGAGATCAGGAAACCCTTTTTTTGTTTTTATTTTTTATTTTGTTTTGTTTTGTTTATTTTTATTTTGTTTATTTTTTTTTTTTTAATTAAGCATGAATGTCTATGACACCTAATTTTGTTCTCAATATACTAAAGGTGTCATAAGCTAGGGATTTTGTGAAAATGTCAGCCAATTGATCTCCAGTAGTAATATGGTGCAGTTTAATATCTCTTTTGGCTACATGATCTCTTATGAAGTTATGTCTAATATCTATATGCTTTGTTCGTGAGTGCTGAATTGGATTTTTAGATATACAAATTGCACTAGTGTTTTCGCACATTATTAGGATGGTTCCTATAGGTAGTCCAAGATCTTAAAGCTATTATTTTAACTATAGAGCTTGAGCAACACAGCTTCATACCGTTATATATTTTACTTCAGCTGTTGAGAGGGCTACAGAATTTTATTTTCTACTGGACCATAAAACTAAGGATTGTCCAATGAATTGACAGGTGCTAGACGTACTTTTTCTATCTACCCTACATCCTACAAAATCTGAATCTGAGTACCCTAAGATTTCAAAAGTATTGTTGTGTCTAGGATATCAAATTCCTAAGTTTGGGGTACCTAGTAGATATCTAAGAATTTTTTTGACAGCAGTCATGTGAGATTCTTCTGGGTCAGCTTGAAATCGAGCGCAGAGACATACACTAAACATTATATCAGGTCTACTGGCAGTTAAGTAGAGAAGTGATCCAATTATTTTCCTATACTTTTTCTGATCAACTGACTTTCTATTTGAATCTTTATCTAATTGAACGTTAGAACTCATGGGAGTATTCATGGCCTTAGCATTATCAATTTCATACTTTTTTAGAATATCCTTGATGTATTTAGATTGGCTAAGGAATGTTTCACCTTCCATCTATTTTACACTAAATCCAAGAAAATAATTAAGTTCTCCCATCATACTGATTTTGAACTCGTTACTCATTATTTTTGAAAATTCATTACATAAGGTTTTCTCTGAAGATCTAAACAAGATGTCATCCACATAAATATGAACAATGAGTATCTCATCTCCTACCCTTTTTAAGAAGAGGGTGGTGTCCACATGACCATTAACAAAGCCTCTATATAGTAGGAATGTACTAAGTCTTTAATACTAGGCTCTTGGTGCTTGCTTTAATCCATATAGTGCCTTTTTCAATTTAAACACATGATTTGGAAATTGTGAGTTTTCAAATTCGAGGGGGTTGTTCAACATAAACATCTTCTTTGATTACCCCATTTAGGAAGGCACTCTTAATATTCATTTGATATAATTTGAAACCCTTGAAGCAAGCAAAAGCTAAGAGTACTCTTATGGCTTCTAGTCTGGCTACAGGTGCAAAGGTTTACTCAAAATTTATTCCCTCAATTTTGTTATATCCCTTTGCCACTAATCTAGCCTTAATCCTCACTACTATTCCAGAGTCATTCATCTTATTTTTAAGGACCCACTTAGTTCCAACCACACTTTGTTCTTTAGGTCTCTTGACTAATTCCCACACAACATTCCTTATAAATTGATTTAGCTCTGCTTGCATTGCTAGAATCCAGAATTCATCTCCTAAGGCTTGATCTATGTTGGTGGCTTCAATCATGGAGATAAATACAGAATGACTAACTTCTTTTCTAAGTACATGCCTAGTTTTTACACCTTCTGATGGGTCTCCTAAGATCAATTCTTTAGGATGACTAAAAGAATATTTCCAATCTCTAGGTAAATGCTCATGAAGTTCTGCTCTATTCTCTATAGCAATGATTTATATCCCCTGAATGATCTCAACTTCTTCTTCTTCATGATTAGGTTCAGAGATCTTATCTGATTCATCAAATACCACATAGGTAGACTCTTCTACTATAAGGGTCCTTTTATTAAAGATTCTATAAGCTTTACCTACAGATGAATATCCTAAGAAGATACCTTCATCAGATTTAGGATCAAATTTTTCTAAGGGTGACTTACCATTAATTAAGATAAAGTATTTGCATCCAAAAATATGTATGTGAGAAAGATTGGATGTCCTACCCTTAAGCAATTCATAGGGTGTCTTATTAAGTTTGGATTTAACATTCACCCTATTTAGAACATAACAAGCAGTATTCACTGCTTCTGCCCAAAAATATCTAGGAAGAGTGTATTCAGCTAACATTGTCCTAACAGCTTCAACTAAAGTTCTATTCTTTCTTTCTGCTATTCCATTTTGCTAAGGAGTTCTTGGGGCAGAGAAATTATGTTCTATTCCTATCTCTTGACAAAATGATTCAAACCTATCATTCTCAAATTTTCCACCGTGATCACTATGGATTGTTGAAATTTCATATCCTAATTTCCTTTGAATCCAAGTGGAGAAAGTTCTAAACTCTTCAAATGACTCACTCTTGTGAGCTAAAAAGTTTACTCAAGTAAACCTAGAATAGTCATCCACTATTACAAATCCATAAGATTTCCCTCCTAGGCTAGCTGTACTAACGGGTCCAAATAGGTCTATATATAAAATTTCTAGTGGCCTAGTGGTGTTGATATCCTTGATTGAATGAAATAATAATTTTACTTATTTTTCTAATTGGCAGGCATCACATAGATGGTCCTTAGTGAAGTCTAACTTAGGTATGCCTCTAACTAGGTCTTTCTGAGTGATATTCCTAAGTGTTTTCATGCTAACATGGTATAGTCTCCTATGCCATAGCCAAGAGTCAACAGCTATTATTTTTAAACATAAAGGGTTTGAGTTTTCAATGCAGTTTAAATCTAACATATAGACATTATTTATACTTTTTCCTTCTAGCACAAGTTTATTATTTAGGCTAATCATGCATTTGTTAGAAAGAAACTTTATGTCAAAACTATTGTCACATAGTTGACTAATACTTAACAAATTATGCTTTAAACCATCAACTAAAAGAACATTTTCAATTATCAAATTTTTAGAATTTTCAATGATACCTGAGCCCACCACTTTCCTGGTGGTGTTGTCTCCCAAAGTCACCTTTCCTCCTGACCTGGCCTCCAATGTCACGAACTGCTTCATGTCTCCAATCATGTGTTTTTAGTAGTCACTGTCCAGGTACCACATGCTCTCACTAGGTCTTTTGTGAGAGCATCCATACAATATCAATTAAAGATTAGTTCTGGGAATCCAAGTGAGTTTGGGTTCCACCTTATGCTTGTATGAATGAGATGTATACATGTTATGATGTGATGAATGCAGCTTAGATCTCCACACTAGATGTGTCCTATGGTGAATTATGCAAATGCGGGCTATGTGACCTAGCATGCCACAACAATATAACACCGGGAAATGAGTTTACTAATCTATGGGGGTGATAGTGTCTATTCCTAGGTTTGGATGAAATATACTTTGAGGATTTTGAGTGAGATGGTGCACATGGTGGAGGTTTGTAAAACTCAGCAAATATGGGAGGTGTTTTTTTATTCTCAAACGCATGAATTTTTACATTTAGAAATTTATTTTCTTTATTAAGACTTGCAATTTCAAATTTCAATATATGCTCACTTCTAGCTAGCTTAGATGCAAGTTCCTCTAATTCCTTAAATGTATTCTTTAGTTCAACATGTGATGACTTCAATGTATCATGTGCAATAGTTAATTCAATATGCTTCTTATTTAATGCATCAAATTCATCAAGCAGGGACATGTGATCTCTATCCAAGTCAAAAAATTCTTTAACTACACTAGCATGCTCTTTTTGTAAAGTACTGTGGACCTCCGAAAAGACAACAACAAACACCGCCGCCCCGCAAGGGGAGACGGTATCTGGTGCCAATAGGAGGGCAGATTTGATCACACATATGATTAATCATTGATGATAGCGGTTCTCACCAGCACACCCCGATGAGTAATAATATGTGTGACCTTATCGTTACAACGGGTTTCTCTCACCCAATATATTAGCTCGAGTGAGGTTTATTTGAGAGTGAGATGCGGTTTCCCACGGGCGCAAGCCCCCATGGTTAACTACATCTCAAGCCAGAGCCTGAGAAAACTCTCGATTAAGGATTCTACATTATTCTTTCCAAATTGGGATTGGCACATAGGGCGAATACTAGGAAATCCTACTCGAAGGGAAAGAAATGTTCAACTATAAAGGACTATAGTGGTACACCCACATAAGCTAGTAGGACCCTGTAGGGATAAGCAGCAACATAGACACCTCCAAGGGATCGCTCTAAAGCCAAGAGTTGGGTCACCGTGGGAAAGTATGTCACTACAAGACAGGTGAGATGATTCTGCGCTAGAAAATCAAAGCTCACCAAGCAGTAATGCTAACATTTGAGACTTGATGTATTACATTACAACCAGGAAAGTGCACAAGAGTAGCGAGGGGACGCACTCGCCACTAAGGGAAGTAATATTACATATAAATGATATTTATGAAAAGTTCATAGTGGTGGTACCCACACAAACTGGTGGGACCCTGTGGGAAGTGGAACAATATCGATGCATCCGTAGAGCTACTCTAGTAGTTGAGAGTAGAGCACGAATGAGAGAGAGAGAGTAAAGTAGAAAATGAGTTGATTTTACTGCTAGAAAATCAGAGCTCTCACGTCAGTGATGCTAACACCTGTAACCTGGGTTGTACTTATACGACACTTGCCATGGACTGTGGACTCTTCTTTACTCTGCTCTGTGGATTTATATTAATGTGTTTAGTTTTTATGTGCAATAAAAATTACCTGCTTTTCTTATGTTTCTTTCTTGCATGTGTGTAGCCTGATTTCGCTAGGCTCTTTTGGAACAAATCTTTTCTACTCGTAATAAAATTCTAAAATTTTAAGAATTAAATAACATAAAAACCTAACAATCTAGGGAATAGCCGGATTCGTTCGGGGTCGCATGCATATTAATGTATTCTCTCCCTCTTTGCTATAAGACACTTCCCCGCCTGTGGGTAGAGTCCAGATAATCCGACCTATGAGGATGAGGTGCTGGATCTGGGAAAGTCTAGTCTTTTCTAAAAATTATTTTATAAGCCTTTTTAAAATTCTATGTATATTGGATTTGAGATCGTTAACTAGCATGCATTGCATTAGAAACTAACTAAATCAAAACTTTAATTGCATTAGTTCTAGGAGCATATACCCTACAGTCTAGGGCCAATAAAAAAACTCTCTAGACGTCGGCCCTACTTCCAATAAACTTAAATCTACCCACCCATCTTTCATTAAATGACTGTATAGCATGGTTTTAAAGCGATTAGGTGGTTAGCTGGCTCCCCCTTCCAGGTCGGGGTAAGTCCAGATTTTGCATTGCATTAGCTAAGACACGGGTGTTGATGTTGTGCGTAGAATACCAAACCCATTAGATTTAGGATTCAAGGCTACTATTGTTTCGTAGTATGCCTCATCGGTAGGTAAGTGTCCTTTCTTTCAGAGGCTATAAACCCTACCCATCTACGTCACATAGATGACGCCACCTCCATCCTTCTCTCATGCATGCTTCGAGTGCATGATTTTCTTTTCTCCAGTTTCTTCTCACTACCTTAGTCCCTCCGGATGCTGATCTGAGCCGTGCATGTCGACTAAGCCTAGTTGAACCTTTCTTTCCCTTTGAGTAGGATTTCATAGTCTTCTCCCTATGTGCCAATCCCAATTTGGGAAGAATAATATAGAATCCTTAATCGAGAGTTTTCTTAGGCCTCGGCCTGAGATGTAATTAACCACTGGGGCTTGCTCCCGTGGGAAACCGAATCCCACTTTCAAATAAACCTCACCCGAGCTGATGTATCGGGTGGGGGAAACCCGTTGTGATGATAAGGTCACATATATTGTTACCCATCGGGGTGTGCTGGTGAGAGCCACTATCCTCAATGGTTAATCGTATGTGTGATCGAATATGTCCTCCCATTGGCATACACTATCTCCCCCCGCGGGGCGACGGTGTCTTATTGTCCTTTCGGAGGTCTACAAGTACTAAATTCAGTGTTAAGACTAGCATGCATTTTTTTTAACTTTCTATACAAGTCATGAATCTTTTCAGAAATAATTAACAGTTCATTATAAGAAAGTTGACATACCTCATCTTGATCTGATTGATCAAGGTTATCGTTAGTCATAAGACATAAATTTGTTACCTCCTCTTCTGCTTCTTCTTCTGATATTCTGAAGCAGAGTCAGCCTAAAAGGCTTTTTGTGTTTTACATTTATCCTTCTTAAATTTTGACTTTTCCTCGCCCTTCTCCTTGGTTTGATGAATCTTAATGTTGGGGCAATCAGCTCGGAGATGACCTGATTTCCTATACTCAAAGCAAATTGTGTCAGATGAAACTTTAGTATTCTTTGAGCTTTTACCTTTATTCAAATTGCTCTGATGACGCCGTTGCTTTCTTTTCAGAAAATTTTTGAACTGACGAGTCATCAAGGCTGTGTTGTCATCTTACTCCGCTGTAGAACTGTCACTTTCAGAATTGTTCACTTTTAGAGCCACAATTCGCTCCTTCTTCTTTTCACATGCACCACTTTGCCTTTGACTCACTCCTTGCTCTTAGGCAATGAGCGACCCAAGCAAATTATCAATTGAATAAATATTTAAATCTTTAGACTCAGTTATTGCAATAATTTTTGCATCATAAGAGCTAGGTAAACATCTCAATATTTTATTAACTTTTTTTGAATTTTCTAACTCTCTTCCTAAAGCATGCAAGGATGTCACTATCTAGGTGAACCTAGTGTATATTTCAGATATAGTCTCGCTAGATTTTATGCAAAAAAGTTTGTAATCATGTAGAAGTATATTTAGCCTAGACTGTTTAACCTCATTGTTTCCTTCATACGTGATACATAATATATCCCAGATCTCATTACCAGTACTACAAGTAGATACTTACATATAATCTTCTAATTTCAATGCGTAAAAAGAAACAATTTAAGCACTTAGCATTTAATTGTGTGAATTCTCTATCCTCATTACTCCATTCATTAAATGATAACTCAGTTTTAATGCCATTCAAGATACGAAATGGTGCAGAGTAACTTTCTTGAACTAGCATCCACATGCGATAGTCTATAGACTGTAAAAATGTAGACATGTGAATTTTCCAGAAATCAAATAATATATTGTCAAATAAAGGTGGACGGGTTATAGAATAACCCTCCGCAGTGTTACGGTTACCAAAATATGCCATGAATCTTATGTTTCTAGGTTTTTTTTAAATACTATTTTGAAACCCCACTCTGATACCACTTAAAAGTACGATATGCGCCAAGATGGGGGTGAATTGGTATTTTAAAAAATTAATCTTAAACAGGAGTTCTAATTTTTTTGTATTTTTAAAATAACAATATAACAAGTAGAATACGGAAGCTAATGATTCGGTCATGACTACAATATTGGTGACAAAATTGTAAATCTCACAATATAAGATCAAAATTAGATTTTTCACCAAGCAATTAAAACAGTAAATAAATGCGTGAAAAATAAAGTGCGGTAAAAAAATGGGAAAAGCACATCAGAAATTTTTATAGTGGTTTGTTCACTTGACCTATGTCCACTCCCCGGAGTCCTCCACTCTGGGAATTGCACTACTAAAAGTTGACACTCCTTCTGCTCCCACAGCAAGGCGGAGAAGCCTTTATAAGACTCACTTTCACCTTCCCCGGTGTGGCAGAGTATCATACGCTATGTCACCCTCCCCGTGACGGCAGCGGACCTTCTCCTTTTTCTCCCTCCTGGAGACGGCAAAGTACCTTGAGGACATTGACCTTGAAGCCTATCTTCCTAGAGAACCTTCTCGAGACTCACCAAGGCCATAGGAGGAGCAAGCGTGCAGCTAGCTCGGAGCAACTGTGTGATCCCCTCACACTCCTTCTCCCTCACGCTCAAGATCACCTTCTCCTTTCTCTCACAAACCCTGAATCTCTCTAAAAGCTCCCTCTCAAGAGTTCCTTTCTCTGTCAACCACGGCCTCAACTACTTCTCAATGAATAAGAAAAAGTCCTTTTTAATTAGGCTTCAGAAAACCCCAAAAATTTCAATTTGATGGTTCTGTTTGTACAATACGATCCAATATCGTACAGTATGATTAGTTCAAAAACAGTTCCATTTAGTACGAATGCAGACGAACAGTTCACAAATTTTACGAACATCGTACAGTACCGGACGATCATTTTATTTTTAACTGTTCGTATGGGATGATCTATGGGACGAACAAAATTCATCTCTGTCCATCATCCCGCACTATACCATACATACAGTACGATTAGTTCATTTCTGTCCATTGTCCGGAACGATATAAGTATCGTCCAGGACGATCAGTATAAAAAATTATGGTTTTGTCTGGTACAATCTATGGGATGACCCAAAATCATCTTTGTCCATCGTATAATACGTTCAAATGTAATTAAGAAACCAAGATTTAATTGTCAGATTACGGGGGATAATTTTGGCAAGATTTCAAATGATCGTACAGTACGATTGACATCGTATAGTACGATTAGTTCAAAATTAAATTTAAACTCTTACCAAACTTATGCTGGCAGCTAGAATTTTCAGGTTAAAATAAATCGTAAGGTACGATTAGTTTACAAAACTAATCATCCTGAATTAGCCGTTAAGCCTGAATTTAAATGATATATCATACAATACGATACAAAATCGTACAGTACGATGGATTTTAAAAACTTTAAATTTTAATTAAAATTTTTAACTCTCCCCCTGTGTGTGTACTTGGTCACCCCTGTTACATACATATTTTTGTGGCAGACTCAAAAATAAAAAAATAAAAAAAATAACAATACAAAATTTTGCACATCCTAGTCTACCCAGTCTTGAGTCTTCAGTAGTCTTGAGCTGTGTGTATCTTACATGAAATGTTGTTGCTCACAGATAAAAATAAACATTTATAATTATCAAGGAAGAACATATTAATTCGGTCAGTATTATTTGTCATCATCAAAATCAAGTGCTTGGGATCTTGGATTGTAACAGGAGGGACTTAGCTCAATATTGCAAGTATACATCATATAGAGTGTATTACATGGTGAGAGTTGGAAAAAATTCAATGATATAATAATTTATTTTTAAGAGAATGTTGACCTGTTCGTTTGGTCGGTAGGACCATAATCGACGAGTGACGGTGGTTGGAGGGGCCAAAGTTGGTAGGCGACAAAGGTCACATGGATCATAGTCGGCAGGCAGAGGAGATCAAAGAGACCATACTTGGCAAGCGATAGAGGTTGGAAGGACCATAGTCAGGCGACGGTGGTCGGAAAGATCATAGTCAGTGGGCGAAGAAGGTTGAAAGGGCTTTAGTTGGGCGATGTGGTTGGAAGGATCATAGTTGGGTGAAGGTTGTTGGAAGGACTATAGTTGGGTAATAGTGGTCGGAAGGACCGTAGTCAGGCGATGGTGGTCGGAAGAATGTCAGGCGGTGATCGGCGGTCAGCAGCTAGGTGGAAGTCTGGCGGCAATAGGTGGCCGAGCGGTGCAAGCTTGAGAAAGCAAGAGAGATTCTTTATTTTCATCTCTTTCTCCTCTTCCCCCTCTTTTTGTGAAGAATGAATGGTCTATTTATAGTTTTTTTGGAGTGGCATGACTAGTAAATAGGGAGAAGATTAAGGGCATGTTGTGAGTGTTTCGATGGATGACCAATATCAACTCTCTCAATTGTAGATCATTTATCAAGTATTTAAGTGTATTAATGATGTCAGAATTAGATGATCTTAGGTTTGTTGGATTTGTCTCGTCAAGCCGCTCGATTTGACTGTCAGCATGCTATATTTAGATATCACTTGGTTATCCAATTTATGTTTTGAACCTTCTAAATGTACTTTGGGCCTTCTATTTGGACCCATTTGGGTTCAAATTGGATCGATTTTGGTGTCGTTGGTTTCGTCTTTTTTAGATGTTCAGTTTGACTATAAGTTTGCTAAAATCAAAGTTCAGATGGTCTCGAATTTAATTTTAGAAGTTTTTGATTCATTTTTTAATGACACATCAATCATATATTTTTTGAAGATTGAATATATATTTTTTGATTGCACGGACATTGATATCCAAAATAGAGTGCAAATTATGTATCTCCAAAAAAATTCACTTAATCAATATAAATTCAAAAAAAAAAAAACACACACATAACAAAACAAATTCAACAAAGGTTATCTAATCTGAATCCAAATGAGACTAAGACTTCATTTGGGACAGCTTTTGGCCATTACTTTATTTGCTGCTTTTATTGAATTTTTGTGCTAAAAAATTACTTTTGAAAGCAATAAAAAAGCTGTCCCACTTTCTAGTACAAAGATTTATTGAACTAAAATTTTATATTAAAAAGTTACCTTAGAAAACAGTAAGAAAGCTGTTCCAAATGAAACCTAAATTAAGTACTTAAAGTATGATAACAAATTTTAGGATATTAATTGAAGGATAAAACAATATTTAAATATTGCATATGTATAGTTAAATTGAGTATCTAAATTAGACAAATCCATTGATCTCAAGAGCACATGATTTTAAGGTTTTTAAGGCACTTAAATGGTAAATGATTTGTGTATAATGAATATATTCATCATGAGTTGTCGATGGAGTTTATGAAAATTTTGTTAGATTTATTAAAATAAAACTCCGAAAATAATATAAATAAACAACCTTTCCCCACATGAGGTAGACCTTGACTTGAATTTGGCAAGAGCTTTGAAATCTCAAGAACTCTAGAGCTTTTACCTAACATTCGACGCTGAAGTGCAACGCCACCTACAAGTGTCATCCAATAGCCATTGCCTACCCATCATCTTCTGATGCATCATCACCTTGCCATTGTCGTTCGTTTGCCGTTGTCCAACAGCTATCGTCTGACCACCATCACCCGACTATCATCTAACAATTGTTGTTTAATTGTCATCATCCAATTGTCGTCACCTAACTAAATCATCTTATCATTATCATCATTTCTCTACTACTTTCCCAGTAAACTCTACCATAAATATATGAGATCAAATTTGAGTTCATTATTTTATAACCAAATATTCTCTAATTGAGAGAAAGAGGGGGGATTTGTAACTTTATTTATATAGTTTATCATTTCCTCATAATTATCCCTATTGGCTTTTTTCTTAAAATTTTCATTTAAAATCTCCGCTGTCTCTTTGACTCTTTGTGTCCGTCTCTTTTATTAATGTGTATAAGATTTTAATTCAAAACTAAAATATAAAGTTATCATTCTATCAATATGAATTTATAAACACGGCATAGTAATCTTACAACTAGAGTTATACAAATATATGTTGTTTGGTACTGCTTTTTTGGTGCTTTTTAAAATAATTTTTTAATATAGAAATTTTTTGAATTAGAAAATTTTGTACTAAAAAATTATTTTAAAAAATAATAAGAAAATTATCCCAAATGAACTCATAATCTTAATTTATTTATGTTAAGTGGAACATGAGTAAGAATAGTTAAAGAGAAATTTTTTTTTCTTTTTGAACTATGGCATCACTCTTCATAAATTTATAAAATTAAGACAAAGGGAAGGTGCTTCACGATCCTGCAGGCCTGCCACTTGATGGGCCGCAGCAGCATCACAATGTCGAGCAGAAGCACCAGACTTCGCTTTCCTTACCCGTCTTCTATCGGCCTCCTGTAATCTCAAAAGGCGAAGTAAACACTTATCCTCCATCTCCTCTTCTTCTTTGCATGATTATAGCTTAGGTTTTGCAATGGCAGATGCTCTGTTTGCAGTCATCTTCCTTGAAATATGAATGAGGGGCAATTTTCATTTCAATTTCTTTTGTAAGATCCAAATCTTACCTAAAATGATCAGTGGGAAGTCTGTTGGAGAAAAATATTTGCAAACTTGGAGCAAGAATTAATATAATTAATGTAGGCGTAATCTATTTGCCGCTGCTCGGGAGAGCGGACTTATTTCTTTTGCCTGTGTTTTATGTTTTATCTGATCAACTTCGGTCTAGGTTGTGACGGGATTTCACTAATTTCTCCCTCTTTTTATTAACAAGCGCTGTTAAATCGATGATCTATTTTTGCAGAACTTCTCATTGCCTCCTATAAATCTGTCATCTTGAAGTTAGGCATGGCAATGATTTTTCTTAGACAAATTAGAGCAGGTTGTTCTTCTAGAAGGTTCCTGAGTAGCAGTAGCAGTAACTTGGACCTCGCAATTGCGGATCTGAATAGGGTAAATAGTTTCTGCTTTTGGTTATTCCCACTTGAATTTTGTTAAAAATTTATAATTTATTACTCTTCCCTTTTGTTACTGGAATTTCCTGCTTTATGTTTCTACTTTGAGTATTTCCACTTACTAATTGTAAATATGTTTATACTTTTGTGCTGTAATTCACTCATCAGAACTGGTTTGTTTCCTTTAAGTGTGCAGTGTGCATGCCAAGATCAGTGGCAGAATTAGCCATTTTTTTAGTGTGGGCAAAATAGGCTTGTGAAATGCATAATCTTATATATGAAATAAAAAAAAATAGTAAAATGTTTATTTTTAAGAGGAAAAAAATTCAGGGTGGGCAATCACCATTTTCTTGGTTCCACCCCTAACCAAGATTATAGACACCAAAAGACGTTGATCAATGAACATCCAACATATAATAACCATAAGCAGAGGACATCAGGCATGAATGATTTCCAAGCACGAATATAGCATCAACAAAATAGATCCACAGTGAATGAATAGCTCAACTAGGATAAGAGTCATTTCATCAAAGGTAGAGTGCTAAAATATGATTCTAGAGATAACACAATAAAATGGTAAACCCTTACAACATCCAAAATGCTAACTCGACGGAGACAATGGTTGAAATGATGAGAGAAAACAAATTCAGTTGCCTACCAAATTGTAATGAATTCTAATTCAAAACCAGTAATCCTCCAAAAGGAGCAAAAGCCATAAATGCCATATATTTACAAAACATAAAAATGCAACCAATATGATCACCATATAAAGATTAGAGATCATCATCTAGATAGAGGTGATATTTACAAACCTCAAATAGTAGAAGTCAAAAGTAACCATAACACCAAAACAAAGCGCTTATAGAGTCCATACAAAGTAATCAAAAAGCTAAAGCGAAAGCCATAATCAATGATCACTTCATCTGATTCTGGAGGATGGCCTTGTCATTTTAGGCATCTTAAGATAGCATTTTTACTTGCCAATAGTAAGAAGTCTTCTTGGCTATTCTAGTTACAATTAATCCAAGCATCGTAGGTCCCATCAATAGCCAATAAACTGGCTCCCTCATCATATTCATAATGTTTAGCCAATCAAATCGACCCCAATAGTAACAAAAGGAATCTCTCTAAAAAAGTGCTTAAGATGATAGGTGTTGAGAGAAGTGATCAAAATATTAATAATACGATTATTAGAGATGGGTTCCCTTGTCCTTATGCTAGAATCATTACCTATAATAAGACAACTAAAACTACTTAAAGAAGTAGGGAAAACATGCAAAAACTTTGGATGGTCATGAAGTTCCACAACGAAGTGCGTAGGATTGGAATCAGTCCCCATACATAGAAGCAGGGAGCTTAGAAGGTCTAGGAAGTTTAGTCATAGCCGCATCCACAAATAAAGGCTTTCAAAAGATATCCCAATAGAGTAGAGAAATTCAAGCCTAATGAAGAGTATGAGAATGTGAGGAAATATAATTCAAATAGGGGCAATTGGGGGGCTCTTTTATTCTTTGGGGGCCCATTTTAATAAACGCATTGTAAAATCAAACACATGATGATCTATGAGATAAAAGTCCATGCAATCCTCTTCCATATCAACCTGACTAAGGTTTTATTTATAAAATAAATGACCAGTATTTGCATAGTCAAGAAAGCCAACCTCAACGAAGAACTGCTTGATACCTTCAAACTTAAGACATCCTGAAGAAAAATTACTAAATGGTGCGAGCTCAACTGGCTTAACACAAGAATATTAATCTTTCTATTGGAAGGTTTGCTTTTTGTGGGTAGAAGATTTTTGATCCTAATAGAGAAGGAAGGATAGTTATACTAAAAGCCTTTGAAATGATTCTGGCATCCACAGATAAAGCTAAGGTTTTTTGCTAAAAGATATATCAGATCGATCAACAAGGTTGGTTGGGTAATCTCTTCGCAAACATAGTCGTTGAGGAGAAAAGGTTGGTTGAAATGCTTGCAATTCACTCTAAGATGGGTAGATCTGAGGAATCATGTAAGGAGACACCATAGGCACTAACGTAGAGAAAAATGAAGGTCCAAAAATGGATTCAAGTCATCAAAAGACATCAAATATGATGGTAGATGAAGGAAGTAGTGACTTGGGGAGGAGGGAAAAAATGCCACTAAGAGATGAGAAATCCTAGCAAAGCCCTAACCTAGTGCATGATTTTAACCTATTTTGGATATTACTTTTATTTATTAAGCACACATATAAGCATGCGCCATAAGCATTTGTTCATGTTAAGTTTGTCTTCATATTATGGTCCCGTCTTGTGCTTATTAAGTAGTTGCTCTTAATTGTGTAGATTGTTGCATAGGGTCTAAATCATTACAGAGGTCTATGGGCTTTAACATGAATGTTGAGAGGCGGTCGATTGATTGGCTTATGCTGAAAGTTGTATGCACTAAGTAATCTCACAACACATCCTTACCTAGTGATTTAAGGCAATATGATGTTTTGTTAGTAAAAACTAAAAAGCTTAAGAAGGTGGTAATCCTACGAAGTTAGCTTATTTAAAGGAGAGAAATTATTATTTGTATATATGGAGCAATCATAGCTTTGAAATGCTTATAGCTCATGAACTTCTTGCTTATTTGTCACGCATTGTGTGTTAGACAATTAACTAGAACATCCAAATGGAAATCTTCTTGCAGAATTTATATCTTTGTGTGATTATTGCACATCTACAAGATATGTTGATCTTTTTTTATTTATTTTGCTAGAAGATTTGAGGCCTTTATTTGTGGTTAGATTGGATACACTTGTGTTTGCAAACAAACGTTTTCTCATACGCCATTTGTTTTGAACACCTATTTATAATCTATCCATATGTTTGAAGTGTCATTCATCTTAGGATCTTTGTGAATAATGTTTTCATTGACAACTATTTATTTTCCCTTATTTTTATTAGAGATCTCTTTCTTCGACGGAGACGACAGTATTTTACCACTTCTCAACTGCACTTGGGCCACTTAATCTGACTCGGACTCATTTGATGAATCATTTTTTTCATAGTCAGCCATTGTCGTTTCCGGAGATTCATCTGCAGGCTCAGATTCATCGTCTAGTTTTACATGATCCATCTATGACGTTATGTAGATCTTTGATTCATCTTCATTCGGGAAGTATAGATCTTCTTCCGAATTGTAATCCATCGGTGGTACCATTAGACAGGACTTAGAAGCCGCTTTTTAAACGCATTCTTCTTTGGTCGACATATTTGATGTCGTCGAAATGACTCAGCATGTTTCCACAGGAAACGAGTCTTCATCAGCCTCTTCCGCTTCATCTATTTTAAGCTTTGACATAAAGTCGGCGAGCTTAATAGGCCACCTTATAGTCTAGTAATACACATCCAAACTGTCAATAGCCCTTTGAGTGGATGCCTTTTTCTCATTGGACTTCTTCAGTTTGATTCTTTTCTTGGAACATCTTGATTTTACCTTATCAGATTTTGATGAGCTAGCTTGGCTAGGGTGTTGCTTGGAAGTAGATGGATCTAAAACAGGCAACCCCTTTAAATCTATCACTGGCTCAGTAGGAGACCTCCACTTGCCACCAGGAACTTCTTCTAGCTGCTTCAACATTTTTATCATCTTCTTAGAGACCGCAGTCTCCCATTGTTCATCCTAAGCTGGCTCATTTTTTGCTTTTCCTTTGGTCGGGGGTACAAAAGAGGTCTTAACCTCCCGAGTTGATTATTTTATGGGATGAACTAACACATTATTCGATAATGTGAATTCTCCCTTTATATATTTTCTTTCCAGCCAATCCTTGAAGACGTTGTAATCTTCGATAGGATGGCTAATTACCCGATGGTATGGGCAATAATTTGGGTCGCCGGTATGATTAAACATTTCGGGCTTCTTGAATTCTGACATTTCCAGACCCGCTCTGAGTGCTTGTCAAAATAATTTGACGACACTTTCTCTCTTAAATGGGTATTCTTTATTCATTTTCTCCTTGAGGGATAGGAACGTTTGATCACCAGTTCCCATTACTCGTCTTGGACATTTTCCTCCACTAGGAAAAGTCTTGGACGTTTGATCACCAGTTCCCATTACTCATCTCAACCAAAGGCCGAATGTTGGCCTTTAAAAGAGAAGAATAATTCTAAGTTAAGTGTTGCAGAGATGAGGATGCTCAGGTGGATGAGTGGCTTTACCCTTAGAGATAGGATACGAAATGAGCATATTCGTGAAAAGGTTGGAGTAGCTCTAGTGGAAGATAAGATTAGAGAGAGTCGCCTTAGATGGTTTGGTCACATAAAACGGCGGCCTTCCGATGACCCGGTTAGGAAAGTAGAGGTCTTAGATTTGACTTATGTTAAGAAAGGTAGAGGTAGACCTAAAAAGACTTGGTTAGAAAATATTAGAAATGATCTTTCTTTATTAGATTTAAACGAGAATTTGACTTTTAATAGGACACAATGGAGAAAAAGGATTCATATAGCCGACCCCACGTAGTGGGATAAAGGCTTGATGTTGTTGTTGTTGTTGTAGGAAAATTCTGAGGCTTGTCATTTTCCCCGAGTACCAGCTTTGGTTGAGGGTTAGCATTCACCTGTTGCTTTCTCCTGTCTTCTTGATAAATAGGTTGTTTGCATTTATCGACATTATATACCACCTGTTTTATTTTATCAGCCCTGGAAGAGAATGCGGATCGGGCTTCACCTTTCTGGTTGTCTGGGGTTTTAGCCTTTTTAAATTTGTCAAAGTGGCTTTCAGATTTTGACAAGTTCAATTTTTCGAACTTTGTCACTCTGTCTAAAAATCTTAGAAGGCTGTGATAGAAGCCATGCATAAGAATGGTTGCTTCTTGTCATCGATGTTTCCATTAACCATTGAACTGCATGCTCCTCATCCAACTGTTGCTTACATTTCATATTAATATTACGCCAGCGAGTTATATATTTTGTCATTGACTCGTCCCTTTTCCATTTCTCAAAGTCTCCAATTCTGCGAATGTCTTTATGGAATTGTTTGGTAACTCGGTGTATCATTCAAAAGTAGTCAATGTCAGGCTACTGACGAGTTGCCAGAAAAATAGGCCGTCAACGCCTCCCGTATTTTTGCAGGTGGCTTTAACTTGTGCCAGGTTCTACTTGGGGTTGTTGTCGTTGAAGGTATTGAATTTTGGAATAGAATACCCTTTTGGATATGGCACCTGATCGAATTCCACCAGGTATAAGTGGCCCTTGCTTATTAACTTTTTCGCCTGCTCAATGGCTATAATGGATTTAATCTTTTCATTGATTATGCCCTCTAGCTGTGTGAATGTCACAGGCTCAGAGGGGCTTGCCACGTTTTGCGGAGTGCACTGGCGGATCACATTATTAGCTTCGTTACCTCCCTCAGGTGTACCTCTCACTCCTGAAACTTGAGGCACCTGGAGATTTGGTGGATTGGTAGGAGCACTGCTCAAGGCATGATTGACAGGCAGTGCTGGCGTAGGGCCTGCGGTAGCAGTCCTCTACATCATCGCCATCATCTGTGCCATCATCGCAGTCATTTTTTTCATTTAACTAAGAGATTTATTTATCTTTAGCCTTCATTTGCCGCTTCATCTGTCTCTGTATGTCTGCAAGTGTGACAATGTCAGCAACGAAGGGATTTTCTTCAAGCTCTTCTTCCCATTCTTCTGAGGAAAAGCCACTTCTACCAGCAACAGATCTGGTCCCATAATGGTGCCGAAATGCCCGTCTCATTGGCGGCGGTCCATCGTCGTCATCATCATCATTGTCATTTTTGCGCTCTACCATGTAGACCACGGCGACCTCCATGGTATCTTCTTCATCCTCTTCTTCTGATATCAAGATCTTCAAGCGGCGTCACCACTGAATCTCTGGTTCATTGTTTGGGATGAATACTTCTTCGATTCGAGGGCTACAATCGAAGTTGACTTCTTCTCTAGATGGGACTGGCGAATGACGGTATCCCTTGGAAGATTCTCCAAGGTGTTGACCGTCAAGCTAGCTGTCATTGTAGACCTTCTTTAAAACCCATTTCTAAGGACCTTTATTGGTGGAGGCGGATCTCTGGGATGCTGCACCAGATGTCACGCCCAAGTATATTTCTCTTTCCTGAATTCTCTCTTCACTAGGTCTCGGACTTCAAATTTCTTTTCCTTTCCATTGGGGCCTTTAGCGGTGGATCCCTGAAAACGTGGTTCAGGTGTCACACCCCGATGCTCACCGCGTGGGGCTTGTCTTTGCTCTAGTCTTGCTACCACAACATGTGGTAGCCTTCCCCTCCTTGCACCAGTTATAGGCGACTGGCGAGATTTCCTTTTCATTTGCCCCTTCTCCTTTGCCACCTTCAGCACTTTGTGGACTCTGGAGGATAGGGTTTTGGGTCCCCTTCTCTGGGGGACTGGAGTCAGGTGCTGCTTCTCCCATAAAGACTGTTTTAGTTCATTAGTAGAGCTGTTCCTCTTCACCCATCTCAAGTCATCAAATTTGTTCTGAGTAGGAACCCTCACTTCTGGTTCTTGAGCTGGCAGTGTAGAAGGATGGGCAGGCAGTGGTTGTTAAGCTCGAAGCTCTGCATTTTTCTTTCTTCTTTGCCTTCTTGGAAGTGTTCCTCTAGATGAGGAAGCTTCAGCATCATGCCTTCCAAGTACGACAGGCTCCCTTGGCAAGGCGGTGGTATTAGCAGTCACCACGGAGACTCTTCCCCCGTCTACAACCCTCTTCATAGCTAGGGCTCCCGATTGAGATAGCCTCTTAAAAATAGAAATCCTCTGGTGAGGAATATCCCTAGCAGTGGCTCGTGGTGCTGGCAAATGCACGCGACTTGTAGGTACTTCAGTCTCCATTCCATACATAGGAACGACAGTAGCCCTTGCAATGGCTGCAGAGAATTGTAGCCCTTCAAATTGAATGGTGGCTCTGGAGTTTCCAATGTTAATAACATCATTTGCCCGTTGAATGCTGGAACCACGTTCCAGCTGGATGGTGAAGGGAGTGTTCTGGGGAACATTTGCACAAATGAAAGGCAAATGTTAGTGATCAACATTTGATGCATCATCCCACACTTTCAAAATATAGAGACTTCACAGAACAAAATAATATAAGTTAGTAATTTAAATAAATTTTAATCCTGCTTAATGAATTTTTCACGAGTTTATTATAGGATTATTTTTAGAATATTTAGAATTTTTTTAAGCCCATATTGATTTGTTGCTACTATAGCACTCAGATGACTAGCTAGAAATGGAAGGAGAAACTGTCTCTAGCAGAGTCGCCAGAAATTTGTGTGCTCCAAAAATTCGCGCCCCAGCCTCTTTGTGGCCCCTTTATTTCTTCAGGTCGTCGAGGAGAGTTTTAACAAGTAAGTTTTGAGGCAAATTGGGTTCGGCTATAAGGAAAAAGGCGTGTGTGGGGAAGGTCGACGAGTGTGCGTGGCCTAGTTGGGATGGAGGTCTGAGTGGCGGGGTCGAGTTTGGGGCTTTTGGCCGAAGTAGAGGAGGCGGTATCCAGGCGTCGAATCAAGCGGCTTCGACTGCTTGTGTGGAAACGGGATTGTGTTAGTGTCGAGTTCGGATGCTGGAGCGGGAGATTGGCTTCAGTCGTGAGGAGTTCGGCCGGCACAGTGGAGGAGTTTGGTTGCTAGGTTAGAGGCTTGGTGGAGGTCGTGATTGGGCTTGGTGGAGTTTGGATCGGGTAGCCGAAGGGATGGGCTGGGTTTGGCTGTGATCGAACGACCTGTAGGCGGAGGAAGATCGGACGTTGGCTTCGGCACAGTGGCTGGGTTCATATTTGATGTTGGAGGCGGATCGGGATTTCGAATTGTTTTGACAGGAGTAGAGAGCGTGAGCAGGAGAGTAGTTCGTGTGCCGAAGAAGAACGAAAGACATCGCTCGTTCTCATTTTAACAACGCGGCCAAAGCGGATATCGCGGAGATCGTGCGAATGATGTCGAACGTCCCGGCTGCAGGTGAGGTGAGGCTTGATTTGATGTTTTTTATTTTTCTGTGGAGGTCAACACTTGGCAAGCCCAACCTCGCAGCTAGCCAAGGCTTATGACACACAGCCACTTGCTTTCCCAACATGGTTCATCTAACCCTTATTGTTTCCCCAGTGCGTAATTTTTGCTTCTAGATCACAGTTGCAGTTTCAGACATCCACGCCTATCGCTTCTAGATTTTCATCTTGAACGAAATTAAGTGTAACTGTATTGGCTACAATATGTCTTGCCAAAATTTCATCTGGCTTTTCTCATTTTTAATGAAGAACATATATCTGATTTTCCCTATTGAAGAGCAAAAAGTCAATGAACTTGCAACAAGCTTTTGGTCCGTTGTTTTACTTTCAAAACCTTGCTCATTTCTTCTCAAGTTCTTGAAACAAACCCTGCATTAACTGGTAATTCATTTAATGTATTCCATGTAGACGCTGGAAGTTAGAGTAGCTTTTTCTTTGGCGGTCAAACGAATGTGAAGTGAGCCAATGACTACAAGAAATTGTTGTTAAGAGGGAGAAGTATGATTGCTTGGCTATTTATTGAAGAGAGTGAACGAGTAACTTGGAATAGTTGAGGATTCAAACATAAAACCATTAAATTTTTTGATATTTTTGTGGGATTTTACTTCTATGAAACTGGGACATCTTAATATTTCGAGTCACTGTACTAAGATGTTTTGCTTGTCTAGATATAAAATAAACCTAGCTATCAAGAGTGATATCACAATGATACAATAGATCAAAGAGCGTTCCTCTATTATTCACAAATTACGGAGAACTTATAGCACTAGAAAATTGAAACAACATAGAAGATGATGAATCTAATTGCCTTGTAATAATCAGCTAATTTCCCTTAAACTGTCTTACCCGATGGCAGGACCCCCCAAGTTGCTTCTTTATTTAAAAATCAAGGCAAATATAATTCCAGAAAATGAAATTCGCTTTACCTACTTTACATTGCATATATTAATTTTTTTAAGGGTAGAACCTAGTCTTTTCTTCTTGCATTCAGAAAAAATTATTTAACACTCCATTCAAACTGTTAATGTGATTAGTTAATTCTGTTTCATCTTTTCTGTCAAGTTTAAGCAATCAAATTAGAGAGCCCTTAGCAAATCTGCCCCACATTTCAGGAAATGGAGTCCATTTTTGGAGAGCCTCCTACACAAAGTAGCATACATGGTGAGCTTCCTTCAACCAGCGCCATAAATAAATCAACAGCTCCAGAATATCCAGTCCTTCCCTCATCAGATAAATGCAAAAAAGGTCTGTCTCATGTTGACAATAGCGGAAACGCTTTAATGGTTGATATATCCTCAAAAGAAGATACTAAGCGAAGCGCCGTAGCCAGTTGCAGAGTCCTCTTGGGGAAGCATGCATTCAACCTAGTGGCAGCAAACCAGATTGTGAAAGGTGATGTATTGAATGTGGCAAAGATTGCAGGAATCCAAGGAGCTAAGCAGACCAGCAACCTCATCCCTTTGTGCCATAACATTAATCTCACCCGAGTGGATGTCAATCTCATTTTGAATAAAGAGGATTTCAGCGTCGAGATTGTCGGAGAAGCAGCGACCACATCGAAAACTGGTGTCGAGATGGAAGCAATGACTGCAGTTGCTGTTGCTGGGCTCACTGTGTATGATATGTGCAAGGCTGTGACAAAAGAAATCCAGATTACCAATGTTTGTCTTGAGCATAAGAATGGAGGGAAAAGTGGCAGTTGGTCCAGAAAACTTTCATCGGTGAGTGATGATGATTACATTTGAAGGATCGAAAAGACAGTTCATCTTGGTCTATTGGTTGGGAGTTTTGACTATCAATTAAGGCTTCGTTTGAGACGGCTTTTTTGTTACTTCTTAAAGCAGCTTTTTAGTACAAAAAATTTAATTTTTTATCTAAAAAGCTACTTTAAGAAGCATGAAGAAAGCCGTCCAAAACGAACCCTAAGAGGTCTTGGATTCGAAAGTTATGTATGAATTTGTCTTAATTGACTCAGAAGTTCCAACAAAAAAAAAAAAGACCGAGAAGACCGCAACTTTGGTTTCAAGTGAATATTTGGATGATTTGGGCTTTACAAATGGCAGAAAGTTAGAGCTTTTAACAGTTTGATTACTGCTTATTTGTTCTTGACAGGTAAAATTTTCCTCAATAATAAAAATTAAAAAACAAAGAACTTTGGGAGGAAATCTTCTTGTTTTATGATGACATTCAAGCTGTATCATAATGTCTCCCTTCAAGTATAATTATTTCTTATTTAAATATGTAAAATAATAATATGAATTTCATATTAATGTCAGAGGTGATATATTTTATTTTGATATGTAATAAATTTCATATTTATATTATTATTTTGACATATCTCTCCTTTTTTTTATTTTTTTAATTGTCAATCCGCACATTTGACTTTATTTTTGAAAACCCTAATGAGCCAATAATAGCATTTTTCTTTATATTATTACATTTAACCAGTATGGGTCATTTGTAAAATTGGGCCAGAAGGTGGGTTCGTGGGCGGGCCGTGGACCGACCCCTGGTCCCCAACTGCACGTCTTCAATAAGGTGTAACGCACCATTGGGTCGAGGAAATCACTTGAGGCTAAGGAAACGATAACCCACCCAAGTGGGACCCATAGATTCAGGAGTTATTGAGTTAGGATTTTGAGTTTGAGCTTAAATTCGAGCTCATAATATATATGAGCTTGAGTCCGAATTTGACCCGACTCGGCTTAGCTCACGGGCTTGTCGAGCTAGTTTGAATAATATTAATTGATACATCAATATTTATATTAGCTGAATTAATCATTTTTATCCAACTTAATAGTAAGAAATCAACTAGAAATTAATTGAGTCTAATATAAATATTAATTAGACGGATGAGGGTATGGCCAAACTTATGACCTAAAAATAGGAATTTTCAATTCTTTCTCCTAAATTTTATTTTTAGAAATTTAAGTTTTAAAATAAATTTGATATAAATGAAAATTAATTTAAAATTTTAACAATAATTTTAATTTTAGCAACTAAAAACTAGTTTGTCCATTACTGTTATGTTGATTTTTTTTAAATGGTGAATATAAATATATAAATTTGATATAGATTAATTTAAAGAAGGGTCAGAATCATTTGAGATTTTGTTTGGGACCGGAATATATGATATGAATTACTATATGATATAAATTGCTTTATGATTTATCTGTTCAGCATTGTTGTTTAAATAAATTGGATAATTGCTATGTTTCGATTTCTTTTCCCAATATAATCAGTGATTTATTCACCTATTTTTAAATATTTAAAAATATTAATAAAAGAGAATTTGAAATTTTAGATTAGCTTGTGTGATCTGCTGAGCTATT
This sequence comes from Dendrobium chrysotoxum, assembly GCA_019925795.1. Classification (NCBI taxonomy): domain Eukaryota; kingdom Viridiplantae; phylum Streptophyta; class Magnoliopsida; order Asparagales; family Orchidaceae; genus Dendrobium; species Dendrobium chrysotoxum. The sequence goes on from CM034314.1 coordinate 14,661,866, forward strand.
GTAGCTCACTGTTGGTTGCTTGCAGTTTTAGGATCTAGGAAAGGGAAGGAGGCTGTTGATTAATATGAGTTGATAGGTATTTTATTATTTTGATTTTTGTACAGTCATGATTAGTTAAATTTTCAATTATGTAGCTCTTGCATGTTGCCATGTTCTATAGTGTAAATATTTATTTCGATAAAATGAAAGAAACTTTATGAATGAGTTTATTTTCAGTATTTGAATATTTTAGTAGCTTTGTTATCTGTAGTTTTATTTGAAATAAAATTGAAAGAGACTATGAACATTCCAAAACTAAATCTTGGAAATTGTCTGTTATAGCTCAACACGATGCGATATATCTTGATCGGGTTGAGGTGTTACACTTAATGAGCTTATATCGAGTTTGCTCACAAGCTTAAATAATATTATTCATGAATATAAACGAATTGAATATATAGCTATTCAAGCTTGTTTATTTAACCAACGAGTATTTAAAAAAAAATTCAAGCTTATTGATTATTTAATCAAACGATCACGAATGAGCAATAATCAAGCCAAGTCACGATTAGCTTGTCGAACACTTGGTTCATTTGTAGCCCTATATACTAGTTTTGAGGTAATTTCATCCAAAAGCAACTTTCATGTATATTTCTCTAAAAAAATAAAAAATACAAATATTTCGAATAATTAAAACTATTATGAGGCATATATAATCATGGAGATTAAAATCAATGATATCATTTCATGGGGCTGTGTTCATTAATAATCAATAAATGACTAGGGTTTTCATTGATTCCCTCTAATTCACTTCAAATTAAATAAAGAAATAGTGTTGAGTGATTGTATATCTATGAGATGGCGAATTTTATCATTGTGGAGAAACTTTAGCTTCAAGGAGTCTCCTAAAATATAATACATGAGATAATATATATTTTTATAAATAATAGTTCTTTATTTTATGATATATATACACTAAAACGGGTATGACCTATCTGAAATGATTCAACTAGTTTTTATTATCAGTTACAAATGATGCATTTTTTCATAATTGAAAAAGTTGTTAAAATAGTATAATATAAATAAATTGTATATAGCAAATTCTATGGTGGAAGTTGAAAAATTATTTTGGCATAAGAGTTATCTTCAAGAGATCATTTACTGCATATTTGGTCATACTTCTTTAAGGAGGAAAGACCAATGACCAAGAAATTCAACATAAATCACAACGCTAATGCTGGGAGTTAGAGTTGATGTCAACAGAATGCATCGATCTTATAAGTGATGGCATATGTTGGCATTAGCAATGAAGTTGGCATGCGTAGATGTAACCAAGTGATAATGCTGAAAGGACTATAGGTTGGGGGACCGTAATCAGGCGACATTAGTCAAATGGTCGTAGTTGAGCAATGATAGTCAAAGGATCGTAATCATGTAATAGAGGTCGAAGGACTATAATCAAGCAATGGTAATCAGAGATCGTGGTAGGGCGACATTGGTTGACGAAATATAGTTGTCATGAGTTATTGGTCAAAGGACTATAGTTATGTGACAGTAGTTGGAGGATTTTAATTGGGTGAAAGTGGTTGGAGGATCATAGGTGAGGGATAGAGGTAGGAGAGTTGTAGTCCGGTGATAGTAATTAGAAGGACCATAATTTGGCGATATAGTTTAGAGGATTGCAATTGGATAATAGTGATCAAAGAATCATAGTCAGACAATGATGATTACCGTAATTAGGTAATGTTGGTTAGATGATTGTAGTTTGGTGATTCTGGTGAGAGAAGCATAGTCATGAAACATTCATCAAAAGGCCATAATCGGGCGATATTGGTCGGAAGACCGTAATTGGTCGATGGAGGTCAAAAGATTACAATCGTGTGATGATATTCAAAGGACCACAATTAGCGATAATATTAGAGGACCCCAGATAGGAAACAACGATCAAAATACTATACTCGGTTAATGATGGTTGGAGGATTATAGTCAGATAACAGTGGTCGAGAGATAGTTATCAGAATCCAATAATCAAGTAATGATGGTTGGAGGACCATAGTCAGACGAAGATGGTTAAAAGGTATCAGTTCGATGGCGACGATGGTTGGTATCCCGACAACAACAATCAAGTGGTGTCCAATGGTGTCAATCTAATGGTGGTCCGATGGTTATGATCGAGCAGTGGTTTGATGATGATGGTTTGACAATAACAGTCAGATGATGGCTTAATAGTGGTGCTCAAGTTAAGCTTCAAAATTCCTTAAGCCTCCAAGCTCTCTTGAATCTCTGGCTGTGGTTTGCTCCATGTCGCCTCTCATATAAATAGTGGGAACCTAGTATAGATTTTTTAGAGTGTCATACCTCATAAATATAAAAGAAATCTGAAACACTCTATTGGATGGTTCATATTGACTCTCTCAATTATAGATCATTCCTTCAATATTTAAGTGCCTTTATGATCTTAAAATTAAACAATCTTAGCTCATTTCATTTGATTCATCTTATTTAGACACTCGATATGACTATAATTATGTAAGATTTGGAAATTATTTACTTATCCAATTAATGTCTTCAAGTTTTCAATTATACTTCAAGTGCTTGATCTTAATATGGGCTCATTTAGACTCGGATTGGGTAACTTTGACATTGTTGGGTTTAACTCATTGAGACATTCATTTCGATTTAAATTTGTTAAAGTTAAAGTTTAAATGGTCCCATATTAGTTTTGGAAGGTTTTAATTCAAATATGCATTGAGGTTCATGCCCAATCAATATGATTTTCGATGACATCAATTGCCCTTATTTTCGAACGTTGAAGCTTGTGCCATTCAAATATATGTTTAATCTTAAAAAAATTTTGAGGAAGCTATAATGTGCAACTACTCCCTCAACATTAATATGTACCACTCTTGAAGTCATAGACTAGGTAAAATATTTTTATTATAATTTCAGTTTTATATGAAGTTGATGCATCAATTAAAGCAAAAATTGCTAAAAATTTTCACTCCAGATCATATAAAATTGCACTAAAGTGTTATTGAGACTCAATTAGGTACTAAAAATATCAAAATTGAGTCCAAAATATCAAAAATTAATTAATAGGACCCAAAACTAATTGAATTGAATTGTTTAAGATGAAAATTGACCTATAACACACGTAAGTAGCTAGACTTGTTGGCCAACCGCCACTTACCATAGGAAGTATTGAAGCCATGGACACCCATAGAGGGGCATTCTGTGGGGGCACATAGCCTTTTCCTCCTATAGATTTTTTGTTGTTATTATTTGAGGATGCCATCCTAAGAGTGTACGGATTCTTTGCCTAGTGAGGGGTGACAAGCACTTTTTTTTAAAATGAATATATTTTATTTATTTTTTAATGTAAAACATTTATTTTTTCTCTAAAAATAAATTCGAAGAAATCAAAAAAATTGAGTAATCTTTTCAATCTTTCTCCCTCTTGAATATATAAAAAAGCCCTCTAGGGCTAGGGGATAGGCATAGTTTTCTGTTGTAGGCTGTAGCTTGTCTAGTGAAAGGAAGAAAAAATTACCTAATGAGAGCATAAAGAGCATCATAGGCAATCAATACTTAGCTCATTTATGCAAGCTCCAATTCTCTCAGTGAATTGCAAGAAATTTTATCTGATAAGAGTTTAAAGATCGTCAAAGGAGACTAATACATGGTTCTCTAACATATGCACTAGTTCTCCCTTAAGAAAGGCAAGAAAATTAGTTAAAAGTAATTTAAAAATTGTTAGAGGTGACCCATGTCTTATTCTCTTATGTGGGTTCCATTTCTTCCCCATGAAAGGCATGAAAAACTATCAAGGAAGACTTTAAAAATTATTGGACGTGGTCTCCTACACTAAGGCCTATCCTCCCTCAAAAGAGGCATTGACTATCCACATTGGGCAGACCAAATTTGGATGTATTTAAGACTTTCAATCTCTACAATGAGGCTCCCATCTTTCCTTAAAAATGGCATTGGCTAGAGAGTTTTGGTATTTTAGTCCCCATGACGAAGCTTTGGCTTCCTTTGAAAGAAATGTTAATTGTCCTTATTTTTCATATCAAACTTGGAAACATTCAAGACTTTCATTCTCCATAATAAGGTTTCAATCTTCATTCGAAATAAGTGTTGACTATCCTTACCAAATAGACTAGATTTGGAGGCCAATAAGGCCTCCTTTACACTTTCCCTTAGAAGATAAATTCCAATATTAGTTATGTAAGCATCGATATTGACTTTAATGTCATTGGAAGCATGTTAGTGTGTTATATTGAAAAAGGCAAAATTTTACTTTTTTGAAAACTATCTTCAAAAGAGAAGAGATTGCCCATATATATTATATTGGGTTTCAACATTGGTAATGTTAAGCATTGATGTTGGCTTTACGGTCATCAGTCTAATTTGAGATGTGTAGCAGTCAAGGCAAAAATCCTTTTAGCTTTTAAAAGCTATAACAAACTTTTTAGGTGAAGTGGCTGCTAGTTGGAAGCTAAGATAAGAGTTTGAGAGTTATAGAAGACTTCATAAAATTTATAATGATGTTGATAAAGAATGTGTCAATATCATGTATATTCAATGATTTTATATGTGACCCTTAAATAAGACTTATTATATGTACAACTCATCAATTTATGCTTCTTCATGTAAAATATAAGCTTAGTTGATGTTTACAATCAAATGGTTGGAAGTAATGATGAATAATGAAATCTGAACCTTTTATGTATACCGATCAAATACTCTAAAAACTTGCCTCCTAAAGGGTACTAAGCTTCTTGGATGCTTGCATCTTTTTGTGTCTACACATAACCATGATTAATGTTCTACCATGATGGTGACAAGTTTTATTAATGATTTAACTTTAACCAAGTTCCTTATCTGTGATAAGGAGGATCATGAAAAATTCTTTTATAATTTATGATTTCTTTAGGTTATTAGTATAAGGGTTTCACCCTAAATTTTAATTGTGGTAGAAAATATCAAGAGAAATTCATCGAGGTCATTTGCCATGTCCAAAATTATTTGTCAGATTGTTAATCAATAATATTAACATGTGTGAAAAAGCTTGAATGAAAATTGTCAAGAACATTTGACCTATCTGAGATTGTTTGTTAAAGTATTGCTCGATGATGTTAATCTATGTGAAAAATGTCAAGAGAATCCACTAAAGATATTTGACCTATTCAATGTTATTTGTTAGGTCATTACTCAATGACATTAACCAATATTAAAAATGTCAAGAAAAATTCCCTTGGAATTAATTATACCTTGATTGGGAGGGAGCCAATACCTAGAGTATTCTAAATAGATGGTGAAGATTGTTCTATCTTTAAAAGTTGCTACCCTTTCAAGGTCATGATTGTGATCTTGCCCAATAAATAGAAGTTTATCTAGGGACTATATATGGAGTTTGACTTTCTTAAGAAATTTTATATATTTACTAGAAGTTTCAAGAAAATGATTATCAATAAGATTGTTCTGAATGTATATACAAATATTGGATGGAATGATTTACATGGCTATAACTATACTCGAGATGTTAATGTGAATGTTCCTTTGAGGTTGTAGCAAAAGTTAATCCCTAATCCTGCTTTGATTCCAATATGGATGATAGAAGGGAGGATTTTTTTTATTACAATCATGCATAAGGCATTGTTTATTCATTGTTTTAATTGAAGTTGCCCCCCAATCTTGGCATACTTCTTTTAAACCTAGTGATGATAAAGAGATTGCTTAAGACATTGATGTGAGTAACCTTTTGAGGTTGTACTAAAGACTACCCCCAACCCAGAATCACTTTACATAGATGACACCAAAATATTGCATGCTTGAATATTTGTGATGATAGAGAGAAATAATTTAACACCTTAGCTTCATATAAAGATTTAGCACACATACATATAAGAGACATGTCACAAAAGACACCTAAGTTTTAATGTGGAAAGCCTGGAATGGGAAAAAACAACAATCTGGCCCAACTAGCCACTTGTATTTATTATCAGTTACAAATAATGCAATTTTCCTTGATTGGAACAAGTGTTTATACAACATAATAAACAAAACCTATACACGTAAGTTGGAAAAACCTTGTGCTATAACAGTTGTTTTCAAGAGATTATTTTAACCTATGTGGAGCACTGAGATTCATAGAGCCTCTAAGCTCTCTAGAATCTCAAGCCATGGTCCCCTCCAAGTCCCCTTGTCATGTAAATAGTAGTCTTATTTATAAACTTTTGAGAGTGTCGTGCCTAAAAAATATGGAAAATTTTTGAAGCACTCCATCAGATGGCTCACGTAGATTTCTTTGATTATAGATCATTCATTCAATATTTAAGAACCTTAATGTTGATGAAATTAATCAATCTTAGGTTCACTAAATTTTTTTCATTGATACGCTCAATTTGAGTAGAAGCATGCAAGATTTGAAGATTGTTTAATCATCTAACTATTGTCATGAAATTTTAAATTATACTTCAAGTGTTTGATTGAGCTCATTTGGACTCAAATTAGATTACTTTTGATATTGTTAGGTCTGTCTCATCGAGACATTTAGTTTTACTGTAGGTTTACTAAAATTGGAGTTCAAATGGTCCTAAATTTAATTTTGAAAGATTTTAATTCAAACATGCATTAAGATTTGTGTCCGATCAAGATGATTTTTTATGACATACCATACATCTTACATCGTTCTAACATTTAAGAAGAATATCTAAAGCAGAGTTTTCTTTATTATTATTTATTATGTATAATAATATTTATAGTGAGAGAGAGAGAGAGAGTTTATCGTCCTAGCATTGAGCAAAAATCTCTTACATATATATAGATAAATAAGTTAAGAGCAGCTTTAAGAGATACAAGGGTTTTTATTTGAAAATTTCAAGGAAAAAATCACATAGCCCGACCTTGCAAAATAAGGTCATCATTGTGAGTTGTTGGCTATTTAGCATGATATGCTAGTGCCCATGCTAATAAATAATATATGAAGAATTGAGAAACGTACCCCAATGATTAATTATGAACTTCATATTATAAAGATGAGAAACAAAACGAAAAATGATGAGGATAATTTGTTACGATGAGGCATAAATAAAAAAGAAAATCTTAACTTTATATGCCCATAATTCACGTACTTAGAAAAATATCCCCACCATTTATTTTCTTGAAAAAAATATAACTAAAATTTCATTTTTGAACTAGATTCCTTCTTTAGTGATGCACGTGAACTCTTCTTCTCATTCGAAAGTCTTTAGTTCCAAGGATTCGTGCCCTAAAAAGTTTGGCACAAAATTCTCCTCCTATAAATGCTAACAGCATTGTAGATTCCAACCCTACTAGCGAGCTCCACACAAACTCTTCTTCTCCTTCAAATACTACCACTTTTATTGATTCCTATCCTAACAAGCTTCGCACGAATTTTTTTTGTCTTTCGAGTGTCATTGCTCTTGTAGATTGTTGCCCCTACAAAGATTCATCACAACTCACAACACAATTCTTGCACAGTGATAAGATTTAAATCAATATTTGAATCATAGTTGTATTTGAAATTATTCAAATTAATTTAGAATGACCCCATAAACAAAAAAGAAATAATTTCATTAGAAAGGTCAAATTAACCACCCTATCCCGGACTTAGATGGCTTAGAGAGCCTAACTTCAACTCGCCCTAACTGTGTGCTCGTTTACGCCTCTACCACCAACCCTAATTGAATTCACCGTTGTTTTTCTTCTTCTAGTCATGAACACTTCTCACGCTTCACTTGCCAAGCCCACTACTTTCTTCTGCAATGGCTGCTTTCCAAGTCGTTGTTCGACTTTTCCAACTCAATTCAGTAGGAAGCCTGCAGATAAGTTGATGGATTACTCGGTTCCATTCCTCAAACTTCCTTCTTGGGGCTCTTTTGCGTATCGAAGAAGGATAAAGCTACAAGTTTATTCGCAGTTTCGGAGACCGCCTCGGCGCCGGAACTCGCTAAGGGAGAAGCTCATTCCCAGGCAAGACCAGGTGCTTCTCTTTCCAGAAGTTTCAAGCACCGAATCTAAGTCTGAGGACTTGAGCGTAAGAGATCATGTAAGTGATGCTGGTAGTTTAGGTATAGATTTTGATATTGAAAAGGAGTCTGGAAGAGCTGAAGATTCTAAAAAGTTTGAATTTTCAGGAAATTCTTCTTTGTGGGATAAGTTAGATAATTGGGTAGGTCGATATAAAGAAGATTCAGAGTTCTGGGGGATTGGGGCTGGCCCTATTTTTACCATCTTTCAAAGTTGTGATGGTAATGTCACTCACGTTTCTGTCAATGAGGATGAAATTTTGAAAAGGCACAGAATCCGAGCGTGGTCCTTGGAAGAGAATGAAGAAAGTCGCGAACTGAAGGATGTGAATTCTAAGATATCCATAGCAAGGCTTATTGCTAAAGAGATAGAAGTTGGTGCGTACCAAATGCCTAGAAATAGTTCAATTGCTAGGTTTGCAGTGGAAGGAAAGAAGTCTTCTTTGGTTGGTCTATTCCATGCCTTTTCTTCTCAGAGGGAATCTCTAATAAGGATCTTCCCACGCATTGGTTTCATGGTTTTGTGCTGTTTCTGTGTTTTGGGGGCAGTGAGGAAGTTATTTGTGGGATATAATGATGCAGAACTGACAAGGGAAGAGCTGGAAATGCTCAGGCGAAAGAAGAAGTCAAGGATGGAGAGAGAGGGGTTACAGAGGGGAAGTGTTCAAGTTCTTCAGAATAGTGATGAGTTGCCAGTGATATCTGGTACTGTGCCACAATTGGACAGGGATGAACTAATGAAGAGCATAATGCAAGCCAAGAAATCTAGAGATACCTTGGTTTTATCAAATCCTTCGGGTTTCTTCACTACCGAGCAACATGATTTTGATAAAAAGGTGAGGGAAATTAGAGATATGGTGAGACAAGTGCGTGAAGTGGAACATAAAAATCAGTCTTCAAACAATAATACTGATGAGAAAGATGAATTATCTTCTATTATATTTGATAATGAAATTCAAACAGAAGGTGTTGAAAATCATGCTCATCATAAAGCACAATCTGCAAAAGAAAGTGTGCATCGTGATGATGCTGCTAAAACCTGCTCTCATTCAGACCAAGAAGACAACACAATGATCTGCATGGATGTGAAGGACATGAAGACTCATAGTGAAGAGATGGCTATTTCTATGGGTGAATTTTCAAATGGAGAACTCTTAAATAATTTTGGCACTTGTAGAAATAATAATGTTGTTGATACTGAAGGCCGAGAGACAAGCAGTCTGAAAAATTCCCAGGGGCTGCCTGTTGGTACTCATATGTCTGATCCTGGAGCTCCTGATACAGCCACTTTGAGCAACAAACAGGAGGTTGACATGAACAAGGTGGATAATAATAGTGTGAGAGGGGAACAAACCATTAAAGGCTCATCTGTTATTTCCACTAATAAAAACGGCAAAGCAAAAATCATAACATCACTTAAGGAAGCCAAAGAATACCTTAGTAGTACATGTAGAATTCATAAAGGCTCAGTACAACTAGAGCAGCCAATTCATTTGAAAGGGACATCGGAAGTTTTCAGTAATTGTGCTGACAGTTCTGATGGTAATCTTAACAGAATAAGGGGGACTGCTAAAGCTTCAGGATTTGCTCATGAGTTTTCTGCTGATAAAAATGCTTTTTCTCTGCCACAAAGATCACTTGGGAACATTGTTTCTGACTTGAAATTATATGAGAGTTATGGTGAATTCAATAATTCTTCTTCTGAAACTGAAGATATTATAAAAACGAATGCCGGATTTCAAAATGGGGGTTCAAAGGGAGGCACACAAGAAGTTCTTACTGTTGATGGTGCTGTTGATTTGGACGATCTTCAGATGGGACACAATGCAGGTATTATCAACCCATCAAATGATTGTGTCACTTCAGGAGGAAAGAATCACAATGAAACTACTCAGCACTACCAAAATCAGAGGTATACCGATCACACATCTCAAAATAAACAAGCAGCTAAATCCAAAGTTATCCTGTCTGATAATTCGTCTTTGAGTGATATTCTTGACCAAGTAGATAGGAAAATGTTGAAGAGCTTGTCTCATACTCAAGAATTGAACACTTTTCAAGGGGATCAGCTTGATCATGTAGTAGTTGGAAGATCTGAAAATGCTAGCACGGTTTGTGATGCTATGACTAATGAAATAAAAGCCAATGAAGACTGGCCAACCACAACTGCTAAACCTGAACTTACACCATCAGCTTTCAGTATAAATTTGGAGTCTAGTTTGGAGAAAGATAGAGATGATGATATTTCTCACTCTTATCCAGACCGAACTGGTGTATCTGGACATTTTGATCCAGTTGCAGATAATGTATCATTTGATGCCTCCAAGGCAGAAGATGCTTTGAATGATCTTTCTTCTAAAGCAAGTATTCCTTCAAATTCTGGCAATTCCAACTGCCAGGATGAAAATTTATCTAAATCTTCTGGAAAGAGCTGGATAGAGGAAAACTTTCAGCAGTTTGATTCTGTTATTAATGAGATCGGGCATGGCTTCAAAGATAACTACATGTTAGCAAAAGTAAAGGCACAAGAAAACACCTTTTCAAGTGCTGATATAAGTAAACTCAGTATGTGGGGAGAGGATGAAGAACTTGAATGGATGAAAGATGAGAATCTTCGAGAAATTGTTTTCCAAGTTCGAGAGAATGAGTTGGCTGGACAGGATCCATTTCACTTGATGGATGCTGATGACCAAAAAGCCTTCTTCCAGGGACTTGAACGGAAAGCTGAGAAGGCCAATGAAAAGCTGGCAGGGGTGCATGAGTGGATACACTCAAGGATTGAGAATCTAGACTATGGTGCTGGTAATATTACAGGGATCCTCTATACATGTTCCAATGTTTTATTTGACTTGCAAATGACAGTGAATGTTTCCTTTTATTTATATCATTATCCATTTTTCCAAAAGACATTGTTTTGTATGTTTTCATTTTTCCTGAATAATATGTTTTGAACAAACCTCTAAACGTAATGCTGAGGGTTTTTGAAGATAATATCATCCTTATTGTTTATTCCTGTAACACAGATGGCATCAGCTTAGACGATCCATTGGACAAAATTATCCCTCGTTGGAAAGGTCCACCTGTTGACCAAGACCCTGAATTTCTTAAGAAATTTACCAATATGGGAATTTTGAATGATGTTCTGGGGGATAAGCCAGAGAACCTTCAGAAATCACAAATGTTAGCAAATTCAGATGGTGTTTCTCCTGACTCTCCGGTAAATGATAGAGTAATTTTGTCCCAGAACGGAACTTCAACAGCACCAAAATCACTTATAGAATGCAGTGATGGTTCTAACAGACCCGGGAAGAAAAATTTGAAGGAGCAATGGGAACATACAAAGAAATGGTCTCAAGGTTTCCTAGAAGTCTATAATTCAGAGACTGATCCAGAGGTCAAATCTATCCTAAAGGATATGGGAAAGGATTTGGACAGATGGATAACAGAAAAAGAAAAGAAGGATGTGGCTGATCTAATGACCAGAATACCTAAAAGAAAGAGGAGATTTATAGAAAAGAAAGTGAACAAAATTAAAAGAGAAGTGGAGAAGTACGGAGCACAAGCAGTGGTCAGCAAATATAAAGAATATGCTGCTGAAAAGGAGGAAGATTACCTATGGTGGTTAGATCTTCAGTTTGTTTTGGTAAGCTGAGAAGTTTTCTTTCTTATGGCCTGCCTTTTTTTGATTGTTTTGCTTTTTATCTCCCAATTAGCATACATCGTCACAGATTCTACATGCTCTGAATTTCTGCTTTATTTGCTGTTTAGCCTTAGAATATTATTATTATTTTTTTGTAGTGCATTGAACTATATTCAGTGGAAGATGATGTCCCAAGAGTTGGATTTTATTCGTTAGAAATGGCTGAAGATCTTGAGCTTAATCCCAAGCAATTTCATGTGATAGCTTTTGAGGATCCAGGAGACTCTAAGAACTTCTGCCATATCGTGCAAGCTCAGATGGATATGCTGGGAAGTGGTAAAGCTTTTGTTGTTGCTCGGCCTCCGAAGGTAAGTCTTAGCCATCCACCAAATAGCATGCTATTTTGTTAATCTTTTTATTTGTTCATGATGCTTCATGATGCTATTTATCATTATCCTCCCGCAAAGATAATCTGTAGCCATTCCAGTAGAGAAGCATCTTATTTTGCTAAAAAGAAAAAACCTTGTTCATTGGTGTATTTGCTTCTTGAAGACTTGGATAATTGGAAACTTTCACTGAAGCATTTCACTGCTGCATATTTCCCACAAGCATAATTGGTTCTCTTCAGATGATAAAGCAGCTTCCATGTCCGATGTTGTCTTTTAAATTAAGGGGGGGGGGGGGGGGGGGGGGGGGGGGGGGAGGATATAAATAACACGCTTGCTTTTGCCTTCATATGTGGAGAATCAATCCAGATGTATAGAAAAGAAATCTTTATGTGCGTGAATAATAAGCTTGCCTTGCTAGCTGAGAAATCCTCTCAATTTATTTCATTTAACACTGAAACTCTGTGCTGCAGGTTTACTTCCTATTGATCACTTACATAAGTGCTAATATTATTGTAATATTTGTTTTACATTTCCTTTCACTGTATCGTATTTGTGCAGGATGCTTTTAGGGAAGCTAAAGCCAATGGATTTAGCATTACTGTGATTAGGAAAGGGGAAGTAAAACTAAATGTGGATCAAACTTTGGAGGAAGTAGAGGAAGACCTAAAGGAGGTTGGAAGTAAAATTTACCATGATAAGATCATGAATGAACGGGGAGTTAATATTCGCTCATTAATGAAGGGTGTGATCGCAGCTAATAAGTCCAATAAGAGGTAACTTCTATTGCTTGCGTCTCTTCGTTTGACTCAACATGTGGCATGCCACATTTTAGGTGTGGTAACTACATCAAGTTTTATGCGGAACAGATTATTTTTGAAAGGAAAACGACTAGAAAATCAAACTATTCGGTTGCAAAATTAAGTGATTGTGGTTTTCTTTTCCTAAAACAAGTTTTTTTACCCCATTTTCCCTGTTCTTTACCTGGATCTCTAACATTTTGGCTAAGAAATCTATTATTTAAAGGTTAAGTAAATCTTAAACAACTCTGAATGAAAGCATAATGGACAATCAAGACTTCAAGCCATCAAGCAGCCCTTCTGCAGGTCATCATGGACTCACATAGCATGTTAAATCCTGAGAACTTGGGTGACAGCGGAGTAGTGTATTGTTTAACTAAAGCATTTCTATTATTTAGAGGAGATTTCACATGTGGAGGAAACTAAATGTAAGGGTTGTGTTTATGTTTTCTTAGTTGACTAGATTTTGCCTTCTGTAATGTAATTTACTTTCTTATCATCATATGATGTTTATCACTGTCAGCTTTCTTAGAGACCTGTTATCCTATCATTATCTTCTTTATTTTGGTTGAGAAAGCTTAGAGGCACGTGCATTTGAGATAAACTAAATGATTAATAATGGTGAAAGGCACACTAACTAGCAGCCTTTTGCCATTTTATGCTCAGCCTACCTTACTTACATGCATAAGGGCTCTAAATTTTGCTTATTTCTAAAGAAACTCTGGATCAAATTGATTCAAAATTTTGTAAAGCTGATTCTTGTGAATTGAGTCTCAGTTCTGGAATCGAGTTCACCTCAACAGATCCAAACATGACAATTTGATGCATAGTAAATGAAATTTGGTCGATTAAACTCAAAACTTTTAACTTGTTTTATGTAAACTTGGAAAATATGATGGAATGTTTTAATAATAGAAGTAATGAGATAGTTGGATACATATCACTGGAAACTTTTTGAATTATTCCTGAAATACCGACTTTACTGTAGCACCTCAAACTTTAAATTCTTCTATCAGTCACTCTATTAATGTAACAATTCGAATTCTTAATTGTTGAGAGGGTCACCCATCCAAAGTGCTTCCATATGAATTCGCTTAACATCGCAGTTTCTAACGAAATTTTAACAATTACATCAAAAGATGCTTCAATGTTTAAAAGTTTAACTTCATTCTACTTAAGAATTTCACAATCAGTATAGTTTTTTTAAATCTCATTATATGTGGATATTCAAATTTTGCAGGCATGGCATTATATCCAACCATCCAAAAGAATAAAGAAGTGTACTTCCATTTCCATATCACTTGGAAGTTCATGGAACCCAAGCAATTCAGCTATGGTGTTGCTCGCGGTCAAAGCAGCTTCATGAATGAGCTGCTTCCAGGCAGAACAGATTCTAGGCCCATTTGGCCCTACCCAACAGCAGCACGTTGATAAGCATCATGATCAAAATATGGTTAGTATAGATTTTATGATTATTGAATATTTTGATATGAATATAATATAAATTTTGGCTGATCAGTAATGTATTGTATATTTATATTCATCCGAAAATAAATTTGATTAGAATATCTTTGACTCAAATCTTCTTTCATTGCAACTTATATAGGTATATATATATTACTGTACATGCTAATGAACAGGGGCGGAACCCCGTTGGGGGGGGGGAATTTTAAATACTACGATCTTTAGGCAATTGTCCAAGCAAATTTTATTTATATATTTTTTAGAGGAACATTATAATGCTAAGTAGATGGATTGATGAAATGTGACATGTCATTCATATAACAGTTTCAGAGATTTTTTTTTTATTTTTATTATAAATGGACATCAAAATACTATTTATATCTTTATTGTGCTATAAAAACAAAGCTATTATACTTTTGTATAGAAATGCAAGCTGCTTTCTTTTATTTCATATGCTTGTGAAGAGATAAATCAGGTACATTTATAATATTTTAAAGCAGATTTCTAAAAAGATTGGTCATTAAAGAAGTGGAAGAGTGGATATTCAATTGGGGAAGGAGAATATGAAGAAGAATATCAGTAGGGGTGTCAAAACGGGTCAACGGGACGGATTTAGATTTGACTCGAAATTAATCTGATCTGAATTCAGTCAATCCGAACCCGATCTATTTAATAAACGGGTTAAAAAGGTGAACCCGAACTGCTAGCAATGTGAACCTAATCCAATAACTCATTTTAATAAAAAAATATATTTTTATTAAATTATTAACTATATATTTTAGTTAATTAATGAAAAATAAGAAGATTATACCAACAAATAAAAGAATTTAAAGAAAAAATATTAGACGGGTAATTCTCAGGTCAAAGTTAGATTGACAGGTCAACTTGAATATGATCCGTTTAATAAATGAGTTGGAATATATGATATGAACTTGACCTGTTTATTAAATATGTCAAATTGGGTTAGCGGATTGGGTACACCCCTAATACATCAGTTAATAATAATCAACAACAACAACAACATCAAGCCTTTATCCCACTACGTGGGGTCGGCTACATGAATTCTTTTTCTCTATTGTGTTCTGTTAAAAGTCAAATTCTCGTTTAAATCTAATAAAGAAAGATCATTTTTAATATTTTCTAACCAAGTCTTTTTAGGTCTATCTCTATCTTTCTTAATATAAGTCAAATCTAAGACCTCTATTTTCCTAACCAGGTCATCGAGAGGCCGCCGTTTTATGTGAAATACATCAGTTAATAATGAGATGAAATATTGTTTGAAGGAGATTGCAAAGAACATTAGCTATTAATGAAATATAAGAGAAGATTTTTTGTTGTGGATTTCCAATTGGGGGAGATCTATTAGGGGAAGAACTTCAGTCAATAATGAAGAAGCTAAGATTGTCAACTGGCGAAGAAGCAATTCAATGAAGAATATTTGCTAATAGCAATGAAGAGAAGATTTACAGTTTGGGAAGATGCAATAAGGAAGAAGAAGAAGACCCTTTTTTACTACAATTTTTTTGCCATTAATAGCTATCGCTGGCTAAATTGTTTTTGGTAGAACAAAATCATTTCTTCATCTAAAAGCTTATCCTCATAAAAAATTAAACTCCTCTACTAAGTATTTCTTTTTAGGGTTAAATTTCAAAATAGTCTCTCGACTATTCGTATATAATTGTTTTAGTCTCAAAGTATAATGTTGTTCTAATTTAGCCCATCATTTATATAAAATTAATCCAAAATAATTCATTTGGAAATAAATTGTGATCAATTTTGTAAAGTCGATGGGCTAAATTTAGATCCATTTTATATTACAATTACAGCATTAGGGACTAATTAGGATCAGTTTTGTATAGCCAATTTAGTCCACTCATATCTAGTCATGCGAAGCCCTCTCTCCCTTGCCCTCTCCCTCTCCCTCATAAGCTTCTCCTCTGCCGAGAGATTGTTCTCGTCGAAACCACGCCATTTGGAGGGCTGAAGATGAGCTCCTACCAGCGATTTGCGAGATCGAATGCTGAATGATCTCTGGGACTAAATTGGCTATACATGAATAATTTTGGGTTATTTTGAAATTTTTTTTATTTCTTTTAATTAGAAAAATAGGCGCATCAATTTTCTATTGTGCATGCTCGAAGAAAATATTTTAGCATTCAAAAACATGTTGCAATGGAATATGTTGATAAAATGGTGAATGAATTGGAATATGTTGCAAGCATTACAGAAGAAATAAGTGGATAAGACTCTAAATACAATTTATAGATGCAAATTCAAGCAATTAGGAAGGTAAATGACATTTTTGTCATATATTTTTATTGATATGCTTAATATATGATTAGAATCTAAATGAACAACAAATATATAAATATTTTTTATTTTATTAAATATTTTTATTTTATACTTTCATAATATTCAAATTTATTTGAAAATTTTTATATATCATATAAATATGACGTATTAAATTCATTCAATTAAAAATCTAACAAAAATATCCTCACCAAAAATTTGTTCTTTTTCCTGAGTCTGAGCCTAGTCAAGCGGAAATAAAAACCCATTTTTTAATACAGAGCTACGCAACGCTGCTGGGAGCCGGCCGTCGGTGACGAATAGATCGGAGCAGAGTGGTGATAGATCTCCTCCTCTGATCCGATCTTTGAAGTATTAGTTCTCGATATCTGATGCAAGCGCGCGCAGTGGAGCACGAATCAAATTCGAAGAGCAAGCGCGCGGCAATCGGCGAGCAGCCAAGGAAGGAAAACCCGAAGGCCGAGAAGCAGAGGAGAAGGAATCAAGCAGGAGAATCGGAGGCGGAAGAGATGCCCCTGACGGACACGAATGAAGATTCTTCCTCTTCCCTATACAGGAGATCGTGCAGTACCCTCTTCCCGGCTATATGGCACCGTCGTCGATCAGCTTCAGCCATGACGACCGGATGATATCGTACTTGTTCAGCTCCGATGGAACACTCTACCGCAAGATCTTTGCATTCGATGTCGCGAATCGCCGGCAGGAGCTCGTCTTCAGCCCTCCGGATGGCGGCGGTTTCGACGAGAACAATCTTTCGGCGGAGGAGAAGCTTAGGAGGGAGAGGGCGAGGGAGAGAGGGCTTGGCGTGACTAGATATGAGTGGAGGGCTACTAGGCCTTACAGCGCTGGAAAACTCAGCATAATGGTTCCCTTGCCTTCAGGAGTAGGTCTCTGTGTCGTGCTTTTTAAATACTTATCAGAATGCAAGTCATCAAGATCGAAACATTTCGTGTTTTCAGGTATATTTTCAAAATATACCTGGTTCGGAGCCAGAAATTAAACTTCGGAGCTCTCCTGAGTCTCCGATCATTGATCCGCACCTGTCTCCGGATGGGAATATAGTCGCTTATGTGAAGGATGACGAGCTTTATGTTCTTGATTTGCTGACCGGGGAGCCAAAGAAGTTGACTCATGGTGCTAAAGAAAATGGAAAGGTTAGGCTCTTTTGACATGCTTCCAATCTGTTTCTTTCTCTTCTTTCAAAGTCTTGGTATTTCTCAAAGTCTGGGTCTTTTTCACTCTGTGATAGTGCTAATTCACCAAAAATATTTGCTTTTTACGAGCGCATGGGACGTAACCAGCTAAAGAAAACTGCTTTGGACAATGCTCGTTGCAGAGAAGAGCAAAATAACATATTTATGATCGATAATCGGACGTTTCAGCGTTTAAGGCTCCGTTTGGGACTAAAAAGCTGCTTTAAGAAGCAATAAGAAAGCAGTCCCAAACAAAGCCTAATTTGATTTAAGTTTCACCTTTTAATTTGACTGAAGCTTTCAAACTATTATGGATCCTAATTCTGGAGGGTGATGGTTATTCCATGTCTTGCACTAAAGCAAGTTTCCTAGCAGATGGGCATGTTGTGGGCCCAAAGATTACTGATAGTTTTATTTATATCATGGGTGAAGCCAGGAAATTTTCCTAATTATGGCAACTTTGCAATATATCAGAACCTTGTTTGGAACTTATATCATATGAACTTATTTAATGACATAATACTATTTTCTTAAACAACATATTAAGTTGATAATTATTTCAATCTAAAACGTTAATGGAAGCATTATAAGAGTAAGGGTAATGAAGAATTAACATTTCATTTTTTTAGTAAGAACATCACAATGAAAAAGGCATATCTAAATATCTAATGCATAAAGGCTCTCGCCTATATGAGGATTAGGGAGAGGAGGTTAATGTGTGCACCTTACTCCTTTTTCTAAAGAGATTGCTTCCTTTGCTTCAAGCATGTGACCTTCAATCACAATGGAGGCAATCGATCTTCTCCCAAGCTTTATGTTAAAGAGTGTTAATCAAAAGAGGTTCAAAGTTAGGTTAGATGTACCAACAATCAAATTCATTTTCACAACTGAAGTCTATGAGTGAGAGACAATTATTTAGTATTTCTACACTAACATATTGTTCAACAATCTGATATGGGATTAACATCAAACTATGAAGTACAATTATCACCATGATACATGAATACGATACAATGATGACATAACTGTTAAAAGTGAGACATGAGGCGCTATGGATATAATTTTTTTTTATTATTTACATAAAAATGTAATAAAAAACTAAATGTTAATATTTTCTATCCAAAATATTACACAATGAAATATAATATGTTATGTATCACATAAAATGCTTTAGAATCAACCAAAAAATAATAGCATCAGTTTAATTACAAATTTATTTCAATATTTCAACAGGTGTACTTAATGCCAATAACATAAATATAATTAATTATTAGATATGATTTTTATTTATACTTTCTATACAAAATATCAAAAATTCAATAAACAAATCTTCAAAAATAACCAAAAAATAATATAAACACATAAATTTATCAACAATTGAACCCATGAAGATTGGCATTAGGGCATTCATAAAGCATCCAAAAAGAATCGAAAATTTATTATATCAAGAATAGCTTAGATGAGTCACATTTTTGTTTACCCTTATCCAAGTTGTGTTCGAATATAATTTTAGAATAAAACACATTGGACATAATTTTCAGCATGCGTGTTGAAAGCTTTCAGACATATTCTAACTTGGATACATAAAGCTTTTTGTAGTATTTGTTCTCCATAGAATCCAATACTCTCACATATCTTAACAATCTCTCTCTCTCTCTCTCTCTCTCTCTCTCTCTCTCATATGAGAGTTCTCCATATCGGCCATCACTTTTCAAATGGAAGCTTTTCATCATCATCATGCATCTTATACAAGAGAATACTCAACAATATGGAGCTTCCATGGGAGTTTGTCGCTCTTGAACCTTGCTTGATCATCATAGAACCTAACCAAGACCTATGGGAGCCTTGAAGCGCATGTATAGCTCATCCCAGCTGAACCATCGACTCAAATACTATTTGTTAGGGAGTGTGAACTAAATGAGACTTAAATTATGTTAGATACAATAGTTGTCAAATCCATTTTCAACCAGTAAACTTAAGCCTGTGGGAGAGCCAACCACTTGCTATTTTTCCACACTAAAATATTATTCACTTATTCATTGTGGGTTTAAACTCAATACTCTCACATTCCTTAAACACTTGCCTTTTATCAATAAACAAAAACAAAAGAAATCAATAACAATGGAAGAGATCTAATCTTGTTTAACATATATGAATATTCTCAAGATGGAACACCCATGTAGGTTTTATGCATGACAGAGCCTCTATATCCTTGATTCTTTAGCTATATCCATGCAAATGTCTTCTTATTGTACTTGTGTCGCATTTTCATCAGTATCATTATGATAGATAATTATAATATTTGTTAAATAGCATATGTGCTAAGATCCATGCATCCAAGAACAAGCTCTAAAAGACCTAATTATTGAGTCTAGTGAGTGAGATATTAGAACAAAGATAGTCCATAGAAGTTGTGGATTAATCCTATTAATTGTACGATTTTTTTGACAAATGTAAATCATATGCTGTGAGTATAATTTATATTTTGAGGTCAGATTTATGTACACATTTTTCTTTATTTAAATGTTCTATACAGAAGTTGGATGATAGCCTTTGTAAAACTTGCAAAGTGTAAGGACCTTAATAGTAAATCCTACTTGAAAGACTTTTATTTATGATTTGATGAATGTTTTGAATGACCAGCGGCTCACCTACGATTGGTGATGAGGTCAAGATGGATCACGTCTTTGATCACAGAATAATACTCTGATCATATTTTCTCATTGGGCAGGTTCACTTCTTTGTTTCTGTTTCCAACATGAACGATCCACTGCTCTTAAAATGCTTTGTGTGTGCTTCATCATCTTTAGGAATTTGTTTTCTTGTCCAAGAATGAAATTTGAAGCCTTTATTGAGGCATAAAGGATTGTTTGAATTGTATTCAGCAAGTTTTTCTGGAGCTCCAATCTTTTTTTTTCAATAAAAAAAACTTCTACTTTATTTAATAGATTCAACTTAGAATATCTAATTAAAAAGTTTTAGTGGTTTTCATCCCTATAGTTCAGTTTGTGCTCAAGGTTTATAGTTATTGTTTTTACAATTGGTAGTTTTATGTGATATGATTCCATGCAAACAAATGTTCTGGTTCTTGTTGCTTGGAGTTTAAGAATTGGCTTGCTAAAATCCTTTCTATTATTTACTTCTAAGCGGTGAGGCTCTCTTTACAAAAAGTGGGATAATTAAAATATTCTATTTTTAATTCAAATAATTCTTGTAATTATACCATGGCTCAACCAACAATGGAATATAGTAGGCAATATTATTGTTTTTACATAGAGGAATTTTAGTTTGGTATTCTTCGTTGAGAAATTTTTAGTTTGCTTTTCTCTGTAAGTTGATGTATATATTGGTTTTCTAATTGTTCTTTGTATGACAGGTAAGCAAGTTCTTGACAAGATTTTCTTTGTTGTATTTATGAATAGATAAGTGGCATTTATTGATGAGTGTTCGTTTTTTGAAACCTTTCAGTCATTCAATGTCAGAAGGAAGTTGGTAATCGGCAGAAAATTATGATCTTTTCTGTCATTATTAATAGCAAGGCACACATTTCACCTCTGACAACAGCGTGGACATCACCACAGCAAGTCGCAACAAATGCATCCACACCGTTAAACCATAACAACCTGAGAGCACATCAAGCATACACGTGTAAAGGCAATAGCCTACCTCATTATATAAACACGTAGCCTGTACTCGTTTAGTATGCAGAAATGAAAAGCACTTTAGTCCATTTACAACTTTAGTATAGCTCCAGCGAAGTCTGTATAGTATTCTGTAGTTTCCTTTCACTTTGCCTTTCTACATGGTATCAGAACAGGAGTAAAAGCTGTCATTCAGTGATGGCTATGTCTTCATCTTCCCAGATAGGAGACCCCACCTCATATACAGATATACCATAGCAGAGCCCTTTTCTATACCTCCATCTCTGAAATTCGTCATCTCTAACATTAGACCATAGTTCCTACCCAGTTGTCCACCCTATATGGAGATCCCAGATTCTTAAACTACTTAGAGCAAATGGCTTTGCAAATTTCATCAATCCTACGGCTGCTCCGCCACCTCGCATGTCACAGTCGCCAGATGGCACAACCATCATCAACCCCAAACACAATGAATGGATTCTTATAGACCAAAATCTAGCTGCGGTCATATGCTCTACAATTACCCTGTCCATTCTTCCCTACGTTCTTCACCTTAAATCATCCTCAGCTATTTGGATTACCATTAAAATACGACTACAAGCTTCGAATCGCACTCGAGCCATTCAACTTAAGAATGAACTCCACAACATTTTCATGAAACAACTTACAATGGCCCAATATCTCACTGAAATCAAAACGATCGTCGATAAATTCACAGCAACCGGTGCCAAGATAGACTAAGAAGACATCATTCTCTATACCTTAAACGGTCTACCACCACCCTACCAGGCCTTCAAAACATTAATCAAAACAATGCTTAATCCAATCAGTCTTGATGATCTATATTCTCTATTGCTCAGCGAAGAGATTAACAGAGTCGCTTCTGCATCATTCATCGGCAGACCCTACTACCGCACTCTACGCCTTTAGAGGTCGGGGATGCAGAGGATGAGGCCGCCACATCTACTCCAACACTCGCACCCCAAAACAGAACACACCAACATGCCAGATATGCATTAAGAAAGGCCACACCGCCCCCAACTGCTGTCATCATCTCAACATCAGCTATACCCCATCACCACAACCATCTCCGAATCAAGCTCTGGTAGCAACAGCAAATGATCCCAACCCTGACTGGTATTTGGACTCAGGGGCTTCTTCACATCTCACCAACAATCTTCACAACATAGCCAACCCCACGCCATACCAGGGATCCAACAACATAACAATCGGAGACGGAAGTTCAATCCCGATAGCCAACATTGGCGACTGCATCCTCCCAACACCAACCTGTAAGCTCAAACTGCACCAACTTCTTCACATTCCTAATCTATCTCACAACCTTCTCTCAATCTATCACTTAACTAAAGACAATAACATATTTGTTTCCTTCAATGCATCCGGCTTCATCCTCAAGGACTCATTGACCAACCACGTTCTACTCCAAGGCCCGTGTCGTAATGGTCTATATCCTGTCCCAAAGAACACACCCACCACCCAACCGTCAGCTCTATTTGCCACCACCAGGTCAGCTTCAATCTGGCATAACAGACTCGGGCATCCACACCTCCAGACTCTCATCACCATATCCAACAGCAACACAAACCTCCATATACTGTTACGCCGGTTCAGGAAGAACCGGCCCAGCCGGCCCGTTGGCCGGCTCAGCAGACATACAGGAGGCGGAAACAGTCCGCCTCCTCTTTGGGTTTTCCGCCCAATGGATGGGTCCCACTCATCCAATTGAATTCAAAATGAATTAGGGGGGGGGGGGGGGCCTAGAGCTTTGGGAGGGAAATTAGATTAGGAAAGATTTTATATTAAAGTGCATGAGGGGATTAGGTAGGATGAGGTTTTGATGGATTGGAATTAGGGTTTCTTGGAGGCTTGGGCTCTAGACTCTCTTGTCTAGAGAATTGGGAGAGACGATCCTCCTCTCGAATTGAGGATCTCTTGTATCTTGCTTTGTTCGTGTTTCCCTTTATTTTCTATAAGAATTTTGCTATCGTTTGATTGTTCTTCCACGACGATTTCTACGTTTTCTCGCTGTTTTGAACCAATTTTTGCTAGGGTTGCTTGCGAACTCAAGTAAATCCAAAGGATTACTTGAGAACTGAAGTATTTCCTATCAAATTGGTATCAAGGCAAATTCCAGCAGCAGTTTTTTGCTCGGAAAAGGAGGAAGTTGCTGTTTTTTGACTCCAAAATTTAGATTTTGTAAATCTACAAACTCCGGATTGTGATGGCGGCCAAAAAGGTGGATGCCTTAGAGGAAAGGCATTTCTTCCATGGAGGGCCAAGTCGCCGATCTCCGGGACATGATGAAGAAAATGTTGGAAATTCAAAACCAAACGGCGGCTTCCGTGGCAAAAGGGATGGAAGGAAAAAGCACGAATTCTAAAATTCGTAGGGAGAAAGATGAGGTGGAAATCATGGAAGGAGAAAGAAGAAGAACCCATCTAGAGCCTGTCCAGAGGGAAGAAAGAGGGGGAAATGGGGAGCGCCAGGAGGGATACTATGGCCGCCGAGGTGCTGATTTTGAAGAAAGAAGGGGGGATTTTGAAGGAGGTTTGGGCTATGGCAGGGAAAGGGAAGACCGGGAAAGTTAGGGAGGGCCTAGCACTTGGGAGGGGAAACTATGGAAGGCTCAGGGGGAATGGTAGCGACCAGAAGGTGAGGAAGTTGAAGATGCCCATATTCGAAGGAGAAGATGCTTATGAGTGGATTTATAAGATGGAGCGATATTTCACCGTCAATGGGCTGACGGAAGAGGATAAGCTGACAGCGGCGCGCTTGTGCTTGGAAGGAAAGGCTCTGTCTTGGTATCAGTGGAGAGACCAGAGGAGACCTATCAGGAGCTGGAGGGAATTCAAGGATTGCATAATATAATATTTTCAAACCGACCGGAGAGGAGATTTCTATGAGCAGTTCTTTGCTCTGACGCAGGAGGGATCAGTAGCAGACCTCCAGGAGCGATTTGAGCACCTAGCCAGCAGGGTGGAGCGATTATCAGATACGGTGTTAGAGGAAAATTTCATGAAGGGGTTGAAGGCAGAGATCCGAGCGGCAGTGAAGGTTCTGATGCCTCGTGACTTTGGGGAGGCCATAAAGTTGGCCCAGTTGGTTGAAAATCAGAAAATCTGGAGAGGAGAGCCAGGAGTAGCAGCACAGGAGGCACTTACAGGATGACGACCACCCATCTAGCCTCTAAAGGTCCTGCAACATGAGGGAGTCGGGAGGCCACCAAGGAGAAGACAATAGGAGGAGACAGTGGAGGAAATTTCAAGAGGCTGACAGAAAAAGAGATAAAGGAGAAGAGAGCTAAGGGGTTGTGCTTCAGGTGCGATGAAAAGTATACGCCAGGGCATCGGTACAAGGACCGAACTCTTCAGGTTCTCACCGTCTGTGATGATGAGGAAATTGAGGAGGGAGGTGAGGAGGAGATGGAGGAGAAGCTGCATTTGGATCTGGCCGAGATTTCCCTAAACTCAGTGGTAGGATTCACTATGAGTCATACCATGAAAGTGAAGGGGGAGATAGAGGATAGGGAGGTGGTGGTGCTGATTGATAGTGGGGCCACTCACAATTTCATTTTCACTCAGGTCGTCGACCAACTGGGAGTGAAATTGGTGGATACCGATTGTTACGGGGTGATGATGGGTACGGGGAAGGTGGAGAAAGGCCAGGGGATTTGCAGAGGAGTGCTATTGACCATCTAGGGGATTCAGGTGAGGAAAGATTTTCTTCCACTAGAGCTTGGGAGTACAGATGTCATCTTGGGGATGAAATGGCTGCAAACTTTGGGAGACACCAAAGTGAATTGGGGAGCACTCACGATGGAGTTGATAGTTGATGGAAGGAAAATGGTGATTAAGAGAGATGCGGGGTTATCCAAATCCATAGTTTCTCTTAAAATTATGGTGAGGGATATACAGTTGGCAGGCGGAGGATACTTGGTGAAGCTGCACAGCTTGGAGGGAGCTAGATTGGAAGAGGAGGGGACATACCCCTCTCCATACAGGCACTGATTCAGCAGTTCCAAGAGGTGTTTCAGCCACCTCAGGGATTACCGCCGTAGAGGGAGCAGGAGCACGCCATCATTTTGGGGAGGGGGTGTCACCCATCAGCGTACGGCCTTATGGCTACCCTCAGTTTCAGAAAAGTTGATTAGAGAGATGTTGGAGGCAAGCATCATCAGACCAAGCGTCAGTCCTTTCTCTAGTCTTGTCTCTTGTGCTATTGGTGAAGAAAAAAGACAGCAGCTGCGATTTTGTGTAGACTACAGGGCGCTCAACAAGAAAATTGTACCTGATAAGCTTCCTATCCCTGTTATTGATGAGCTGTTAGATGAATTGAGTGGAGCAGTGATCTTCAGTAAGATAGATTTGAAATCAGGATACCATCAGATCCTGATGAAGAAGGATGTGCTCAAGACTGTCTTCCGAACTCATGAGGGACACTATGAGTTCCTGGTGATGCCTTTTGGCCTCACCAATGCTCCAGCCATTTTCCAGGCACTGATGAATAAGATTTTCAAACCTTATCTACAATGATTTGTATTGGTATTCTTCGATGACATTTTAGTCTATAGCAGGACGGAAGAGGAGCACTGGGAGCATTTAAAAGAGATGTTAGAGGTGCTATAGGAGCACTAGTTGAGGGCTAACTTAAAGAAGCGCTGCTTTGCACAGGCCAGTGTAGAGTACTTGGGCCATGTTGTATCAAAAGAAGAGGTGGTAGCAGATCAGTCTAAAATCGAGGCCATGTTAAAGTGGCTAGTGCCTAAAAATCTTAAAGAGATGAGAGGATTTCTGGGACTGACAGGATACTACAGAAGGTTTTGTAAAGGGATACATCACCATAACATGGCCACTCACGGAGTAGTTGAAGAAGGATGGTTTCTTATGGGGAGAGGCAGCCACGTCAGCATTTGAGAGCTTGAAGAAGGCGATGACTACGATTTCGGTCCTAGCTTTGCCCAATTTCACTCAAATCTTCATAGTGGAGACAGACGCGTCCGGATACGGGCTGGGTGCAGTGCTTATGCAGAGTCGTAGGCCCATTGCCTATTTCAGTCAGGTGTTGACTGCTAGAGCCAAGCTGAAGTCAGTCTATGAGAGAGAGAGAGTTAATGGCAATCGTTTTGGCCATCCAGAAGTGGCGGCCCTACCTACTTGGGAGGCATTTCATTGTCAGGATAGATCAGCGGAGCTTTGAAATACTTGCTGAAACAGTGGATGACAGAGGAGCATCAGAGGTGACTGTCCAAGTTGATAGGGTACGATTTTGAGATTCAGTATAGGCCAGGAGTAGAGAACAAGGCGGCAGATGCCTTGTCCATATGTATGGGGGAGCTGCAGACAGTGGCATTATCTGTTCTTTTGATGCTCGACTGGGAGGCCATTAGAGAAGAAAGTGCTAAAGCTGAAGGTTTGGGAAAGATCAGGTCAGATTTACTGAAGGAAGAGGGTAGCCACCCAGGGTACTCATTGGAGGGAGATAAACTGCTATATCATGAGAGATTTGTGATGCCCCGAACCTCGATCTACATCCCAAATTTACTCCAGGAGTTTCATGGAAGCATTGTTGGGGGCCATTCAGGCGTACATAAGACATACATGAGGCTAGCTGTGGAGCTGTACTGGAAGGGGATGCATAAAGATGTAGAGGAAATGGTAGCCAGATGTGAGATCTGTCAAATGAACAAATACATGGCTATGTCACTAGGAGGACTATTACAACCATTGGCTCTACCTGGACGAGTATGGGAGGAGATATCTATGGACTTCATTGATGGGTTGCCCCGATCAGAAGGTTTCACGGTGATTCTAGTGGTGGTGGATAGGTTGAGCAAATATGCACATTTCATTCCCCTCCGACACCCCTACACCGCAGTGACAGTGGCTTCAGCTTTCATCAAAGAGGTGGTCAGATTACATGGAGTACCAGAGGCGATAGTATCAGATAGAGACAAGGTGTTCCTCAGCCACTTCTGGAGAGAGTTGTTCAGGTTACAGGGGACAATTCTGAAGAGGAGCACAGCTTACCACCCACAGACGGATGGTCAAACGGAAGTAGTCAACAGGAGCTTGGAGACTTACCTTAGATGCTTCGTGTCGGAGACAACCAAGCTATGGGCTAAGTGGCTATCATGGGCTGAATATTGGTACAACACTTCTTTTCATTCTGCTTCTCAGATGACCCCATTCAAGATATTGTACGGAAGGGATCCCCCTCACTTGGTGCACTTTAGGAGTAGCAGTACTCCAGTTTCATCAGTAGAGGGGTACTTGGAGGAGAGGGATAGAGTGCTGGAAGAATTGAAGAGACATCTGCGGAGGGCTCAACAGATTATGAAGAGACAAGCTGATGGGCATATGAAAGACACCCATTTCGAAGTGGGGGAGAGAGTGTTCTTGAAGCTCCAACCGTATAGACAGAAGACAGTCGCCAACAGGAGGAATGAGAAGCTTGCTCCAAGGTACTTTGGGCCTTATGAAGTACTGGAGAAGATCGGAGCAGTAGCATATCGGCTGAAACTACCACCAACAGCGGCTATACATCCAGTTTTTCATGTATCACAGTTGAGGAAGGTCATTGGTGACTATACAGCCAACCCCGAGCTACCGGCGATACTTACTGAGGATTTAGAGGTGGTTCTGGAACCCTTAGAGCTGATGGGAGTTCGCCAGAAAGGAGAGGGAAATAAGGAAGTGTTGATCCAGTGGAAGAACTTTCCTGACTACGAGGCCACGTAGGAGCCATACGAGAGGTCCTACGAGAGGGTGAAACAGTAGTTTTCGGGTTTTCACCTTGAGGACAAGGTGATTCTTTGGGAGGGCGGTATTGTTACGCCGGTTCAGGCAGAACCGGCCCAGCCGGCCCGTTGGCCGGCTCAACAGACATATAGGAGGCGGAAACAGTCCGCCTCCTCTTTGGGTTTTCCGCCGAATGGATGGGTCCCACCCATCCAATTGAATTCAAAATGAATAGAGGGGGCGGCTAGAGCTTTGGGAGGGAAATTAGATTAGGAAAGATTTTGTATTAAAGTGCATGAGGGGATTATGGGGGATGAGGTTTTGATGGATTGGAATTAGGGTTTCTTGGAGGCTTGGGCTCTAGACTCTCTTATCTAGAGAATTGGGAAAGACGATCCTCCTCTTGAATTGAGGATCTCTTGTATCTTGCTTTGTTCGTGTTTCTCTTTATTTTCTATAAGAATTTTGCTATCGTTTGATTGTTCTTCTACGACGATTTCTACGTTTTCTCGTTGTTGTGAACCAATTTTTGCTAGGGTTGCTTGCGAACTCAAGTAAATCCAAAGGATTACTTGCAAACTCAAGTATTTCCTATCATATACCAACTCTATCCTTCTTATGCTCACATTGTAAAGTCTCAAAAGGCCATAAGTTAGAATTTACACATTCTGTTTCTCGCTCTTCTCACCCACTAGAACTTATTCACTCTGATGTATGGGGACCATCCCTCGTGATTTCAAATCAAGGTTTTCAATATTATGTCACATTCGTTGACGACTTCTTCCGGTTTGTCTGGATTTTTCCTATGATTCACAAATCAGAAGTGCCACTATATTTATTAACTTTAATACCATGATTTAAAATCAATTGTCGCTCAATATCAAACAATTTCACTCCGACGGTGACACCGAATACATCAACCGAACTCTTCAATCCTTTCTTCAACATAACAGTATCACAAATCAAATCTCATGCCCCTATACATCAGAACAAAACGGCGCGGCGGAACGCAAACACCGTCATCTTATAGAAACAACAAGGACCCTCTTACATACAAACATCTATTCCCTACAAATACTGGCCAGACGCAGTTCTGACCGCTTCATACCTAATCAACTGCCTACCCTCCAAATCCACCAACCACAAACCCTCTCTACAAATCCTCTACAACCAACAACCTGACTACACACTACTTCGAACGTTTGGCTGTGCATGCTTCCCGTGGATACCCCCACCTCTAAGGCACAAATTAGCCCCAAAATCCACTCCCAATGTCTTTCTAGGCTATTCCCCTTCTCACAAAGGGTACAAATGTCTCAGCCCAGCTACCAATCTAAGCACAATCTCTCGTCACGTTACATTTGACGAAACCACCTTCCCATTTCAAACTCAGCCACACCTTCTCAACCATCCCCCTCACCATCGGACAACCCCCTGCTACTAACTCCAGCATCATACTACCAGTCAAACAATTCCGTACCCACCAAACCTCAAACCCCTCCTTCATCACCACCACAAACCTTCAACAATAAGCCAATATCCTCCCAGCTACCACACGCTCCACCAATCCCACATCACTCGATACCACCAAGCATCCCCACCTTAGCTCACCCGATTCAAAACAAGTTCCCTCAAACCACGAACAATACTCAACCTCCTTCACCAACATTCAGATAATACCCCACCTCCAATCAATCCCACCACCTATTCGGAAGCATCTAAACTCCCTCATTGGCAACAAGCCATGGCTACTGAATTTCTAGCCCTTCAACAAGGCACGTGGATTTTAGTACCACCCCCCTCCAACACACCCATTCTCAGATGCAAATGGACCTATAGAACCAAACTCCAGTCAAATGGCTCTATCGCCCGCCACAAAGCGCACCTCGTCGTCAAGGAAATGGACAAGAACACTGTCTCAACTACAATGAGACGTTCATCCCGGTTGCCAAATTCCCATCTATCCGAGCTCTCCTTGCCATAGCCCTCAATAAACAATGGTTCATTCACCAATTGGATGTAGCTAACGCATTCCTCCACGGCACCCTTATCGAAACCGTCTACATGAATCAACCACGAGGATTCAAAGATGCTACCCATCCAACCCATGTGTGCTTGCTCCGCAAGGCCATATATGGCCTTAAGCAATCCTCGTGCCAGTGGTTCACCACATTTATCGAATTCCTCCAACAACTTGGCTTCCACCCCAGCCGCACCGACCCATCTTTATTAATCTTCTCCAAAGATAGCACCTAACTCTACCTGCTCACTTACGTCGACGGCATTCTCTTAATAGGTAATGACAACCACATGATTTCTTCCATCATCACAAAACTACACAAAAACTTTGCCATGAAACACCTGGGTTTGGCCAACAATTTTTTAGGCATCCGCATTGACCACCATCCCAATTCCCTATTCCTATCACAAGCTCACTACACCAAGTCGATCCTCTCCACTGCCGGCCTACTGCTTTGCAAACCCCTCTCCAACCCAACTTGCACAAACTACCCCACCACAATACCACCCAATCCAATACTAGCAAACCAACAAACTTATCACCGGTTCTCTCCAATACCTAACCATTATCCAACCAGACATCGCTTACACGGTTAACCTCTTGTGTCAACATATGCATAATCCTCAACCCACCCACATCTATCTCCTCAAAAGACTACTCAAATACATCAAAGGCTCTATGCACTACGGCATCCCAATCACAACAGATCCACTACACCTCGTCTCTTACTCAGATGCTGATTGGGCTACCGACCCATCAACACAACGCTCCACCTCCAGCTATTGCACATTCCTGGGCAACACATTATTCTCTTGGACAGTGAAAAAGCAACACGCCGTCAACAGATCTTCTACCGAGGCAAAATACCGGGCACTGGCCACAGCCATTACAGATGTCATATGGCTTCGTCAGCTACTGCAAGACTTCCACATTCCACTACAGCAGCCTGTACTCATTTAGTATGCAGAAATGAAAAGCAGTTTAGTCCATTTACAACTTTAGTATAGCTCCAGCAAAGTCTTTATAGTATTCTGTAGTTTCCTTTTCACTTTGCCTTTCTTCAATTATCATTAGTCTTATTCCAGTTCCTTGGGGTTAGCTTTATAAACTCTTATTTACTATCTTGCTATATTTGGCGCTAACTATATTTTGTGCAAGCTTTTTCTTTAAAAAAATGTGCTGCTTGAATTTTGATCTTGCATTTGGTTGGGACATATTCAAAATTTGCTCATCTTATTGAAATTAGAAATCACGCCATACTTTGGTACTTGTTGATTGAAGAGTCTTCTTATTTACTAAATTTGTTGGAGTTCCTGTGCATATGAAGAATCTGACCTCTGTGCATTGTTCTTAATTGGCAGACATATGGCCTTGCTGAATATATCGCACAGGTACAATTCTTCTGCTTCATTTACTTTATTTATGAACCAAATTTTTGTGGTTGGGTAAGTTTGTATTGTATAACTAATATTGCATCCTCCTCCATTCTATGGGCTGCTAGGAGGAGATGGATAGAAAAGCGGGATTCTGGTGGTCACCTGATAGTAAAAATATTGCATTTGCAGAAGTTGATTCATCTGGAATACCTTCTTTTAGAATTATGCATCAGGGTAAAAGTTCAGTTGGTACTGATGCACAGGAAGATCATCCATACCCCTTTGCTGGAGGATCTAATGCAAAAGTTCGGATTGGAGTAGTTTCTGTTTGTGGGGAAGGTATCACTTGGATGGATCTTCTTTGTGGAGCAAAAGTTCATGCGGATAATGATGATGAATATTTAGCTAGAGTCAATTGGATGCCTGATAATGCTCTTATGGTTCAGGTTCTCGACAGATCTCATACCAAATTGAAAATTTATAAGTTTGATATTGTGACTGGACAAAAGGAAATTGTTTTGGTAGAAGAACAGGATATATGGATAAATTTGCATGATTGCTTCACGCCTCTGGATAAGGGAGCGAAAAAGTTTCCTGGGGGCTTTATCTGGGCTAGCGATAAAACTGGTTTCAGACATCTTTACCTTCATGACAAGAATGGAGCTTGCTTGGGGCCAATCACACAAGGAGATTGGATGGTTGAGCAAATTGTAGGTGTTAATGAAAGTGCTGGTCTAATTTACTTCACTGGGACTATGGATGGACCTTTGGAATCTAATTTGTACTGTAGCAACCTCTTTCCAGACTGGGACCTTTCAATACAATTGCCGTCGAGGCTGACACACGGCCAAGGAAAGCATGCCGTTATCCTTGATCATCAGATGCAAAGGTTCGTTGATGTGCATGACTCCTTAAACATGCCACCAAGGGTGTTGCTTTGTTCTCTGCGTGATGGGAGCTTAATAATGCCCTTGTATGAGCAGCCACTAGTTATTCCAAGGTTCAAGAGGCTTCAACTTTCTCCACCAGAAATTATCCAGATTTCAGCTAATGATGGAACCATTCTATATGGCGCTCTGTATGAACCTGATGCAGAAAAATATGGACCACCTCCTTATAAGACATTAATCAGTGTCTATGGGGGTCCAACTGTTCAGTTTGTTTGTGATTCATGGATAAATACAGTTGACATGCGAGCTCAGTACCTGAGGAGCAAAGGAATTCTTGTGTGGAAGGTTAGTGACTTATGACTAGCATCTTTGCCATCTAAGACACCCTATTGGTACATCATTGCTTATTTGTTTCATGACCTTGATAAATGCATATGTGATCTTTAAACTATTTGCTATTAGTAATGTAACACCTGCACTTCAATGATTAGCCTTTATTTTGGTAAACCTCCTGTAATGGTTCAAGTGTGGCAGTTTTTTATAATGGTTTCTATATAGCTTACATATTTATGCAACAATTTTTGTCTCAGAAGGTGGTAAGCTTGATATAGTTTTACATTTATTGATTCATTTAGGCATTAATCTATCCTGTGCTTAATGAAGTTTTAGTAACTGAATGATGAATCTAACCATGATGTGATTGTAGTTTAAGGAAAGGGAATTGTCAACTGTTTTGCTAATCTTGATTCCTCGAGTAGACTAATCAAATAATTCACTCTACTTTTTCATCACGTCCTATATTCCAAATACATAAATTTCAGGAGAGGGGGGTATGAGTGACAAACCCATGTTCATACAGCTTATCTCTAATGCTACATATTTGTAATTTTGAAAGAGATAGGGACAGAAGCATTTATTGTTTCTCACTAGACATTTACAAGAGGATGTACCCTGGTGTATGCTTTTTGCTGATGATATTCTTCTTGTTGACAAGACTAAAGAGGGAGTTGAAGGTAAACTTGAAGTCTGGAGATCAACCTTAGAGTCTAAAGGTTTTCGCTTGAGTAGATCTAAAACTGAATATATGGAGTGTAATTTTAGCAGTAATAGACCTAGTGAGGGGATTGTGACTTTGGGCGATCGAGTCATTAATAAGAGTACACGTTTTAGATATCTTGGATCTATTGTTCAGAGTGATGGTGAAATAGATGGGGATGTTATCAGTAGAATTCAAGTTGGATGGTTGAAGTGGAGGAATGCATCGGGCTTGTTGTGTGATAGAAAAGTCCCCCTTAAACTTAAGGGAAAATTCTATAAGATGGTGGTGAGACCTGCAATGCTTTATGGTGCAGAATGTTGGCCATTAAAAGAGAAGCACAATACTAAGTTATGTGTTGCGGAGATGAGGATGCTTAGGTGGATGAGTGGATTTACTCTTAGAGACAGGATACGAAATGAGCATATACGTGAAAAGGTTGGAGTAGCTCCAGTGGAGGATAAGATTAGAGAGAGTCGCCTTAGATGGTTTGGTCACATAAAACGGCGGCCTTCCGATGACCCAGTTAGGAAAGTAGAGGTATTAGATTTGACTTATGTTAAGAAAGGTAGAGGTAGACCTAAAAAGACTTGGTTAGAAAATATTAGAAATGACCTTTCTCTATTAGATTTAAACGAGAATTTGACTTTGAACCAGACACAATGGAGAAAAAGGATTCATGTTGCCGACCCCACGTAGTGGGACAAAGGCTTGTTGTTGTTGTTGTTGTTGTTGTAAAGCTTATGTAATGTCACTTTGATGTTGCTGAACAGGCTATTGTGAATCTACTTATAGTTTGTTAGTAGTTAAAAGTGAATTAATTAGTGGACTTAACTACTCTGAGTCATTGTATTCTATAAATGCCTCCATTTAGGGTGGATGATGGTATGGAAAATGAATGAATGAGTTTCCCTTCTTGTCTATTATTTTATTTTTTTCTTTCTTTTGGGAGTTTGAACAATTTGAAATTTTCATTTAAGATATTGGGTCCTAATATTAGTGCTTTCATTGCATCGTCTTAGTTAACCGTCAGTGATTCTAGAAGCCGCAATCTATCATTCCATCTCACACTGATTCCATGGTTGTTATCGATTTCTTCGTGCATTCTCCTAGCTTTTGTCTTTGATTTTTAATTCAATCAAAGATTTCATAGTCATCGCCCATATGTGGTGCCACCCCCACTATTACTGCTTTAGTCGCCATCCTCGCCTCTCGTTGTGATCAGCAAATTCATAACCTCCAACTGCACTTATTGAATCTATTAAAGAACCACATTTCTTTAGCACCCACCATCTTTTGTGTCGTCTAGATCTTGTCATGCAATCTTGAGCAAAGATTTCACAATCTTCCAAATCTCGCCTCATGACCATGAGCAGAGATCCTGTAGTTGTTCATATCTTATCTCCTTGGCCCCAACCACACAAACCTTTCCAGCATCCACAAGAAACCTATAGCGATTTCATCAGAGTCAGACACTACTTATCGATACCAAATCGTAATGTCTTCCGACCAAGTTCAACAACTACTCATCGATGCCCACAATAAAGTATAATTTCCCTTGTCTAAGAAACCTCTGATATCCTAAGAGGTTTGTTGCCGACGATGATTATGAAGAGTAGGCAAGTGGACGTTGTTATGATGGTTTAAACAGGATGGAGAAGGTTTCTTGTTGGCATTGTTGAGGCGGGATGGAGAATAAAGAAAATCCCATATCATTTTGGTTTAGTGTTGAAACATGACAATGGAAGTAATAGAGGGTTCAATGCTATTGAACAATTATTTAAGAACAACATAATTAGACATTTGCCACTTTACAAACTTGATGATGCCATGGCAAGTTGGAGGAGAAGCACAAGTTAATGGAACTTATCTTGAAAACTAAGAAGAAAGCGAAATTCCCTTAATCATAAGAGATAATTTTTATCATTAAATTTTATTATGGTATTGATGTTGAGGGGGGTTTCAAGTCATTTAAAGGAGGTTGAGAGCCTATGATACAGTGTCGTAGTTGGAGAACCAGGGAGTTAAATCATTTTGGATGAGGGACAATTGATGGAGGAAGCGATCATGCCCTGGGGATCAAGTGGCAGTGGCATTTAGAGCAGATGTGGTAGCAATGTACAGGTGCAACATGCATGCAAGCGGCGTGTGCGGCTGTGACATGGGTCACAAGCTTGTAAGCGGATGTGGGTGAGTGGGCATGTGGGTACTAGCATCCGGGTGGAGGGAGAGCACACAGTTGTACGAAGGGGAATGATGGAAGAGCGGCACAAAGCAGTGTGCAGATGCAGGTGAGGCATGGTCTTGGTGCACTTTTCTAATTTGATATTTTTCTAGGCCAACACCATAAAATTAATTGTTAATTAGGAAGATGTGCAGCTCAAAAGATCTATGTACCAAAATAACTATATGAATAAGCGCTGGCAGAGAGTGTAGTAAGAATGCCTTCTTATATAGAGACTGGTTTATTTAATCTCAAAGCTTTGTGAAGAATAGTCAGACGTTTTAAAGCTGAGCAGATTTGATATGGCGGCTCATGATATTACCGAATGTTCTTGTAGACAATTTATATTTATAGCTTTCTGTTTATGTTCTTGCAATATTTGTATGCACACTTGTATCTAATATACTTTTGGATGAGTAACTCTTTATTTTTGGTTCTTGTATTGATGCATTTTTTAGCCATGAATTGATGTATGCACTTGTACCAATGAAATCCTTAAATATGATCAAATAAATGCAGAGGCATGCTTTCATGTTAGTGAATATGCATGCATATTATTCACCATATCCTTCCCATAACTTTATAATACTTTTTCCAATAATTGCTACAGTACTGTACCCTTTATATTATGGCATCCAATATATCCTGTTAGTGCTTCATATATCACAATCCTTCTTATATGGAAACTTGCATGCCATTCTTGTGGTATTTCTGTATGCTTCTTTGAAGTAATCTGAGCAAATAATTATCTTACAGTTATAAACTTTAAAAGGCAATTGTGACATCAGTTTTTTTCTTAGCACCTCACTTTGTAGTTTTGAAAATATTTTTCTTGAAGTAGCAGCATGTGCATTTACTTTTTAAAAGTTTATAATCTTTCGGCAAAGAAAACAAATTCTGTGTTGTACTCCTAGAATTTCTCCTCTTAACTCAGCCCGTCCTAATGAAGGGAACCTCATGCATGTGCTGCTTGATATACTCTTAGTTATTTTAAGCAAGTTCAAAATTCGGTGAACTTACCTATTTAACTTCGGTACTGGCAGCTAGACAATAGAGGAACTGCGAGGCGAGGACTTAAATTTGAGAGCTTTTTGAAGCACAACATCGGTCGTTTCGATGCAGAAGATCAACTCACTGGTGTTCGATGGCTTGTTAAACAAGGGCTAGCTAAACCCGGCCATATTGGTCTCTATGGTTGGAGTTATGGCGGTTTCCTGTCAGCTTTGTGTCTGGCAAGGTTTCCTGATACATTTAGTTGTGCTGTGTCAGGTGCTCCCGTTACTTCATGGGATGGCTATGACACATTCTACACTGAAAAATACATGGGCTTGCCGTCAGAGCATAAGGAGGGCTATGAATATGGTTCCATCATGCATCATGTGCACAAGCTACAGGGAAAGCTGCTATTGGTCCATGGCATGATTGACGAGAATGTGCATTTCAGGCACACTGCTAGGCTTGTCAATGCACTTATCAATGCTGGAAAGTCTTATGAGCTTCTCATCTTCCCTGACGAACGACATATGCCTCGCCGGTTCCGAGACCGTGTTTACATGGAGGAAAGGATTTGGGAGTTTATTGACAGGAACTTATGAGAAGGCAACCAATGCTGTTCTCATGTAAGTGAACCTTGGCATTTGTTTTTATTAAAACCATGAACGTATTTCAGCGCTAATAAAATTTTTTCAATAATGGACTGGTTGCCATCCTATTTGAGCTCCTGTTGTGCTTCTCTGCTGCTCATCCAATACTGGAGTTGAGATTCATTAGTATGTTCTCGAGAAATTTTTTTAGAAGTTTCTTACATATGGATTGTTTAAGAATCGTTCCAGAAAACTGATGAGCACTGCTCATCATTTCTCCTACTTTGCAGCTTTTGAAGATGCCTCGGGATCAACTAAAATGGTTGTCTCTTGAGCTTTTAGGTTTTAAGTTGTTGGTACGTTATCAGAAATGTATAGCAGATTGCATTTTCTGGGTCTTTATAGCAGCTGAGGTTCTTGTCCTTGACCTCCTTCTCTGTAATAATTTTAGATGCCACTCTTAAGTTCTAAAGAGTTACCTGGTGGGGTTTTCTTACGTTTTTTTTTTCATATAAGATTTTTATCTTTTCAGTCGTTCAATTAAGCGGCTACACATAGTAGGATAAAGACTTGATATTATTGTTATTTTCGTCATCGTCATTGAATTAAGAAAATCCTACCTTTCATAATTCATTCAAATTTGAATTATTTTTGCTTCCTTTTTTCTATATGAATATCAGTTGTCTATGCTAAGTCAGAATCTATGATTCAAATTATGCTGTTGTCTATTCTTTTGGGTTTTAGTAATAAGACCATGGATTGGAATGAAAGACCATGATGGATGGAAAAATGTTGTTAGTGTCATTGTTGTTTAATTGTATTTTATCATTAGTTTCCATTGAATATTTAGATCAAAATGGTCTCCCGACTTTTTATGAGGAATCAAAATGATCGCCAATTCTATAAAAGACTCATATTAGTTCATTGATTTTTTTAGATAGAGATCTAAATGATCCCACATAAGAATCAATTTGATCTCTATTTAAAGAATCAATGGACTAAATTGATGCCTTTATATAATTAGGACTTTTTTGATCCTTTAGCAAAAATTAGGGGATCAATTCAATCCTTTTCTCATTTTTTATACTCAATGATATTAATGCAAATAGTTTACTATTCCTTTTAGGTGGGAGGTAATAGTATATTCCTCTACACTTTAATTTTAGCATAACATAGTATTCCCTCTTGTCAATATTGTTTAGCAAAATACGTAGGCTTCATTTGGGACAGCTTGTTAAAACAGCTTTATAGTACAACAACATCAAGTCTTTATTCCATTATGTGGGGTCGGTTACATGAAGCCTTTTTTCTTCATTGTGTTCTGTTAAAAGTCAAATTCTCATTTAAATCTAATAAAGAAATGTTATTTCTAATATTTTCTAATCAAATCTTTTTATATCTATTCTTACCTTTGTTAATATAAGTCAAATCTAATACATCTACTTTCTTAATCGGGTCACCGAAAGGCTGACGTTTTATGTGACCAAACCATCTAAGACGACTTTCTCTAATCTTATCTTCCAATGGAGCTACTCCAACCTTTTCATGTACATGCTCATTTCGTATCATGTCTCTAAGAGTAAACTCACTCATCCACCTGAGCATCCTCATTTTTGCAACACTTAACTTAATATTATGCTTCTCTTTTAATGGCCAACATAAATTTAATTTTTTTACTAAAAAGCTACTTTAAGTAGCAACATGAAGAAAGCCGTCCCAAATGAAACATTAATAGAAGATATATAATTATCATATGTTGATATAAATACTACCAAAAAACATTCTCAACCCATTGCCCATACATCAAACAACACAATCAAACAATGAAAATGAGTAACATAATAAAATATATCCTAACTATATGATGTTTGAGGGTGTGACCTACCATAGACATAATATGTGTTAGGTTGTGTGGGTAGACAAACAAATTAAGTGGATTGATGTTTGGATTTTGATGTTTAAGTTTAATTAATGAGGGAAGATTTTTATATATGTTTTAATGATATGCAAATTTTATGAATTTTTAATTTTATATGATTTTTTATATATTTTTTATGGTTTTTAAATGTTTAAGAAAAATTAATTATTAAATATTTAAAGTCTGAAGTGGTGGAAATAATCCACTAAAGGTGTTGGATTATGACACCAAAGTATCTGAAATTATATTTAGGGATTTTTTTATTTTTAATAATTATTTATTTTATGATTATTTATTAATGAATTCATCAAATAATCAAGGAGTACATTTTATGTGATTTTTGTGTTATTTAGATTTTTCAATATTTTTTTAGCAATTTTAATGGGTTTATAATTAATGAAGTGTTAATAATTAAAGCTTAAAAGAGTTTCAATGGTGTGAATATTTTCAACTGAGATTGAATATTTGTCTTTTTCTTCTTAGTTTTTTTCCTCAAAAAATTTATTCCTATATTCTTGCAAATTAAGACATAATTCACAATTTTTATCTCCTTATTTGTTACTAGCATTGAACATTTATAATGTCATGATATTTGTATAGTGAAATTTATATTCACTAATAAAAAAAATAAGAATTTGCATATAATCATATAATTCATATATACGTACATATATAACATCTAAATATTAATATTTATTTATTAAAAAATTTAGTGTTTCAATCTATGATGCACCGACACTTTCCTTAAACAGGTGTGCAGTATCCGACACGTATCCAACACGACATGCAACAAGCATCTGACACTCCTCCGACACGTGTCGGATACACCGAAAACGTGTCCGATTAAAAATATTAAATACAAATTGGGATACATGTGTCTTAAATATTTTATGATTTTTTTAAACATAATTTCTTGTATTTAAAATTTTTATTTATTTAAAATATAAAAATTATTTTTTTATTTCCTATCCACAGTACCAAATCAATTGCCCGCACTCAATATCTCATTCATCGAATATTCTCATTTTCATTTCTCTTTGGCGGGTTGTGATTTTGGTTTCACAATAATGTCCGGTGTCATCTCAACATTGACGTCTGAGGTCATTACAACATCGACATTTCAAAATCATCTCAATATCAAATTCTGACACTGTCTTGGCATTGATACTCGAGGTTAGAAAATTTTTCACCCACAACTTGACAGCTCATTGTTATCCGATGTGTCCTTAACATCGACGACCAACGTCCTCTTAACATCG
This sequence comes from Dendrobium chrysotoxum, assembly GCA_019925795.1. Taxonomy (NCBI): domain Eukaryota; kingdom Viridiplantae; phylum Streptophyta; class Magnoliopsida; order Asparagales; family Orchidaceae; genus Dendrobium; species Dendrobium chrysotoxum. The sequence continues at coordinate 14,702,397 of CM034314.1, forward strand.
ACGACAGACACTCTCTTGACATTGACGCCCGATACTTATTGCATAACATCGATAGCATTGTCGTCATCTTTCTCGATGCTTGATACACGGCATCGACGCCCAACTCTCGACATCTTAATATTAATCATTTTAAACGCAAATTTTAATTAAATGACTTATTATTTCTAAATTTTTTTTAATATTATGCTTATTCAATTTTTATATACTAATTTTAAATTTTAAAAATTATTATATCGTGTCTGACCCGTGTCCGTGTCCTATATTTTCAATAATTGACGTGCCCTGTGTCCGTGTCGTATTCATATCACCGTGTCTGTGTCTATGCATCATCGATCTTAATCATACCAAAAATATGCACATGAAAAAAAAATATTTTATTTAAAAAATAATATTAATTATATTTTTAATATAATTTAAAATTTAAAATATTATATATATTATTATATTAAAAATTTGTTAGAGTTTGTGTGTTGCCCAAGCATTTGAATGCTAAGCCAAATCGGAATTTAGAAGAACAGAAAAAAAAAATCAGCATAGGCATAAATCGTAGCTATCTGATATGGCGCCACGTCACTATCTCTCCTCGATCTCATCGTTTTCAACTCTGCCCCCATTCGACAAGAACACGCCATTTACCGTCATGGCTGCAACACGTCAAATACCGCTAAATTTAACGGTAAACCTGTTGTTTAAGCTTTCACAGTATTAACTATCCTCGACACGCCACCATTAACATTTATGTCGTATGCGAGATTACAATAAAGCCCATTTCAAAATGCGCAATGGGATCCGAGTGCACTGTACAGAAAGGACTATAAAGGAATTGCACTCTTTCGTCATTTCCTGGAAGCAACGAAGTTTCAAACCGCCTTTCTTTCACCAAACGCCGTCAACGCCATTCGTCTGGTTCTAAAGGATAAAATACCTTGGTCGTCATCTCCATCTTCTTCCTTCCGAGTTCTTCCGCTTCAGCTGGTGTTAGGGGCGCGAAAAGCTTGCGGGAACGGCGGGATTTTGTCTAAGAGGGGTGGTGGAGTGCGGGGTCTCTTTGTCTCATCGATCTGGTCTGTTGATGGTTATTTGAGGCGAATCGAACAGGCCAGTTATTTAATGTATTGACGCCCATCAGATCTCTATGTTAACTTCCGGTGAGGCTTTCGTCTTTCTCCTTGCTGCTTTAACGGGTACAGGATATCTCGCTCACCCCTCACTTTCGAAAGTTGGTAGCTATGTCTTTTTAGGGATTTGTTGGTTTTGAGCCTAGATCTTGGAATTTCGGTTCAGTTTTAGATGGGTTTGTACAGTTAAGTCAGATTAGTACTTCCTGTTGGGTTGTCTTGTCGGATTTCGGAGGGGAATTCATCCGAAATCTAGAGTTCGATAATTTCTAGGGTTTAAAAGGAGGATCCCGGTTCGTCTTAGCATAGTGGTGAGAAGATGTCGTCAGCTGGCGTTGTAATCAGCTCCATTATGGAGGATGCAGTACTTTCCTCGGTCCTTTTTGAACGCAGCAGGTCCCTGCATTACTTGGACGATTCTATCCTGATCTACCTTGCAGTCCCAGGCTCGTCAGTGATCCCGATTAGAGTTCTAGACTCTGATTCAATTGCCTCGGTCAAGCTTAGAATCCAGAGCTTCAAAGGATTTGTTGTCAAGAATCAGAAGCTGGTTTTTGATGGGCGGGAGCTGGCCCGGAATGATTGCCGTGTTCGGGATTATGGTGTGACTGATGGGAATGTCCTCCATCTTGTTATAAGGTTTTCTGATCTCCGTTTCATCACTGTAAATACCGCCTGCGGGAAGAAATTTGAGTTCCAAGTGGAACAGAGCCGAAATGTCGCTTACATTAAGGAACAGATCGCCAAGAAGGGTAAAGATTTTGTGGATATTGAAGCTCAAAAGCTTATCTGTGATGGCGAGGAGCTTGGAGATCAGCAGATGGTCAATGACATCTGCAAGAACAATGATGCTGTCATCCACTTACTGATACGCAAGTCGGCTAAGGTTACCACTAAGCCTATTGAGAAAGGCTTCGAGTTGTCGATTGATGCCCCGTGCTTAGAGGAGAAGAAGGGAGCGGATATGAAGGTAGTTGTCAAAAAACCACCTGACATACGAGCTTTGATTGAGCCAGTTACTGTCAATCCAAAGGTTGAACTTTCCTCGGTGCTTGAGGAATTGATTAATTCAACATATGCTGGATTGGAAAAGGGACACAAGCCGGTCATGTCTCCAGAAGGCTCAGGGGGAGCTTACTTTATGCTTGATGCAACAGGTCACAACTATGTAGGTGTCTTCAAGCCAATTGATGAGGAGCCGATGGCTGAGAACAATCCTCGTGGACTCCCACCATCATTGGATGGTGAAGGATTGAAGAGGGGGACTCGTGTTGGCGAGGGTGCACTAAGAGAAGTCGCAGCTTACATTCTAGATCATCCAATCAGTGGTCCTCGCAGTTTATTCTCTAATGAAGTTGGGTTTTCTGGGGTTCCTCCGACTACCATGGTCCGGTGCTTACATGGGGGTCATGGAAAAAAGGATCTCAAGATTGGTTCATTGCAGATGTTTGTGAAGAACCATGGCAGCTGTGAGGATATAGGTCCTCAGGCATTTCCAGTTGAGGAGGTGCATAAGATAGCTGTTCTGGATTTAAGGCTGGCTAATGCAGATCGTCATGCTGGTAATATATTGTTTTGTAGGGAGGATGAAGAGGGCCGAATTGTGCTGATTCCTATTGACCATGGATACTGTTTGCCTGAGAATGTAAGTATATCACTTTCAAGTAAACTCCTCATGTTATGCCGTATGAGATTTAACTTCTCGCTATTTTCAGTTCCATTGTTCTATTTGGTAGCATGGGTTCACATATTATTTATTTCTTAAATTCTATTATCATTCTTGCATTTTTGTTTATTTGTTTCCTCGTATGTTTTAATCCATATAGGGAAAATGATATTTGATTGCCTTATTAATTTGATGTATTTTGCATTTTCATGGAGCTCACACTCTTTTGTTTTTTACTTATCTCATATGTATGGAGCATTAAACACTTCTTCTATTGCAATATCTTAATGTATTGCATCATTTAACTTGCAAGGAGCTCTCTGAAAAATATTTTGCTATTATTTTTGTTGTTAAAACTTAAAATCTTACATTGTTGGTCTTCTTTTTCATTGGGCAGTGATATAATAGTTTAGGATTAGCTTGTGAGAAGCTTGATTGGTATTCGAAATATTAACTGACAGTTACAGTTCATAATAAATTTTAAGGAGCTTGGCGGAATTGATTTTGAGAATCACTACGATCCAACTTATACATATTTCTCTGTTTGATGTGTGAGACTTAACGCTGTGACATGCAAATCACATGATGAATTACACAATCATAATCAGACATTTTCGAGAATTCAATTGGTAGGTTTTTCTTTGTATGTTAGCGATATTCTACCAAATATGAATCCTTTCAAGCATAAGAGCTTGTGCAATGCCATCATATGAGGTCATTTCAGAGTCTGAATTGCAAGTAAAAGTCTGAATTTCAGACCTTTTAATGGCAATATTTTATTCACGACACAGTTTTGTCATAAATTGAACAATTAAGCGAGTAAAAACTATGGGCTTTAAATTGAGGGACATTTTTATACAGTAATAATATTCTTCGGCAAATTATTTTTGGCTGCAATATTCCTAATATCTTATTCTTGTTTTGGTGTCTTGTTTTGCTTTGTATGGTACTCTTGGCTCAATATCTACTTTCCTGTATAGTCTCATCATTTTAATTACCCCTGTACGTTGCAGTTTGAGGATTGCACATTCGATTGGCTCTTCTGGCCTCAGGCTCGCCAGCCTTTAGATTCCAGAACCTTAGACTACATTAAATCTCTAGACGCTGAGCAGGACTTGGCCCTTCTCAAGTTCTATGGCTGGGAGCCCTCACTGGAGTGCTCCCGAACTCTCCGCATATCCACCATGCTTCTGCAGAAAGGAGCAGAAAGGGGACTCACTCTTTATGACATAGGAAACATCTTGTGCAGAGAAACAGTCAAGAAGGAATCCAAGATGGAGGAAATGATCCGTGAAGCTGAAGACGCTGTTCTTCCAGGTACCAGTGAAACTGCTTTCATGGAAACAATTTCTGAGATCATGGATCTGTATCTTAACAGTCTTATCAAATAGAATTGTTGCTGTTATAGATACAGTTTATCACTATCTTCAATAAATAAATTTAGCTTCCCTAAAGTTTGTGTGTGAATTGTATTTTATTTGTTAATAGATAGTATGTCGTGAACATTCACCAGTGGCATACAAGTTTGTTGGGGCAATATTCTGCAGTTCATGCTGTATTTGTCCCAAGTATATGGTTGTTGATTAGGAGACTGGGCATAAACACAGGATCCTCAGGTGTTTATGCAGACCCTTCATTTGAATTTGTGTCTATAGATAGATGAAGTTAATTGATTTCTTTGTTCATTATATATCTATATTTAGTTGTTGCTGTCTTTGGAGTGGTAGACTGTGACCTGTGATGTTTTTTGTTTTGTTTGTTGCTTCATTGTTTTCCTTTTCTAGCATGGATGTATCAGTGCCTGCAAACCATGATGGATGTTCTAATTGTGGTGGAGAGTCTTTTTCTGCCGCATGGTTTAGTGACCCCACACATAATTTTTTTTTGGGACATTTAAGTCAATTAAGTCAAATTCATACATATATCATATACGTAAGATAAGAACCCAAGCCCTCTTAATTAACAATTAAAGCTATGATGCACCGGCACTTCTCCCCAAAGAGGTTTGTAGTGTCTGACACATATCTGACATGACACTCGTCCGACACTCCGACACGAGGGGCTTTCGACACTCCGACACGTATCGGACACGTCGAAAACGTGTCTAATCAAAAAAAATATATTAAATACAAATTGGACACGCGTGTCTTACATATTTTATGAGTTTTTAAATATAATTTTGTATATTTCAAATTTTTATTTTTTTAAAATATAAAAACTAAATTTCTTATTTCATATCCACAGCATCAAATCAATCGCCCGCACTCAATACCTCATTCATCGAATATTCTCATTTTCATTTCTCTTTGGTGGGTTACGATTTTGATTTCATAACAATGCTCGATATCATCTCAACATCGATGTCTGGCGTCGTTAAACATCAATATTTCAAAATGATCTTCATATCAAAGTAGGACACTGTCTTGACATTGTTGATCGACGCTAGCAATTTCTACACCTATAACTTGGCATCTCATTTTTGTCTAACGCCTTCTCAACATCGACGACCAACGTCCTATTTACATTGATGCACGATATTTACTACATGACATCAATGCTCGACTCTCGAAAGCATTGTCGTCTCCTCTCTCAATAACTGATAAACAGCATCGACGCTCGACTCTCAACATCCTAATATTAATCATTTTAAGCACAAATTTTAGTTAAACGACTTATTATTTTTAATATTATATTTATTCAATTTTTATACATTATTTTTTAAAATATAAAAACTATAATACTGTGTTCAACCCTTTCCTTGTCCTATATTTTTAATAATTGATGAGTCTCATGTTCTTGTCGTGTAGTATCAATGTCGTCATGTTCGTGTTTGTGCTTTTAGGAGTTAAAGCTTCCAACCAATAGACTAAGACTTTTTTGGACGATTTTCTTACTGCTGCTTAAAGCTTTTTAACACAAATAAAAAAATTACTTTAAAAAATATAGTAAGAAAGTCATCCCAAATGAAGCCTAAGATGAGCTCGGTGAGGCCACACATAATCACTAAAGGGCTAAAGTAGTTTGCATGTATAAAAAGTAGCGCCTAAATGATCTTTAGCAGCTGAATTTAAGCAAAAGTAAAGGTGATTTGAAAGCTGCCATAGTGTGGGATAAGGATTAACATGTGATGCTTTGAGACCAACATAGAGTTAAGAATCTAAGGTATGTTTGTTATTCAAAATGTAAGATGTGAATATCTTTTTACTATAATGTCTATTATATTATAATATATATTTCTTGAAAAAGAGTAATTATATAAATAACATTTAAAATTTAGCTATTTACAAAATTAATAGTCTTTTACATTCATTTTTAGATATCAAGTTGAAGTCAGCTTAAAATTGATCATTTTTATCTCAAAACCTTCTTATTAAATTCAATCCTAACTTGATCCTTTATAATCTACACATTAATTTAGATTTTATTTTATTCCAATTTTTTTGTTTAATTTTGCAAAATAGCTCTTCAACTCGATAAATTAATAAGTCAAATTTGAGTTAAATTGAACTACTTGTTAGCTTCTGAGTTGACTCGTATAAAAATATTAATATAAAATGTGTAAAATATATAACATTTAATGATTTTAATATTTTATTAAAATAATTATTTAAGTTAAGGTGAAAATGAATCGAGTCGAGCTCGAGTCACCTTTGGCTTGAACATGATTAATTAATCGATTCGAGTTGGAACCCTACTGCCCGAGCTTTATTCTACTAGTTCTAGTTAGCTCGTTTAATATGAAAGAGAAAATAATTATTATTCAAGTAGTTTTACAACCAAATATGAGAAATTAAAAGAAAAATAATAAAATATTAATTAATCCAAAAAGTGTTATATAATTTTTTAATATTTTTAACAATTTTGTACTTAAAATCCTGAATATTAATATATTTTAAGTGTATTTTATATTAATATTGAGCTGGCTGATAAGTTAATGAGTCAAGTCAGTGCTGACTCAAGCTTAGTTCTTAACTTATTGAGCTTGAGTCATAAGTCATTTATCGAGTCAAATACAAGTCGGCTCACGAGTAGGCTTGACTCACACTTGTGATTTAAATAAAAGTATTTTTTATCTTTTATAACAAATGAATAGCGAATTAAAAATTATAAAATTAAGCTCAAATTTAAACTCAATTAATTAATTAAACTCAAGCACACATTAGAGCCCATTTGAGCTCGACTAAACCCTCTGTTCCCTCTCATCAATTGGAGAAATTATTACATGCGGAGTCCGGATATGTCCGGACTCCAATAAAAACATAACACGTGTACTTGTACACACTATATACAAATTACAAAATTATGTATATAATATGTACAAATTTATATACATCATATACACATTATGTACATAATTATATATAATATATACAAATTTATATACAATGTACAAAAATACATATCATATTTTTTATTGAAATCCGAACTTAACTCTAAGTCTGAACTCATCACATAATAATTTCTCCAACAACTGCCCTTCCGCCCCTCCTGCTCCCTCTTAGTATATCAGTTTGTGCCTATTTCCCCTGCATTCTTTACCAATTCCAACCTTCTCCATTCTCTCAGTCGACTCTCAATACAAGACTGGGAAACAAAGAACAACCCATGGGGATCCCGCCACCGCCTTCCATGGACAAATTCCCTTCCCGCTTCCCTCCGCCGCGGCCAACAAACCCCTTCCCTCCTCCACTCCGCCGACCCAACGCAACCTCCGGCGGAGGCGGCGGCAAAATCCTCTCCTCCTGCGCCCTCGCCTCCTGCTTCCTCATCCTCGTCACCATCGCCCTCGCAATCACCTTCTTCTTCCTCTTCCGGCCCCGCTCCCCCACGATCCACGTCTCCGCGGTCCAGATCCCCGGCTTCTCCTTCGGCAACGGCACCGTGAGCTTCACCTTCGCGCAATACGCCGTCGTTCGAAACCCTAACCGCGCCGCCTTCTCCCATTACGACAGCTCGCTGCAGCTAATCTACGCCGGAAACCAGGTCGGATTCATCTACATCCCCGCCGGTGAGATCGACGGCGGCCGAGCCAAGAACATTGGGGGAAAGTTCGCCGTCGATTCTTTCCCCATTGCGGCCACGCCACCGATGGCGGGGATCATGGAGGTACGTTCGAGGATGAGGGTGAAGGGTAGGGTTAGGGTTTTGAGGTTTTTCACGCATCACGTTGAGGCGACCGCCGGATGCTTGGTGGGTGTATCGGCCGGCGACGGATCGGTGATCGGGCTTAGTTGTTGATTTGTGAACGGCCGATCTGATCTCGATGTTCGAGATCTAGATTTTTAGCTTTGTCGATTATGGAGGATGAGGTAATGGATCCTTCAACTCCACTCTTCGCAGAAGCTTTTCGACTTAGCTGCTTTCGATCGCTTTCATATGGAAAGTGAAAGTCTAGTAGTAAAAGAAAAAGGTTTGATAAATGAGCTATGTTGTTTTACAATAATTGTTTCCCTTAACGATAGTGGCGTGTGGATGGGTGAAGATGGGATCACCTTTGTAAAATGTATAGGTGGTTCCTCTTGTGTATGGTTATGTGTTTTTTATAATATTTTTTTATTATTTAATTATATTTTAAATAAAAAGTTGTGTTGAGATTTTATAACATGAATTATATAAGAATGAATTTAAAAATTATCATATTTATTTTAATAATAATATAATATAAATTCTTCATATATAACACTAATTTTAAAGTTAATTCAATAATTTTTTTTAACTCATTTTAATTCAAATTATGTATCATAATATAATTTTATTTTTTATTTTAACATCATGGGGGATGCTTCAACATGAAGGGCATCTCCAATCAAACATCATTCGGGCGTTTGCAATTTGTCTGAGCGTCTGACAGAGCGGTATTCGGAAAGATATTTTCGTGTTTTGAACAGTGTGACGTCAATATTGGTGTCACACTGTTCACGAACACATTTATTTTAAGAAAAAAATAGAGAAAGAGTATACAAATAATTTTTTTTTTTTTTGAGTTAGAATACAGTTCGATTGGAAATGAATTACTATTTGATATATCTCTTACTGCATTTTGGAGTGGAAAATAATTTTTTTGGTTGGAGATGCCCTAATAAGATCAAATTCAGATGGGATTTAGTAAATTTTATAAATTCAAATTAAAAATAAATGGTTCATCATGAAAATTTTAATGATTATTTGGAAGGTTTCTTATGAATAATGAGCCATGTTCATCATTTATAGGTTTCTTGAACTCCACTTTATGTGTGAACCTTAACATAGTAACATCCCTAATGTATTGGCCTATGGAAGCTCATTTTTGTAGTTATGCCAATTTATTTGAATTTTAAATCTCTTGCTTTATGTTTCATGAAAATTTACAAAATATATATTTTGTAAGATAATTTCTATGCAAAAGCTTTTGCCATCAATTATTTGTGTTTAGTAAGCACAAGAGTGCTCCAAATTTTAATATTGACATACTTGAATCATTTGATGAACTAATCATGAGTATGTTTAGGAGGGAATCATTTATGGACTTTCCATTCTTTTTATATTCTTTTAAGGTTTATTTCAAAATATTTCCCTTTCTCCTTATGTCAAAAATCTTCAATATACATTATTTCCTAAATCCAAAAAATATTTCATTTATTCCCTCTTGCCAAAGTCACCCATTTTATTAATCCATCAAAATTCTAAATCGATACAATCAACCTATTCAAATTTCAAAAAGTTGGATTTTCCCTCTTGACATCTATTAGGTGTTAGTAAGCACAAGAGTGTATGAGTGTTAATAAATGATCTGACCCGTCAATTCGATCCAAAAATTTGGGTTCGGGTTGACTTGTTTAATAAACTAGTTGGGTTCAAGTTTAGTTTTCCGACTCGTTTATTAAACATGTCAAGTTTGGGTCGATTCAAAACACTCTTTTGACTCGAAAATGAACAATTTAAATTTTTTTTTAATTTGTGGGTCTAAACTTTTTATCTTTGATCAAATGTCCTAAGCTTTATAATTAATAAGTTATAAACAAAAAATTAAACTAAAACGGGTTAACGGGTGAGTTTGGGTCATTCAAGTTGCTAGCGGGTTAGATTTACGATGGTGTTTTTTACCCATTTATTAAATAGGTTAGATTCAAGTTGATTGGATTTAGGGTTGATCAATTTCGGATTAACTAGTTGAAAAGGGTGTTCATAACTCATAAGCACCTTTGATTGAAATGAGAATCATTAAGTATGTTTCTTCCACATCATCTCTATGAAAGAAACCATGTTCAATTCTTCTTTAACCTTGGGTAGATTTTTCTTGAGTAGAGTTCTCCATTTTAACCTTTATCAAACGTATTTCCTATTTGATGGATGGCAGACATGTAATATTAAAACTTTAATATTTCATTTCATGCGCTCATAATTATTCTATGGGTAGGTGTTAGATATGTAAATAGCATGAAATAAAATGGTATATATGCAAATCACCCCTTTTTTTTCAGTGAAGAATCAACTTAGGCAGCAAAAAAAATATTAACTTTTAAGATTTAACTATAAATTATATATATATATATATATATATATATATATATATATATATATATATATATATATATATATATATATATAAGATTTGTTTTATGAATTTATTTATTATTGTATAACGGCATTCGTAAAGTACCGTTAACTAAAAGGATGTGAAGGGAATCCGCACCGCAAAGGCAAAACGACCAAAACGCTTTCGTTTAATCGTTTCCCTTTCATGCTCTCTCCCGAGAGGCGCGGGCCGCCGCTCGCCGGAGATACTTTGGGGTCGAAGCTGTTCTTTTCGCCGCCATCTCTTGCGTTTTCCGTTAAGTACGAATTGTTGGTTGCATCCCTCGCCTTCGCTGAGTTATTAGCGGGAAACGAAGCAAAATCCAACTAAAACCCCTTTTTCTCCCTTTTCGCTTCTTCCCATTTTCTCTACAACCTTCTCCTTCCTTCTTTTCTCTCCCTTTAAAGTGCTACGAAGGAAGCTCTTGAGAAGAGAGCGTGATTGTTTTGATCTGGCTCGCTATCATGGTTTGGTCTCCTCAATCTGCCGCCAATGCCTACCTTGACACGGTTAAGCTGGTAGGGTTATCTTCCCTTCGAACTCTCTGTTTGTTTTTTATTTTATGCAAACATTTATTGCCGAGGCTGATTTCCCTTGTAAGGAAGGGATGTTATATTTGGTTGATCTGCTATTTCATGATGTAATTTGATTCATTGGAAGATCTTTTATTTGTTTTTCATTGATGTGGAATTCTGGAATTTAGACCTTTCTCAGAAGTAATGGACAACGCAGAATGCTTAATTTTTTATTTTTATTTTTATTTTATGATGTACACATCAGCTTTACTTTGTAATGAATACTTCTGTTATTTGAATAAGTATTCATGATGTATGTAAAGGCCTTTTTTTTTATCTTCTTTCAATTAGTTTAAGGCTTTATTTGCGACTGCTTTTTTGAAAGCAGTAAGAAAGCTGTCCCAAATAAAACTTAATTGAGTCTTCTGTTATGAATGATTAATAACTTTTGTAAATTGCGTTACGATTTAGAAAGTTGCATCTTAGGACCCATTTGATTGCTTGAATCTAAAAAAAAAAACATGCTTCAAATTTGCTATTTCCAGCATTTGGTTGGGTGTGCTTAGGAATCAATATTAGTTTCAAGATCCACAAACCCTTTTAAAGCCTCTTATGAGGGATTGTTTCATTTTCACGCATAAAGGAATGAAGATGCAATTATCAGTTTTGGAAGCATATTTTTTATCTACAAGAAACCAAATGAGCTCTTAGGAAGTTTGTCAATCGCAACTAAAATGGTTTTATAGAAAATTGACATTTGTTAAAGAAGTCATCTGCATGCTCCTCACTGCCATTGGTCCATCCCCACCCTGCTTCCCCTTATAAATTTTGCTTGTTTCCTCCTCTTTTTCATTGCTTTCCTCTGTTAATCAATCTTCACAACCGATGGAACTCATGAGGATGCCTTAGGATTCATCCTTTTATAGTGTAGCTCATGAATATCACTCGTTTTATTTCAATATCATTTTCTTATTCTATTCGTTTTTAAGAGGAGGTAGAAAGCCATGGCAAGGTTGTTCCCCCCTGTGATTATCCAATGATAAAATTTAATTAGTTTATTATTGGTTTTATAGCCATCTGATTTATTGAAAATTGAAACCTTTTGGTTTGCTGTGTTGTACAGTATCCTAGGACATCTTTTTGATTCATCAAAATACTTTTTGAGAATCATATTATTAGTGTCCAATATCCCGGTTCTAATCATGTTTCCTCTTATTTCTTCTGCTTTCCAGTGTAAAGATGTGAAGGAGTCTAATAGCCCAATTGAACCAGAAAGCACTCAGTTCCTATCAGCTTTGGCTGCGGGCATGAGTGCTCAACACATTGTTGAAGTATCTCCACAAGCATCTCAATCAACAGTTGCACTTGCTGTAGCTGCTCGGCAAACCGGAGGCCGGCTTGTTTGCATTCTCCCACAGTCAGAGTCTCTGGTTGAATCAAAGCAGGTCATTGAGGATTCTGGCCTCACAGATATCGTGGAGTTCAAAGTAGGAGATCCCTATAAACTATTGCCCGAGTGTGAGAATGTTGACTTCTCTGTAGTGGACTGCAAGTCTGAGTCCTACACAGGCTTGCTTAAACTGCTGGATATGAATCCTGCCAAGTCTGTTGTGGTTGCCAATAACTTGCTAGGTGAAAAATCAGGCTTGGGAGGGGAATGGCGGTCTTTACAGGATAAAAGTGCTGTAAGGTCTGCAAAGCATCCTATAGGGAAGGGTATGGAAGTGACAATGATAGGGAAAAGTGCCGAATTCGTTATGAAGGATTCGAAGGCTTTAAGGCAGGAGAGGAAGGTAAGAGGAGCTTCGAGGAGGCGATCAAGGAGCAAGAGTGCATGGGTGATGAAAGTTGATGAGGTGAGTGGTGAGGAACATCTCTTCAGAATCCCACAGTCTATCTAACTTTATCCGAGCTGATATACATATGTTAACAGAGAGTTAAAGGTCATATAATTTGGTTTGCCTCAGCTAAAGCTCTTAAAAAATTTATCTGAAAATAGAGGATCAAGGAAAGACAGGAAAGCAAGTTCTTGACTTTTCGCTATCATTGTCTTTCATTTGATGATCTTCTTCTTGTATTAGTATTTGGTTGGGGGCTAGAGTTTAAATTCAACAATGTACTAATGATTTCATGTTGATTTTAAAACAAGGAGTGACTAGAGATGGATCATATAATAATAATGCTCTCTTTCTGATTCAAACTGTAATAGAGAAAGGAACTGATTCCATATCTCTGAAGGGTTCTCTTCTAGAGGGAAAGAAGAGCCTAGTTTTTTTTTGGAGTTTTATTCTTTTCTCATGTTGGGGAAGGCAACTATTAATTCATGGACTTGTTTTTACATGTTTTATTTGATGCAATGCAATTTTAAATAATTTTATATATTACTTTTGGTTTTAATGCAAGTGATTGGTAGTGGTCAGGTGAGAACGGTCCGATTTTAAGTGGTCAGAAGTTAGTAAGGGTGACAATGATCCGATGTAGTGCATGTTCAAAATTAGATTTAATCAATCAAGTCGGGTCGAAGTTTATTCGACTTGTGTGTCAGAAGTTAGTAAGGATTGAGATTAATATGTGATGTGTATTAGAAAATGTACAAACAATGAGTCAAAAGTATAGCTATAAAACAAATTAAAAAGTTAATTGAACATTAGATATAATCAATCACACTGACAAGAACCATATACTAAATCAAGCATGAATGAAGAACCCATTAAAAACTATTAGAATGCATTAATCTCCCTCTGAGAGAGTCAAAATAAACATAACAATGAATATCCATTAAAAATTACAATAAAAATTGTTGAAAAACTTCTCTCACAAATAAAACCTAAATCAAAATATCCTAAAATAGACAGAATTACATAAAAAGGAGATTGTAGAATTCAAAAATAAGTAAATCAATACATAAAAATAAAATAAAATATAAAAGTCATTTAACACAAAACAAGAGGTATAAAAAAAACATAAAATAACCATAAATTTTCGGCATTCAACAGAAATGAGTGTGATTCTCCTCACGAACAAAGCAAAGATTGCATCTAGTACAAACAGTGAAGCCTCTATTGATCAACTTAGGCTTCGTTTGGGACGGCTTCATTGCTGCTTCTTAAAGCAGCTTTCTAGTAGAAATTTTTTTATTTTTGTATTAGAAAGCTGCTTTAAGAAGCATCAAAAAAGCCGTCCCAAACGAAGCCTTGGCCTCAGAATTCAGCCCTTGATGCATAGTTTTCCAGCAAAATGTTTATACTATAACCCTTAAACCAAATCAACTGGTGCCAGCTAACATAAAAAATGTAATCATATAAGGTAGAATAAGCTTTAAAAGTCAATAAAAGTTCTTCTCCAAGCTAGCAAGATTGCTTGTGTTTAGTACTTATGTCATGTATCTAACGGTCCCAAATATAAAGAGAGGGAGGAATCTCTATTAACCTGAAAGAACATAGAAATCATTGAACTGATCTTTCTTATAATACTTGTTGACATTATAGTGGATCTAAAGCGATAAATAATTGCAAATTATCAATGTGGTGTATTACAGACATCCAAAAAAGGAAATAACTTCTCTTTGTAACTTCTGTTTCCATCCATTAAGCCAAGCAGTGACTTTATTCATGATAGGTAAGCAAGCAGCCCATGGCGTTAAGTCTGCAGGGCAGGTAGAAATGGTGACACCAAGTTGTTTCCATGGCAAAGTGGAGCTAGTTATCCTAAAAATAGAAGAAAGTGATCTTTATGGTCGACATTAACACTGTTGGAAAAAGAAATGATGATGAGGACTTCGACAGACATTTTCGACAGGTTTATCGACGTAGGAATCGTAGATCGACGGCTACGATTCACAGTCTTTATTTTTGATGCATTTATGTATTATGTTATGTTTGTTTGCTAGTTCCGTTTGTGCCCTTTTATTTGAGTCGATTGGAGTTGTAGCCCAAGGGACATTTGAGTATTTTCTTTATTTTATTTCAGACCTATATATTGAGGCCTCATCTATTGTAATGGGGGATTATTGAAATGAAATTCAGCTTTTGTCATGATCACTTTGTGAGTTCTAGAGAGTGGTGGTGAAGCCTAGGAGAGGCTAACGGAGTACACAACAGCCCACCGGCGGGTGAGCTCTTTGTTTTGTTCTTCTCTTTTATTTTCCTTCTTTTTCCTCTCCCCATTCTGTCCCACTACCCACCGGCCTGCTCCTCCCCCACCGCCCCCTATTTTCCCTAATCTGAGGTCCACCCCAGCTGCCGGCCTTCTTTGGCTCCCCCACACCGCCAGCCACCATACCACCCAGCCACCAGCCCTCAACTCACCGCCAATCCTAATCCCTACCCAAGCCGCCGGCCCCCTCTTGCCCAAATCTGAAATTCAAAATTCCTTTGGTCATTAATTACCTTCCTAAAATAAATTCTAGTTAATTAGGAAAGTTACCTAATTGAATTTCAATTAAAAATTAGGATTCAAATACTTTCTTAATACTAAAATTTAAATTTGAAAACCTCCTTTTTTTTAAATAAATTTGAGATTAAATTCAAATTTGGTTTTAAATCTTTAATTATTTCTTGGAGCCCACTTACACCCAAACCCCTTCCCTCTCTCTCTATATGGCCGGCCCTCCTTCCCCTAGCCCTCTCTCTACAATTTAAAAACCTAATCTCACTAAATCAGCCCCTAATTTCCTCCTAAGCTACCAGCCCCATGCTCCATTGGGAATAACTGAAATTCAAATTATTCCCTCCAATTTTCTTTAGAAAAATTCTGAAGTTAACTTCAGATTCTTCCTATAGCCTCTCCCCACCATCAAACCCTAATCCCATCAGCCCCTCTTCCTCTCTATTCCTCTCCACCCGCCGCCCTCTACCTCCTTCCAACCGTCGGCCTCACTAAGAAGCACCACAAGGAGATCCCCAAGCTCATGGATGGCGGATCCTGAAGTTGACCACGGCTTCGTTTATGACGAGTATGGACAAATAGACATTCTACAATCGCCGTTCTTTGATCCGGGATTTGATTTCGACTTCACCGTGGAAGAATACGTCGAGCGCATTCTCTACACATTGGCGGACGTTATCGAAGAACAACTACCATCTGAACCTGGCAAATCACCGGACGATACACTCCTCCTCCTCCACCGCCGACCGCCTTCTCTTAGATCAAGGCCATTGGTGTTGCTACCATCTTAGTGGCATCGTTCAGTGTTCTGAAAGCCTCTCTCCGTTAAACCTTTACATTGAGCGTCTTCGGCTCCATCTTCCTAGTGGTAATCTCCTTGTTCGTATGGTTCGCCTTTCTCCGCTAACGCCTAAGAGTGAAAGAGTGAGAAGGTGCTCAAAACTTCTCGTTATTAAGTGTTGGATTTTGT
Source organism: Dendrobium chrysotoxum (assembly GCA_019925795.1). Lineage (NCBI taxonomy): Eukaryota > Viridiplantae > Streptophyta > Magnoliopsida > Asparagales > Orchidaceae > Dendrobium > Dendrobium chrysotoxum. The sequence goes on from CM034314.1 coordinate 14,718,607, forward strand.
TATGAGCATATAACATTTACTATTGTCTTTCGATTTTTGATTGAATTATTTGGTTAATCTGAAGAGCGCTTATTTGCCTAAGCAAGTGAAATATTTTGAATTCCGAAATCTATCTTTATTGCAAGCAATAATTTTATTTTGACACGTTTTGATCAATTACTTATTTTAATTTCTCAAGTAACTCCTATAAGTTTCACATCAAATGAGAATGTCTATGAGATTGTTAGCTTAAACAACTCCAAATTATCGATTTGAGAATGTCCTGGAAAGTGATAGTTCATTGCATGTAATTTTTTTGGAGATGAGAGTGACAGCGAAGTGTTTAACACAATCAGGGAGCTTAACTGTACAACAACAACATCATCAAACCTTTATCCCACTATTGAGGTCGGCTACATAATCCTTTTCTCCATTGTGTCCTGTTAAGAGTCAAATTTTTATTTAAATCTAATAAACAAAATTATTTCTAACACTTTCTAGCTAAGCCTTTTTAGGTCTACCTCTACCTTACATAATATGGCCAAATCTAATACATCTACTCTCCTAACCGGGTCATCAGAAGGCCGACGTTTTATATAGCCAACCACCTAAGGAGACTCTCTTTGTTCTTATTTGGCACTGAAGATACTCCAACCTTTTCACATATATACTCATTTTGCATGTTGTCTCTAAGCGTAAATCCACTCATCGACCTAAGCATCCTCATCTCTGCAACACTTAACTTAATATTATGTTTATATTTTAATGGACAACATTCTACACCATAAAGCATTGCAGGTCTCACCATCACCTTATAGAATTTCCGCGTAAGTTTGAGAGAAACTTTGTATCACACAACATACCTGATGCATTCCTCCACTTCAACAATCCAACTTGAATTCTACTAATAATATCTCCATCTATGTCACCATCACTTTGAACACTAGACCCAAGATATCTAAAATATGTAATCTTTTTAATGACTTGATCGCCAAAAGTCATAATCCCCTCACTAGATATATTACTGCTAAAATTACATTTTATATATTAGATTTTAGATCTACTCAAATAAAAACATTTAGACTCGAAGGTTGGCCTCCATAATTCAAGCCTTCCTTTCAACTCCCTCGCTTGTCTTATCAACAAGAAGAATATTATCAGCAAAAAGCATACACCATGGTACATCCTCTTGCAAATGTCTAATAAGAGCATCCATGACTAAAGCAAAAAGATATGGGAATAAATCAAAAAGATATGGGCTTAAAGCTGATCCTTGATGTAATCCAACTAAAATAGTAAAATACTTGGTCAAACTGAACACATGTAACAGCTCATGCATATATATCCTTAATGCTTGAATATAAGCATTATTAACTCTTTTATTTTCTAGAACTCCACAAAGCACTTCTCTTAAAATTTTATCATATGCTTTCTCTAAAACAACAAATATCATAAGCAAGTCCTCCTTGTTCTCTCTATACTTCTCCATCAAACCTCTTAATAAATATATAGCTTCCGTAATAGACCTACCTAGCATGAATCCAAATTGATTTTGAGAAACATTAATATCACGTTGAAACCTATGCTCAATAACTCTATTCCATAGTTTTAATGAATGACACATTAACTTAATTCCACTATAATTCACACACTCTTTTGCATCACATTTATTCTTAAAAATAGAAACCAACACACTCATTCTATACTCATCTGACATCTTTTTAGTCTTTAAAATAATATTAAAAAGTTTAGTAAGGCAAGAAATTTCATCATCTCCTAAGCATTTTCACACCTCTATTGGGATATTGTCAGGTCCAATAATTACAAAATCATTCTTAAGCATTCTTATAAGTGATGAAATGCTCCTCTCTTTTTTTAAATAAAATATTAGTAATTATAAAATCATAAGCTAAAGCAAAATCTAATATAACCCTACCACCTTTATTAGTCGCTCCAAATCCATAGTCACCAATGAATATTTTTAAAATCTTTTATCACTCTACCAACATATCCATATAAATCTCCTCCAATAAAAACTTGTTCTTCAAAATGTATCGTTTGTATTAATTCTTCTAAGTTATTTCATAATTTTAATTTTGAACATATATGATCTAAACCTATTTGAAGAACATAAATATTTATGACATTAATAATTTTAACATCAACAACAATCTTTAATACTATAATTCTATCTCTAATTTTATTAATTTCTACAACATATCTTTCAAACTCTTATATATAATCAAACCTATACCATTTCTAATATGACTCTTACTTGAATATCATAGTTGAAATCCTTAACTATCAATCTCCTTAGCCTTCTCTGCAACCAATTTAATTTCATAAATGCATAGAATATTTATCAACCTATGAATCATAATATCTATTATTTTCATTAATTTGCCTGTAAGAGAACATATATTTCAAGTTCTTATCGTAATTCTAATTTCATGGAATAATTTTTTTGCCCACATCCATCTAGGATGTAAGAACCCTTGCTCATTTAACACTGCACCCGGACGTCAATGTAGCAACCCTTGCACACCTCTCGATGTATTCAGGTCATATAGCTCATTGCTTCTAGAGAACACCCTAAAATTAATATAATATATTAAAGAATTCATGTCATGATTATTCAACAAATTTTATGATGAATGCCGACTACCTAACACAACCCTCCATTTTTTTCATCTAAGGCTTGGGATCTAACAACGATAATATTAGTGAGCTTAGCTGTGATAAAAAATATATATATTGAATTGCCTCAACACAATTTCCCTTAATAATGTCCCAAACATGCATAAGGAACTTGGGGATAAATCCATCAGGCCCATGGCATTTGTCCTTCCCAATACTTAAAAAGGGCTTTCCTTGATTTCATCTTGACCAAGAGTGAAAATGAAATCAATCTGATCAGACATGGATATGCAGCCACTCAATATTGGAGATATTGCCCCTAAAAGGGGCAATGACATTAAGAATCTCAATAAAATGATTGATGGCTTCCAGGCAAATATCATGCAAAGTAAGAATGCCCCTATAAGAACTAATTTCATTGATAGAAATGTAATTCTTCCACCCTTTAACACATTGATATAAAAATTTGGGTCCATCTTCTCCTTTCGTAAAAATATTAGATATTAGCACGTATATATTGACTTTATCTAAATTCCACTTAATTCAGATTCTGCCATTAATGCAAAGGCTGGAGTTATTGCATTCATTTTCTTTTTTGAAAAATTCTGAAATTTCTCATAGCAAAAGGGTCAAGAAGGGTATCAGGATACATTTTGTTTCAAGAAGGCCAATGATGTTGATAGCAATAGCAGAAAAATAGTTCTTACGATCAGGGACGTATTCCCATTCAAATTTCTAACATTTCAATAGAGAGAGAAGAGGCAACTAATTAGTTTTATAAGATTGAGATTTTTTTTCCTCACTTTCCTTACCTTTAGGGGGCAGTGGCGCCTTGATAGGGCTCAGAGGAGTGGTTTAGCTATGATGCACAGACAACACGACACAAATACGGACACGTGACACGTCGATTATTGAAAATATAAAACACGGAGAAGGATTGGACACGGTATTAATAGTGTATAGAAATTTAATAAACAGAATATTAGGAATAATTGAGAAATAATAAATCATTGAACTATGATATGTGCTTAAAATGATTAATATATAGATGTCAAAAGTTGGACATGAATGTTGTGTCAAACATCGAGAGGACAGACCAAAATGTTGTCGAAAGTCGGGCATTAATGTCATGTAATGAGCATCATGCATCAATGTCAGGACAACGTCAGTCATCGATGCTGAGATGATGTTAGACGAAGATGAGATGTCGAGACAGCACGGCGACATAATTATGGTTGTAAAAATTACTGGCGTAAAGCATCAATGTCAAGACATCATCAGACTTTGAAGTTGAGATGGTTTCAAAACATTGATGTTGTGATGGCCACGGACATCGATATTGAGATAGCATTTTGCGTTGTTGTGAAACCCTAGTTATAACCCGCTAAAGAGAAACGAAAATGAGAATCTTTGGGGAATGAGGTATTAAATACAGGCAATTGATTTGGGTTGTGAAAAAGAAATAGAAAATTTAGTTTTTACTTTTTTATAAATAAAAATTTGAAGCACAACAAATCATATTTTAAAAAAATAATAAATATTTAAGTCAAAGGTGTCCAATTTATTTTTAATATTTTTTAATCGAACACATCCTTGAAATGCCCGACATGTCGGATGTGTGTCGTGACACTGCATACGTCTTTTGAGGAAAAGTGTTTGTGCCTTAAAGAATCTTTAGAAAAATCAAGGTTAATGGAAGATATTTCATTAGCAATTTGAAGAGAATCGATCACAGTATGTGGAAGTGAAGGGCTATTTGTGGTCTTCCACAGAGGCATAAAGATCATCTCCATGAGCAGGAAGGGAAGGACATCCTGGTTAAGGGGCACCGTTAACTGCTACTGGGAGATCAAATACAGTTGATATATGTGGGGTTCAGGGGAGGTGGCTAAGCAGTAACCAAACTATTAGCAGCACTGTGGACAGCCTTATGGACAGTCCGCCTAGCACGAGTGTCACTTATGCTAGATTATATCCACTTTCAAGTGCCATTAAAGAAGGTAACATTATTGAAAACCCTTGCAATCAAATTACTGGAGAAATAGCATCATGAAACAGCCAATAAATATTGAAGAACTAATGCAGATTAAACCTGAATGTAAGATGATTAGACATGACATAGAATACTAGTCTTGACCTAAAAAAAAAAAAAAGAATACTAGTCTTGATCTGAAATCCTGAAAGAAAGTGCAATTAATGGAAAGCAAAAATACTCTATATATATCTTCTGTCCAATGTAGAGATTGTTCCAATAAAAAGCCAAATGAAAATTCTACAGTTTCAAATAAAAAAAAAATTAAAAAAAAAATCTATGAATATAAAGCATAAGCTAATTGTCATCCCTATGATAGTGTGCAAAGTGAAAACCATTTAGGGGGTAATCAAAACAAAAGAAAAACCAAATGTTATAGCAAAAGCATAAATAACTCTAGTGAAAAAAAACTGGAGCTTCATTGCAACTCAGACTTCTACAAATATATTTTTAAAAAAGAAGGTTGTGTCCATCCAAAATAAGGAATACCAAACCATATATCAGCAACTCACATACACTGAAAACACAGAAAAGTTGAAACGGACCAGCAAACGAACAGCGCAGTCCAGCTTGAAGTTCACCCCCAAAGCTAGTCCTTGGAAGACATCCAACAGGATTCAGCCATTTCACCTTCCAAAATTGCCAAACTGTGCCCCATATCGAGCAGAAGAACCACCACTTGCTGCCCCAATCCATCCTCTCTGCTGTTGGTTCTGACGACCGCGCCTCTGTCCAGCTTGTCCACGGCCACGCCCCAGCTGCTGGGACATGGTTCTTATCCTCTGCTCCTTCATGCCTGCGAATAGAGCATCCAAGGTCTTTGGTTTTTGCTTGTTATTCACCGTTTGCTTCTGCATATAGTTGTCATGAAAAATAATATCTAGGGGAAAGGCACATACAAAGGAAAATGTGCTACATAGATGAATAATAGATAAAAAGGTACAAAAAAAGATGATAATTATTATTAATTTTATAAAGCCAAACAACAAGCCATGATAACCGACTATAACAAGCCAAAACAGATATTTTGACATCGAGTTTTATGTAACACGAAAACAACTTGTAACAGTAACAGACTTCTGCAAGCTCAACTCTTTCTGCAGCAAAGAACAAATCTCTAATGTTGATAAAGACTTGTTCCAGCAAATGCACAATGCTTGATGCAAAAAATTCTATGTTTCTTGAGGCTCTCTTTCTTTTAGAAATTTCTACAAAAGAATTTACTAAAAGATCATGGCCCCTATTGGGCCGGCAGAAGTGCTAAATAAGAAAATTTAGAAGCCATGGATTCATTTCATTGCATATAAGGAAATGTCTCTCACATGAATTCGTATACAATAAAAGAAAGAGCCCACAGGCTGCTCCCTTGGCATCAATGGGCAATCCTTAAATAAGTCAAATGGCAGGCCGACAGCTGCAGGGATTTTTTATTTTTATGTTTATTACTGAAATTACTTATTCTACTTTTTCTTCTATGCAGCTTTGAATAAGAAAAATATTCTTCCAGGTCATGCTCTCTAGCCCAAATTATATGAATTCTAACTCTTGTGATTTTAATGCCCGGAAATAGTTTCCTTCACACCTGGATCATTGGATCAAGAGCCACCGATCATATGATAAATTTTACCAACTTTTTTCAAATTGATAAACCCGGTTCTAACAATAGAAAAATAAACATAGACAATGCTTCCCTAATTGTTATAAGTCAAGAGAATATTCTTATTTCTCTCGTATTTATCCTCAACAATATAACACATGTTCCTCATCTTACAATAAATCTTCTATCAATACAATAAATCACTAAAGAATACAACTTCACGGTAATATTTTCACTAACCATTATGCATTTCAGAACCACGCTATAGAGAAACAACGGGACACATTAGAGAAGAGAATAAGATACACCTTGTTAAAAATAAAAACCCTTGTCATGTTCCTACATCTGCACTCTCACTCTCAATATGGAAACCACTTACAAATATCATTACATAGGATATTTCATCTTTTAAAATCTTACAATATATATTTCCTTCTCTTTTTATAAATATTAACATTGAAGACTTTCAATTTAAAACTATGAAATTGCAAAATTTCATTGTGTCTCTTATTTTAAAATTGATTTTAGATCTCTTTATATGTTAATTCATTTTGATATTTGGGGTGCCACCCTCAAGAATCCCTAATGTTTCTGGAGCTACATGATCTATCATGTTTATTGATACTCATACTCAGATGACATGGGTCTATTTTATCAAACAAGAATTGGATGTCAACATCATTCTTCCTATCTTTATTGTTAGGATAAAAAATAAATTTAAAACTCATATCAAGATGTTTTGCATAGATCATACTCATGAACATTTTAACCAGAAATTATCTTTTTTGTTAGGAAAAAAAAAGGTATCATTCACCAATCCCTATTTCCTTCCTCCTAAGAAAATGGGGGTGGAAGAAAGTAAAAGTCATCACCTGCTATAAGTCGTCGGAGATCTTTTTTCCAAAATCATATTCCACAAAGATATTGGGGAGAAACAGTCCCAACCACCACTATCTAATTAATAAAAAACCCTCAAGAGTAATCGGCTTCAAAAATCCTTCAAAACTATTTTGTGAAATTCTTCCCTACAAACAACTTCTCAAAAAATCCTATAAAAAAGGAGCATTGCTTATGTTCACATCCACAAATAACACATATATATGCTTGATCCTAAAGCACTTAAATGTATCTTTATAGATTATTCATCTACTCAACAAATGTATAAATTTTATTATCCAACCACCAAAAAAAATTTCACTTCAAAAAATGTCACTTTTGAAGAAAAGTTAACCTTTTTTAATCAAAAAAATCTTCAAAGAGAGAACAACAAACTAGAAGATAAGTATAAAAGTTATCAAAATAAAAAAAAATTATATCATACCAAAAATATTGTATATACCTATTAAGGAAAACAACAATGATAGATTATAAGTCATGTGAAACTCCAACTAAATCATGTCAGAAACTATACACAACTAAAGGGATATGCTTCAGATCAAATTTTTAAGGGATATGCTTCAGATCAAATTTCTAGAAGATTGATTAGTTTTAAGATAAAACATTACAAAGAGATTTCGCACTCAATTCAAAAGGATTTTAAGATCTGTGTTCAGATTTCACATAAGCTCAAGTCCCTATGGTTAATTATCCATCATGATAACGAGAGAATACTTTCGAATAAGGTTATGCGTTAAATAGGCACTAAATGCCCAGCTTATAGTAGCAACAATTTTGATGTTTAGGATTACCACCTTGCACTTAAAGCAAATGGTGAGGAAAATAATGATAAACCCGATCAAAATCTCATAGTTTCGTTGTCGCGGATTGTCGTGATCCCTAATCTACTTAGTCATGGGGGTAGTCGGCTCAACATTACCAAAGGATCTATGTCGGCAGCTATAAGATGATTTGTCCAAGGGCACCTAGTAGACCTATAATGAATGTCTACCGGGCAAATTCAAATCAACCTTAGCTAAAAGAGAGTTGTGTGCCCTTTCAAGCATACATATGATTCATTACTCAAGGATTTAGCCCTTTGAGAACATACGGGCTCTGTCGATAGCCATAATATAACATCATCTATCTGTGGCAAAATCACCCGATTAAAGTGCCCCGATCATACCGTTTATCTGTGGTGTCATTTTATAACAAAACCACCAGTTAAGGACATGGGCCAAGTCTTTACTGACACGAGATTATTTGAGAATAAATTTTAGTAATATTCTCGATTGGATATTAGCTCTTTGTGAGGTCGAATCATTCTTAAATTTATTGCCCCTGATAAACGATTGTGGAGGATTGATTGATTTTTGCTTTTAAGTTTATGGGAATAAAATTCACTTAAATATTCTCAACTTTGTTAAATATTAAATATTAAAATTTTATTGAAATATTAGCCCTTAGAATTTAGAGATATTTTTAAAATCATATGATCCCCTCCTGTTGAGATTTTCTGTTAATGAAGATATCATCGGTATTGTTTTAAGCATTTTTATTTTTGTTTTTTGAACCTTGTAAACTATGCCAACTTGCTTGCAGAGGATTGGATTCAATCTAAGTTTACATTACATTTTGATGATAGAGTCTCCTTCGGCTAATATTCCTTTCAACGCAATCATTATCGTGGATTTAAATAATTTTATAATGTTATTTAAATCTTGTCATGCACGCCAACAAAGGATCAAGTTCAATCTTAAGTTCATGTGGCATTGTAATAATAGATTCCCCACCAATTGATATTTGTTTTAAACACGAACATCATCAGGGAGAATTTGATCATATTTATTTTGTAAATTTGAACCTTATCAACTCTACTTACATGCTAACAGATGATCAAGTTCAACTATTGATTTTATGAATAGTTGTATGAATATTAACTTGAAAGTGTATATTTTTTAATGAGTTTTCTTTTAAGAATATATTAAAGGGCTTATATGAACCTAAAACTAAATATCTTGATTAGTTTCATAATTTTATATTCATTCATTAATTCAAATCTTATTGACCATAGTCTTTTCAGGAATGAGAACTGAAGTTGAAAAATCTAAGTTCACATTTAACCCACACAGTATTATCAAACCTTGAGTTTAAGAATTCGATATGTTGGCTAGAAAACATGCGAATGATTTAATTTTGAAAAGTGGATTTTAGTTTATATCACTTTTAACCCCACGTAGCATAGTAAGTATTCGTGTTTTCATTTAGCACGCTTATTAAAGTACATGCAAGAAATTTAATTATTTTTTAATAATGATGGCTTTTTAATGCACATGCATGTTGCACTTGCACGATTTTCAATGCACTTACACATTGTGTTCGCATATTTTCAATGTATTGGCATGATTTTCAATGTACTCGTACAATATTCTGGCACACATTTTAATGCATTTACATAGCATTTCATACCCTTTCAATATACTTGCAATCTTTTCGTTGCACTCAAACAATGCACTTGCAAAAATTATGATGCATTTGCATAGTATATTCGTATGCCTTTCAAGATACATTATTTATTGAATTCTCTTATTTCCGTAAAATAATTAGGCTTCTAAAGACAACTACCCTGCAATTCTTGCAAGGGTTTTAAAATGAGTTAACGAATCAGGTTCGAGTCTGACTTGAAATTGACTCGACCCAAATTCAACCAACCTGAACCCGACCCATTCAATAAACAGGCCAAAATGTTCCCCAAATCCAACCTGTTAGCAACTCAAATGACCCGAACTCGACTAGATAACCCGTTTTGATTAAAAACAATGTATAACTTGTCAACTACAAAACTTAGATAAATTGATTAAAAAAAGAAGATTTTACCAAGCAAAAAAATTAAAAATAAATGGGTCAATTTTTAGGTTAAAATTGAGTTCGCGAATGATGTAGGGAGAAAAACTTGAAGAAGATAACTCCAAGAGCTAAGCAACTCAAACACTCAAAAATAGTGAAAATACTATTTCAATTCCAAAAATATTCATTCATACTTCCTTCTTACAACTAATATACTTATAAGCTAGTAAGAGAAACTTAGAAAGTTTTAGAAACAGCTAACAAACTAAGATAGCTATGCCTAAGGAGCATTTTTACTAAGATGCTCTGCATCATTCTCCACCGGTACAAAGACATTGAAGCAGGGGGCAGAGTCGGTACGAACAGGATTTGGTCGCGACCTGGGACGGATCTGAGACGGCGCGTGCGGGATGGAATACGCGGGCGCGGGCGTGGGCCGGTACTGGGTGAATGTAGATGGAGCACGCTCGGGCTGGAGCGATCGGATGCTGATGCAAGTGGAGTTGTGCGAGCGGAGGCAATCGAGTGCGGGGCTTGCGTTCGAGCAGGCTTGGGTCTACGCGCGTGGGAGGAGGACAAAAGATGAAAGACTAGCATGTGTAAGGATGATGGGCATGCGGAACGAAGTAGGGCTTGGAGATGCAGGATGCGAAGGCAAAGGCGGGAGTAGATTTGAGTCGCGGGAAGTGTCCAGTTGCCGTCTATACAGATCGAATCACGGCTGCCGGTTGGTGGAGGTCGAATCGCCAGTATGATTGCAGGCTAATGGAGATTGCCTTGTGACGCACGCTTGCGCTACCCACAAAAAGCATCAAAACCCCGATCATTGTCAAGGGTTGTATGTCTTCCTTCATCCATGGTCTTCCCCAAGCATCCAAACCCTAATCGGCGTCACGGGTTACAATGGCTCTAATACCATTCTGATGTAGGGAGAAAAACCTGAAAAAGATAACTCCAAGAGCTAAGCAGCTCAAACATCCAAAAATAGTGAAATTACTATTTCAATTCCAAAAATATTCATTCATACTTCCTTCTTACAACTGATATACTTATAAGTTAACAAGAGAAACCTAGAAAGTTCTAGAAACAGCTAACAAAGTAAGATAGTTATGCCTAAGGAGCATTTTTACTACGATGCTTTGCAACAGCGGATTAACCCGAACCTAACTCATTTAATAAACGAGTCAGAATTTTAAACCCAAATATAACCAGTTTATTAAACAAGTCAACCCGAATGAATGTTTGAAATTTTGCAATTCAATACTGAGGCATTTTCTATCCGTAAGGCAATGCATAAGCCTCAAGGCATTTTAAGGCATAAGCCACAAAATTTCAAAATTGCGTAAAGTTAAAATGAAGATTAGAAATATCTTTTTATATAATAATCAAATAATATATTAAAGAATGGCATATAAAATAAATTGGCATATATATAAAACACAAAAATGCACAAGACATAACGTGGCAAGTAATAAATAGTGTGAATTGTGAAATAGAATTGAAATCCAGATATCACAATAACAAAAAAATATAAAATATAGTATTTGCATAATCATATAAAATATTGTTCAACTCAAAATTCTATTTTTCTCAATTCCCTACTCATCGAAATTTAATTCAAAAAAGAAATAACAATGTTATAGCAACTCAAAAGTCTTTGGCATTGTCATCACTGAAGGGGTCTTCATTAGAATCATCATCATAATGAATTGCACTCTCTCATTCCTCATCACCTGTGGAGTCCATTGTCTCTCAATCTGCTTCTTCCTTTATTTCAGTTATTTTTCACTTCCCTAAATATTTTTCAACATAAATATGAGTAATAATCCAAAGTAAATAAGCTTTAACAAATCAAAGTATTAAAGAGATTTCATATGCCTTTTCTATTTTATTCATTTTGTAGTTCGGTTGTGGTGGATGTAGATGTTTTGTTTCTATCATCATTAAAAAACCAACATTCAAATCTTCTTCTCGTAATTCAGATAATGTTACCTCCACTTCATCATCTACAAACAACTCATAATTTGATGACATGTTCTCACAAATCAAATGATATTCATCATCCTTCAACTCTTTTTTCTTCAAGCTCCTATCTTTAAGTCTCTTATTGTACATGATGTATACTAAAAAATTCATCCTCTAGATTGTCAGACAATTTCTTCTCTTTGAGTGTACTTGACTATACATGCTCCAGTTGCGTTCACATCCAGATGAAGAGCACATTTATCACAAACCTTCACAATAAAACACTACAGTTTTGAAGTGTCATCCCAAATTGAATCCACCACTCAATTGAAATTTATATAAATAAGTATAGTAAATAGAATAAATTTTAAATAAATGAGCACATAGTACATCAACAAATTAAATTACATGGAGATCGATTGAAATTAAATCAACAAATCAAATTACCTGAAGATCACTTAGAATCATGTTATAGTAAGAATGGAAGGTTGCAACATTAAATGGGATAGCATTCTCATAAAAAATTTGCATATATCTATGCATACACGTATACGTGCCTCCTTAACATTCTCTAGGATCATCTTCTATGCAATAGAAGGCATATCTTCCTGTTTATCCTCTAATGTGTTCGTCATATATTAGATCCCTTGCACCCCAAGAGGACCTAGGTTACAATGAAGAAGATGAATCCCGATCATTGTGCTGGCCTTCGTAGTAAGAGCCCACATCAACTCTGTCATCAAACTGTCTCTATGTTAGATGCTTTGACATTAATGACTTATTCATGTATGTTTTGATCTCCTCCCTCACGGTATCAAGCACTTGGCACATGATGCGATATTTTTTTGTGATCCGAATAGGTGCTCTTCATCCTAGTGACACTACCTTCTCATAGTAAGTTATATTTCAAATATACATACGACTTATCACTGCCTCCCACATCAACTTAACTGCTATGATTCCACGTTGGGTCCTTTCTATGACTCGACATGATTTTATCCTTGCTTCCGATCATCCTCTCCAAAACCCTACAATAACAAGAACAAAAATTAAATCTCCCTTCCACATGAACAATTGATTTAGATTTTTGATGAGATTTTGCATACTTATGTATGTCACATAATCATTTGATTTGATTTGCCAATAAAAACTCTTGTAAAGAAAAAATGAAAAATAGAATGATATTCTCTTAAATTTAATTGATTCACCCATGAAAAAAAAATTCAAATAATTTATTATGAAAATACAACAACACTCAATAACTAATAGAACATTGGCAAGCTAGTCTTTGGAATAGCTTTTTTCTGACTAAAACATGAAGACTTGAATGGTTTAACCAACCAAGAAGGCTTACTAACTGTAAAGAGTGGATTGTAATTAAATGCACTCTTTTATCATCATTAATTTCATTTTAATCCTTTTAAATAATATATTTTTTATTTATTTTGTTAACTATCACCTAAGCATTAAACAAAGTCTTTATAAATTATTTTAAGTTTCTATTCATATAATTTTAATTTTACCAAATTTTCTTTTTAATCCTCCATTAATTTTATTACTTCATCTAACAAATACTTTCTACCTAAAGTCATACTAATTTATTTTTTATTCATCTAATCTTCAACATAATCATTCATTATATTTAGTTATTACGTCAAGTGAAAGCAGTTGAAATCGAACAACAGCATCGGAAGAGTCGAAGGAGGCCAAGAAGCTACTCGATCAAGCAAGCTGAGTCCAACAGCATAAAGGTGAACGTCATGCGTTCACGGATCAACGGCGATGCACAAAAAATGGGAGAAAGATGGCTACTATTGCAGCGAGCAAAGCTCCCGTCGTTATTCAGATCTAATAGGAAGAATATCATTGAACTGTCCTAACTTTGAAAGGAAGGGAACGTCATCGAGAAAGGCGAAGAAGCTTTTGGCAATTCGTTCGAAACTCTACAGTGAAACAGGCGAAGTCGAATAGTAGCAACGGAATGTCGAAGGTTCCCTCGGTACGAGTGGTTGTAGTTATATTGACTTATGTTTAAAATTATAAAAAAATTATACGTTTGAGACATACCATCACAGAAGGCGAGGCGTGCCTATGCCAATTTGAGGCGTACGCCCCACGAAACAATCTCAAGGCATGCGCCTCGAGGCGTTTTGCGAGAAATTACGCTGAGGTGCGTCTCTTATTACACAATTTTAAACATTGACCCGAACCCAGAATTCTTTGGGTTATGTTCAAGTCTGATGGGTGGGTCGGATCATTTTTATACTTCTATTCTCTAAGCACTAGTACACTTCTCGAGACAATAATACACTTGATAAGGTTATCGCATGCTTCTCAAGGCAATGACTCCCTTCTCAATGCGATTATATATTTTATGAGGCTACTACACGCTTCTAAAGACAATGACATGCTTTTTGAGGCCATAACTTAAGGCGATTGCATGCTTCTCGAGGCAATAACTCGCTTCTCAAGGAAATAACGCACTTTACAAGGCGATGGTTCATTTTACAAGGCAACTAGGTATTTCTTGGTAAAATGGCATGCTTCTTTTGATTGTTGCATGCTTAAATTTAGACACTACTTTTTAATGCATGCAAGATTTTAAAATATTCATATTTGAATGTTTGCAGAGCATTGATTATTAAAATGCATACAAAGTTTTAATTTTGAGGTTTAAAAGGGGTCACCTTTTACCTTTTGTCTGATTGCGTGTGTGTATTGCGGATATGTTGGCATTGAATACAAGTTAAATTCCAATCTCTTTCATTTTTTTCACCTTACAATAATTTCACTTTTATATAATTGTAAAATTTGCATGTTCAATTGGATTCAAGAAAAATCTTGTTCTTGCCCTCAAGCAAATTAACTTGTTAATTATAAGTCCCCTATTCTTGCTCATAAGCGAGCTATCATATTCATTGCAAGACCTCTATTCTTGCCAATAGGCGACCGATCATATTCATTATAATTCCCCTTCCTCCGTTCAATTCTGTTCATTTGAAGCAACGAATGATGCACTTTGATGTTCTCATTTTTGTCCTCAATATACACTTAAAATTTTGTTTCATTGTGTTTTAATAGCTCATTTTTACTTGTTCCCCAACTAATTAACATTTAAACAAAAGTTTAACAACCTCTTGACATCTCCCCCACCTAAGGGCATCAATGGGAAGTGCTAGGGCTGCCCACCAAGCTTCTACAGAAACGGAAAGATAGAGGTCTCTCCTCCAACGCGGTTAAAAAAGCACGAGGGGTCTATATCACCTGCACGAGTGAAGGCATAAATTTCTCCGTCACATTGGACCAACACAGACAAGTACTTATTTTGTAAATTTTCCTGCCGCGTTGGAAAAATGCACACATGCACTTAGTTTTCATAAATTTCCCCGCCACAATGAAACAATGCTCGCTGGTACTTAAATTTGCAAATTTCCCCGCTGCATTGGCGGGCACATAGTATTGATGTTTTAAAAGTATACCTTGTGTGAGGTCCGCAACAATGATGCAACGACAGGGAAAATGAGGTAAGGGTGAAACACGAAAACTTCATTTTAAAATATTTTTCCACTAATTTTTTATTTCATTTTCTTATCTTTTTTCTAATATAATATATATAGAGAGAGGGATGTGAGAGGATAGAGACTGAGGGAGAAGAGATGGAGAGAGAAATGCTAATATCTGTTTAGAAAGAGAATGGGGAGAAAAATAAGTAAGAGAGGGAACAGGGAGGGATAAAAAGAGGGGAAAGGATTAGAGAGAGAGTTTGTGAGAGTAAAAGAGGTAGTTAGCGAGTTGGTTGGCTGCAAGGGGGGTTTGATTGGTTGACGGGTCAGCAGCGACCGGTTGAGGTCGCTGTTGTGTGGTTTGTTGCTGGGTAGGGTTGTAGTTGGTGGCTTGTGTGCAGGGTCAGGTGTGCGAGCAGCTTTAGGTGGAGTTGGTTGTAGGTGCTCGACCGGCAATTGGGGTTGGAGGAGATGAATAGGAGCAAGGTTTTAAGAACCAGAACGGACCGGGATGAATAGGAGCAAGGTTTTAAGAACCAGATCGGATGGGCCGGTTCAATTGGGAACCAGTCGAGCGGTCGGTTCCGTCAAATGTGAAAACCACAATCGAGTGGAACCGTGAGCAACTGTAGCGGGACTGCAATTGGATCGCGCGATCGACGGATCGGAACAGTTTGAAGAGAACCGCGCATATTAAAAGTAGGTATTACGAGCTATTGATTTTGAATCGAACGGTTGCAATTATACAAACTATTTCTTAAATCCTAATTACTAAATCCCATTCGCTATTCATCTTCTCTCGTTCCCAACTCCATCCCCAACACCGTCCCCAACCAAACGTCCATTCATGAGCTACTGCCTGAGACGAAGGCCTCGTCAAAGCTATTCGTATTCGCAAAAATAACAAAATATTAAGTAAAGAGTCAAGGAAAAACAACTTTAAAGTAATGAACATAAAACCTAGGAAAAACAACTTTAATGAATTGAAATACAAAACAGTAATACATCAAATGATTAAATAGCTATAATCCTATTATAAATCGAATTTCAAGCTAAGCCGAAGCTATCTTCGAAGCAGGCATGAGCAAGCGAAGCCGAAGCAATTGACGAACATGAACAAAGACCGTTACCTTCGTTGTAGTAGGCGAGAAGCAGGCGAATCCGAAGCAATCTACGAAGAGGAAGAAGATCGTCACCTTCGGTGCGAGCTCTGACTTTACACGAAGCAGACAAACCCAAAGCATAAGTCTTTTGTCGATAAGGTCGTCTATTGAGCACTCTTGTCAAATCATCTCTTTCAGAACTCTACTTATCATGAAGAAGGCGAAGCTGCAACTACGCATAAAAGGGAGTTAAATCATTACCTTCGTTGTGAACTACGTTGAATTCGACAGGAATGTTGCGGTCGAAGATGGCGAAGGAGTTCTCTTTCAATACTCTTCTCACACGAAGCAGGAAAGCCCTAAACCTTATACTTGCCTAGCCTCGGTCGCTCGCATGTTATTAAAAAAGTTACAGTAAACTGAAGATGCGACTCAATTTGCCTCCAGGCGCTACACATCAAGGCATACGCCTCATCAAAAAAGAGCGCACGCCTCATCTGAGCCATCGAGGCTTAAGCCTTGAGTAGCTTGAGATGCGCCTCAAATTGAGGTGCGCCTCGAGGCGTACCCCTCGTCCACCTTTTTAAATGGTGATTTTAATGTTTGTTATTGTAATTATTTATTTTATTTTCTCTTCTATTTTGCTTTGTATATAAATATTCATTGAATAATCTAAACTTTAGTAGCCACTTCTTTTCTACAGATTTCATCATAGGAATTCTACCAATAAGGGCACTTGTGTGAGCTTAAGAAGAAGGTTCTTTTTTCTAAAGTGAAACATAAGAAGCATAGGTCAAATAGATCAATTTGCAGATAAATCTCATGCCTAGGAAAGGTCTTAATTACTCAAGACATTTCTTAATCTACATGTATAAAACGTAATCCCTAAGGCATTAGGTTGATTTTAGTTAGAAAAACTTATTTTAAAAATCCGTGAAATTAGTTAGATTCCAACACTTTTTAGGATGTAATTATAAGTAAACATTGGTTTAAAAGC
Organism: Dendrobium chrysotoxum; assembly: GCA_019925795.1. Taxonomy (NCBI): domain Eukaryota; kingdom Viridiplantae; phylum Streptophyta; class Magnoliopsida; order Asparagales; family Orchidaceae; genus Dendrobium; species Dendrobium chrysotoxum. The sequence continues at coordinate 14,736,143 of CM034314.1, forward strand.
ACAAAACCTTCAAAACTTATCAAAATGATTGCATTTTCACACCAAAATGAGTGCTAACTAAATCACCCTGTTCCTAAATCATCCACAACAAAGGTTAAACAGAAGATCATGCTCACCTTTCCAGCAAAATTGCCATCACCAGCATTTGTTCGAATTGGAACAGCTGCAACCCTGCATGGTACAACTAGTCATTTCCATAGAAACAAAATTTACATGACCAGACTTCCATAACTAATTGCGAGTGGACTTCAACAATCAGGTACAACCGGTAAATCCAGTCAAAGTTTAGAAAACTTCCCACCTTCACAAGAAAAAGCAAAAAAATTATGATTATAATAAATAAAATTATTAGCCGCAAGACCATGGTGTTATGTGCCGGATTGAAAAGGAATGCAATGCATAGTGTGGAGTGCCCCTATAGGATCTGAATAGAAAAGCTTAAAACACCAGCAATAAAGTCTGCTCCTTGATACATCGCGGATCCTTGATAATAATCATCAAAACACTTTTCACGGGAAATTGGAAGAGCGGAAACGCATCAAAGAAAACCACCCTGACGTCCCTTAAATGCTTTGCAACTCCTATAGCGCCTTCAAATTCAGATAAATCTACACTGGCCCTTGCTTCAACCCAATAACACGAACAGATTTGAACGCTCAAGATAGATAACAATTCAAATGAGTAGTAAATTTCACCATTTTTTGGCATTTGTTTAGCACAGTATTCTTCTTTCAAACAAAGCTTTCTGTCAAACGATTAGAAATCAAATGAACATACAAAACCATTCAGATTGCTGCAATCCCAAAGCTGTTTGGATAACTGCAACTTGAGAAGATCTAGAAAACAGCAAAAGGTGTTCTAGATCACACGGAGTGTACTCAGATACAATTTGCAGTAAAATCTAACTTGTCCACATGCATCCAGACTTATCATATGTGATTTAGCATGTCGCTTATCCTAAAGGGAAATAGTACTGCAAGAAGAACTCAATTTCAGGAGCTAATACCATTACTTAATCAAAGGATGTGACTTATTTGGCATGCTAGAATAAGTAGTCCTCTCGAGAAGCTTCAAAAGTTATTGAATATATTAGAGCTCCATAAGTGCTGGACAGTAATACCTAAATGCCCTTAACCTTGCAAAGTATGCATGACTGAACTAAAAGACCATCATGTGGTTCTGGCATGCTGCCAATACAGGTTTTCTTTTCTTACAGACCATATATGCATCCCTTCAAGATGCTGATAAATATAATAGGCAGATATGTAGACTTGTATAAAATCCTTTATTGAAACCAAATCCTCATAAAACATGATATCTAGCAAGAATCAGCAAGCATCTGGCAAAATTCTAGAAGAGCCGGGTAGATGAAACTAAAGTAGAAATATCAAAAAATACCAAACCTGCTCTCCAAAAAATGTAACAAAAACCGTTAAAATAAGTATGTCTATAAGAACTAACAGTTCCCTCCAAATCTGAAAACCTTAGACTCATCCAGAAACCTTTCAAATCAGAAAGGTCAAAAGTAAGGTCAAAATCCGTTTCTTCGTTTGGGTAGCATTAAACTTCAAATTTCCATCCATCTTCTTCACTTGAATACAAGAACCTACTGTAGATCTTGTAGTTCTAATGCTTTAGACTAAGACTGTATGATATATGGCCACGAAGTATCATATCAATGCAGTTTTGATGTCCTTAAAATAATCCAATATAAGGCACAATGGGCATTTCCAACCCAAATGCCAATTCTGATATCAATGAAGATCATGCAAAGACAAAAGAATCAAATAACTGCAATTCTCAGCGGATTTAGCAGTTGAATGTCCCACACATGACCACTGAATACATATTTGAAATGGATTTAGCTTCAAGTTTTCCGGTATTCACATAAATAACCATCAATTACCTGCAGAAGATAATGGAAATAACAATATCTAAGAGTAAAGAATATAACCAAAAAAAATCCTGAAAAATAGCAATGGAACAAGTAAAACCTTTGCTTGCTTGGATTGACCGCCCTATTGCGAATAGGGACAACAGTAGCCCTTCTTGCAACCTCTGTAGTCACTGGGAACTGATTCCCTTTAAAGTTTGTTCTTCTCTGAGCAAGCACACCCTGGTAAACAAAATCATACAAAACATGAGCCAAAAATACAGTGAGGAATATCTTGGTGAGGGGACAAACAAGTTGAAATTCAGTAAAGAGTGTTAAATTCATGCCTGCCTAATGGCCGATCTGGTGTTCATAAACCTCTGTACTTTGGCATTACGCTGAGCAACACGGTCATTCAGGAATCCCTGGCTTTTATTCTTTAAGCAGAAAGAAATGAATAAGATTAATACAATTTTTCCACAAAATTTTCTGTATAAATATCATTAAATGTGGGAGAAAAAACATCAAATAAACATAAAATTTACCGAAGTCCTAGGAGCCTGTTTTCCTTTAAAGGGGGCTTTTTTGGACATTTTAATAATATCGTCTGTGTTAAAAAAAATAGAAATCAACTCAGACATACAAGACTTGGTTAATAACAACAAAACATTGCTAAATCAAGCCAAAAGAAACATACCTAAAGTCATGTCCATCTTTTTCTCAGTTAATGCAATCGCCTCAGTAGACAGTTTATTGGCAGCCATCTACAGCATGTTTATTACCAATATAACTACTACGGAATAACAAGGATATGAAATAGCACAAGAAAACAAGTCAACTATAACACAAAATGCGGACAGAATAACAAGGATATGAAATAGCACAAGAATACATGACAATTATAACACAAAATGCGGCCCACTTTAGCTCCCCTCCAGTTACAGCCCCACGATATCAAAAACTAAATTTACATGCATACAAACATGAAGGCTAGAACACGACAAATGTACCCCAGATAAAGTTCAACAGAAAAAATTGATTCTAACTTAATACCTTAAAGGGCTAGACTATGCCACCACAAATCAGAGTTCAATCCTGAGCGGTGATTTCAAAAAAATTAGCTTGACATAATTTTCAAAGCAATTAGATCATGTTACTAATAGATATATCTTTCAGTGGCTGTGGGATCAATACCATACAATTATGCCACAACTAAAAGAAATGCCACTTGACATATTTATAAAATTCAATAAATTAAATAAAAGCAGAATTGCTTAAAATATATTAGGCATGAACTCATAACACCGTATGATAACCAAACTTAACTTCAAGTTGTTGATAGTATGCAATGATAACTGCCCAAATATATCATTTGAAAAGACTGGGAAACAAAAGCCAGCAAAAGAATAATTGTGACGATTTTGCTCAATTCTAAAACATCTTTCTCCTGCTCAATTATCCTAACTATATACAGGCAAACATGTTTTCTTTACTTTACATATTTGACTATATTTTAATAATAGCAAAGGACTCTATAAAGAGACACAAAAATAATTTGGCCTATTTGTCTAAGATTCATAAGTCATAACAAGACATGCTTGTATCATTTATTAAGCCTGAACGACACACTACTTCTCACATAATTTTCAACAGCAAGCATAAAGGCTGCATAAGTTGGCAACTTAGCCAGGTCCACGGCAAACTTGATAAATATATTTAAAAGTAGACAGGATATCATGCCTTAAATTACGAGAAAGGGCATCAAACAGATATAAGCATCCACGTCAAAATATGCAGATTTAATTCTTATTGTTAAAGATAATGATACACTTATGGCTTAGAAACAAACATCAAGGAAAAAAAAAGGTAAATGAAAATGATCTGGCCATTTGTAGCTACTTTTGATTTCAAATAACACAAAAGCTTTAGAAACTTGGTATGGATCACTTTCCAACGATAACTGCCAGTTCAAACAACCAGAACTCGAGCAACAAGAACATGATGAAAATGACTTTAGTCATTAAGTATGAAACTTTAAATAACAGGAATAATCAAGATGACAATTCCAATAGGCCAAATAATTATGGCTTTTTATGCCATAAATATAAGAATAGCTCCATTAAACGTAATTCAAAGTTTATTTCAGGGCCATATTTAGCTACATCTAACATGTATTCACAAACTAATCTTCCATTAATGATCAAAATCATAAAATAGAACAAAACTATCAGTATGTAACCAATGAAGATGCCTACGCTAAAACTCTTCAAGGAAGAATGGACTCCGATGCTGCAGGATTTTTCCTAATGCTGTCAAATCCATTAAAAAGGATAAAAAAAAGGTTGCATTGTATTTCAATGATAAGTGGACTAAACATAAACCAACAAAAACATTTAAAGTATTGCAGTATCACAAATTTAACTAACGTGTTTTTGGGGAAGTAAATCTAACAAAAAGTACTCCAAGGAAGACATCCGGTGTTTTAAATAAACTGCAGTGCATCAGATAGCTCATTTCGAAGCTATTTAATATGCATTATGCTTCATCATCCAATTCAACTGCTGAACAGCAAAAAAGCACTTAATATAATATGCTCAGCTAATCGATCTAAAAAACAATGCATTGATATAATCTAATAAAGCGACACACATCTTTGCAATACTAAAGGCGTGAAAATCTCAGACGATATATTAAGGAAAAAAACTACATGGGAAAACAATTTCAAGGTTCTCCTATCTATATTTAGATATTCAGCATGTGTCGTGCATAACAGGTTAGTGTATGCAACAGTAGAGAGATGGAGAGAAATTAAAGAGAGGGTATACAGTAATAGCATGCACTCACTCACTCACCTTAGCAGAAAAACGCCCAAGAAAGAAATTCCACCTTATCAGAAATTCTTTCGCAAACCAAATAATACGCATCGTTTAAACAAGCTATACCTACGTCTAAACTCGATCGCCGGATTATGATGAATATCGATAACTAGAAAAAGGCATCGCAGTGATAGAAGCGAAGAACCTCAAAAAAGAATCCTAGAGTTCCATATCATCATTATGATCATTTCATGAAGAATAACGAGAACTAAACAAGCCAACAAAAACAATATTTCAAGGTTTATCTAGCAGAAAGCAAACGAGAGAAAAATCAAACAACAAACCTTAGCAGGCGAAGCCGGAAATACCCTCCTTCCCAAGAAGATTAAATGGTTTCCGAGAAAGAACTCCGATAACACGATTCTTACACGACGGGAATTCTCAGAAAACTAGTCTTTCAAAAGAACGCACCAAAGAGATGACAGAAACCCTAACAATCAAACCGTGTAGGAATTCCGCGAAGCAAGGTCCTGATACCGTCCTACTGCACCCCGTCAAGGTGTCAACACTAATGCCCTAGGGCTTGAATCTGCTACCTGGCCTCCGGAGATCATAAATTTATATACGTAGTTGGTGACTTTGAGGTACGAAGACCGCTTGGACTACAAAAATTTAGGTTGTTGTTAGGATGCTGTAATTATAAAAAATAATAAATAAAATAGAATTTATTTTAAGAAGGATAGCTACTCGTATTTGATGCTTTTGTAAAATCAAGGTGTCTAAAATTATTTCAATTTTATTTAAATTTGAATGAGTTCGAATCTTTGTTCAAATTAATTCGCATTAAGATTTCATCATGAACTCCTCTTCTCCTTCATATATTATTGATATTGTCAATGTCCGTCATGAATGTGACACTCCAGGTCTATAAGGCGGCATTCCTCGGCAATACGGAGCGTCATGAAGGAATATAAATATCCATTTTGCACTAACAAAAAGAAATATGCATATATAAGCATTACAACAATATATATATATATATATATATATATATATATATATATATATATATATTGATTATGCCCATCGCTAAATCCAACCACACAGATGCCCTAAATCGCACGCAAGATTTCGCAACCCTTCGTATTCCCACCATAATTTCTCTTTATATCGCATACATAGCATGCTCCTTCACAATCCCGCCTTTGCAACTACTCGCGTGGGAGTGCTGCTGTTGGCGCGGAGTGTCGGTGTTCACAACTGAACAGAGGTCTGAATATAAACGGTTTTCTATAATATGTTTGAGACTGCATATATGGTTAATTTATGGATATTTTCTATTCAAGAAAGTTGAGGGACTTGGCCACTATAACTGTTGAATATGTTTATATTTGTGTTTTAATTTGTATCTGACTGCATATATGTGTGACATTCTATATAGTTTCCTTAAAATTTGGCTCAAATATGTTTTTGAAGTTCATAGATTGTTGACTTTATTTTCTTGTATAGTCACTATGCACTCATGTTTTTCATATTTAGCACCATCGCATTCACTAGGCTTATGTAAAAGTAACTGTTTTAATCTCGCCATGCTCATCATCTTATGTGGTTGATGATTGGCATGCCATAATGCATAAAAAAAATTCATTGTTAAATTATACGTGGTTGATGATTTTTGGCCAATTATTTTGGTCTAAAACTAACATTTGAGTTATAGCTACATGTTCTTAAATGGAGTGTAGCTAGCAAATGTTATTCTTGTATCTAATTCTTGTATTTCTTACTCTTATGCACTGTGTTTTTAAGTCTTAAATTATGTAAAGCTTAAATTGTCGAAGTGGTATAATTATATAATTGATTCTGGTAGTTGTTGTCATAGCCCAACCCGACTAGGACAGGTCCTATCGTGTTGAGTCGTGACAAGCAAATCCCAATATCTAATTTTGGAATTATTTCAAAAATTTTACCAATATTCATTGAAATAAACTACAGACCACAAAGCTACTAAAACATCCAAATACTGAAATTAAATTCATCCACAAAGTTTCTTTTATTTTATCAAAATAAATATATACACTACAGTACATGACTACATATAGAGAGCTACATAACTGAAAATTTAACTAGCCATGATTGTACAAAAATCAAAATAACAAAATACATATGACCTCAAATTTAATCCTGAACTACTAATCCACAATCTCCTTCCCTTTCTCAGATCTTGAAAACCAGATGCAAAATCATAGTGGGTTACAACAGCTCAGCAAGTCACACAAACCAATATAAACTTTTAAATATTCTTTTATTAAATATTTTGCTGAATATTTAAAAGCAGTTAAATATAATTTAAACAAATCACTATATTGAGAATCACTAAACTGGGAAATGTAATAAATGCATAACAGTTATTTTTTGATTTAAATAACAGTACGAACAAATAAATAAATTGAGATTCATATCACAGCGTAATTCAGATCACATTTTTCAGACCCAGATAGAATCTTAAAGGATTCTAGCCCTTTTATGACTCACTTTTTATTTGTGCTTATAGCACTAGAATATATCACATATCCCTGTCTTAGACAGAATCTCAAAGGATTCTGGCCCCTTTAACTCCTAGTAATTTTCTAACACATACAAAATCTCAAAGGATTACGGCCCCTTATGACTCCAATAGATAAAATTTAATTACATAAGCACATATATCATCACATCATAACAATTAAAGAGTAATTGAGCATGTATCAAAATTTCACAATGTTGTATAACGGTAGAAAACAAAAAATTCAATTAGACAAAAATGCATATTTTTAAAAAATTATCAAATTACTAAGGATTGCGTAAAATGATATTTTAAGATTTTTATTATACTACACCAATATTTTTCAACATCTAGATAATTTTCTATTCAATAAAAAACCTGCAAATTTCAAAATCCCAAGTGTAAACTTTTCAGAAAATATTCAAAATATGTATAATCATAATCTCTATAACATATAAAAAGTTAAGCGGTAAAAGTTTTACATGTACAAAGTTATCCCCATTTTTTACTAACGGGTGTAAAATTTTAATCTAAATATTCACTAAAAATTGCACATTTCAAAAAATTTAGATGGGCATAATGTGTCTTACCTTGAGGCGAAAAAGTTTCCCAATTGGGCCGACGGACGAAAATGGCCCGAAGTCATCCAAAATCGAACTTTAATTTTCTCTCTCCTATATTTTTCCCTAATTTTCCCTCTTACCCGGTTATGTTCTTTGTTAACGTTGGCAAAGGAGTTAAGGCTTCGTTTGGGACAGCTTTCTTAATGCTTCTTAAAGTAGCTTTTTAGTTAAAAAAATTTAATTTTTCTGCTAAAAAGTTGCTTTAAGAAGCAGTAGGAAAGTCGTCCCAAACGAAGCTTAAATGGGAATTTTAGTAAAGTGGGATTATATATTTATTAAAATATTATTTAATATAATTATTTAATATTAAAATATTAATTTAATTCAAATTCTTTTATATCTTTAAATCCGAAAGTCCAAAAATTATAGAAAAATATTCATAAATTAGTTTATCATATATAAAATATTTCGGTGAAATTATTTTGCAAAATGGACACATGACGGTCCCAAAACCCCCACTTGTACCGACAGGTGCCGATTTCGTAAGAAATTTCGACATTGCCCAAAATTATGAAAAAATTAGGGAAGCTAAAACACAATATTATAAATGTTCTAGCGAAGATGGATTGTGATTTGAACTTATTATGACTCCAAAAATAAATATTGACTGTTCTAGGTCAAAAATTCTTATATATATAAAAAAAACTTTAGGGGTTTCACAGTTATAATGAGTTTACATAAAGTTTGAGAAGCTTAAAGGTAGTCTTGTTTGCATTTTTCTCTCAATTAGTGTTTATCTTATACTTAAAGAACTTCTTCACTTCTTAGATTTGGGAATCCTAATTGGGAATGGAGGTCTTCATGGGAATGTATTCCGAATAAAACCACCAATGTGCTTCAGCAAAGAGGATACAAGTTTTTTATTTTTTTTATCTCTCAAAACAAGATGATTATTGCTGCATTCTTCCTTATTCCTATTTCATATTAAATTGATAACTTGCTTCGTTGTTTACAGATTTCCTAGTGGATGCATTGGACTATGCCATCTCCACTATTTGAGTTATGTTCCTTGAATTAGAAATAACAGAGATTTTATACTGACAACGGAGTTCTTTGATTAGGCATAATGTTCTTTTCTTCCTCTATGTTGTTGCAATATGTGTTTATCAACAAAGTTAAGAAGTTTGTGGAGGGTCAAAAGGTAGGTTTATGAATCAAATAAAAATTGAAGGAATTGAATTCAGCTCTCATTTGTTTGAGTTGTTTACTGCTATAATAATGAAGTTTTGTTTGTGTTGATATGTTTCCACCTCTTCCTTTATCTCATGTTCCTATCAAATAAAAATTGATTTCAGTTATTGTTTGTATGGGTTGTGTATTGTTATAATAATAAAATTCAGGTTGTGATAATATGTTTTTAGTTCATGCTCTTTTCAGCTATCAATTATAACATGCATGTGCACATAATAGCACCACCATATTTAGGCTTTCACACTACATTTAAAAATGATATAGTTTATATTTAAATTTTTTTTAGAATGATAATGTTATTAAAATATTGATAATATGAATTTTTATTCACGTGCATGTAATGTATGTGCAATAAAACTTATATATATATATATATATATATATATATATATATATATATATATATATATATATATATATATATATATATATATATTCTGGCCTTTGATGTTAAGCAGCTAAAGAATAAGCAAATCCCAATGGTTAAAGTCCAATGGAAGCACCAGATAGAAAGGGATACAACTTGGGATAAAGAAGCTGAGATGAAGTGTTTGTATCCATACCATTCTGATTGAAATATAAATGATGATATTTTCTCTAAGGAGAAAAGAATGTAATACTCGTTGTCTAACATCCAGGTAATTATCTGCTCATAATTATAATTTTGACTGATTTAGTAGCTATGAGTGTTATTATGTCGAATTGAGTTTAGAGTGATTAAGAATTGGGTTGAGAAAGTGAAATTCAGAATTTAGATTTTTTTTTTATTCTATAAGCCTTGCGACTCCGAGCTTTATAGTGCTTCGGCATTGTGCTCTCAAGAAAATAGAAAAAATTATAAGTTTTGAGGGAGCGCTATAGTGTCGGGTAGCATCGCCACGATGTTGGGGATGAAATTTAGGAAAATTTGGGAGAATCTACAAGATTCTCCATAGCGTAGCGATGCCATAAGTCAGAGCATCTGGGTGCTAGGCCGAATTAGTACTTTTTAAATATAAAATATCCAAAATCATTAGACAAAACCCATTCGACCAACAGCTTGTTGAAGAAAAAAGAAAGGAAAGGGAATGAGAGAGAAAGAGAGAAAAAAGAGATGTCTTGAAGTCCAAAACCCAAAATTTATCCATCTAGCCAGTTAAAAAAGTTGTCGAGCTTGAAGTAGGCAATCCGTACCATATTTCTGATTTCAATTCTAAAGTATATATATGAAAGATATATTTTGAAAAGTATTTATCTTGAGTTTTGGAAATATTTCACTATGTAACTTTTAGTATGATATTATATTCTCCATTTTGGATAATTTGACTATAAGAATGCAAAATTTCACTTGTCAATTTGCTTTGTATAAATTTCTACCTATTCTAGAAAATAGTGATATTTTTTAACCTCAATACAGTTAGTAAAGTCTGTTAATTTAGTATTTTATACGATCTTCATGAATTTGGTAAATTTTTAATTGACATTATGTAGGTACTAAAATGTGGGGTTTTTTTAATTGGTGATTAGTCTCTAATTACTTTAAATTTTTCAATTGCATAATGTATTTGCATTATCATACATTTGATGATAATCTAGAGCTCTGTTGTGTAAATTTCTCTACTTGGGCCCAAGATGATTATATCTCTGTGTTGGATTACTCTGTATTATTTTAACTCTATGATGACTCTGTATTAGACTATAGTCTGCTCTGTACTAGCTTTGCTCTACACCTGTATTCAATAGATGGGATGTGGAATTTGGGAGTTATAAGGGGCATTGATATATGTGTATTTATGTATTCATATGTGAATTAGTATACATAAAACTGTAAGTTAAATGATACTTTCATGATTTTGTTTCAATTGCATTTTTATTATGAATTGAACTCTGTTATAGGGAATTAATGTTGACCTACTGAGTTTTATACTCACCCCATTGTTCATAATATTTCAGGTAAGGGTAAGAGCTATGCAGAGTAGGTTGAGTCTAGTAAGCAACATGAAGCTTGGTTTTGAAAGGTAATTATGATTTTTCTAGTTCAACATGTATTTATATTTTGTTGAAAATATTATAATCTGAACTACTATAATTTATTTATTTTGGGAAGAAATTATGGTTTGTGCATTCTGAATGTTTATAATATATTTTCTTTGGGTAGATTAGCTAACTCTGGTGTACGCTAATAATCTAGAAGTTTAAGGAAAGTGGGTTTAAATTCCTATTTTAGGTTTTGGGGCATTACAATTATTAAAGCGGATAAACTGTAGAAGAAGGGTTGTATGGTATTTTTGTCATTAGTACGGGCAAGTAAAGTGGAGTCTAGATTTATTTCTGATGTCTTGATTATGCAAGAGTTTCCCATTTTTTTAGGAGTTAGCCAGTTTACCTCCAGGTAGAGATATTGAGTTTTGCATTGATTGATTTATGGGTATAGCCCCTATATCCAAGGCTTTGTATAGGATGGAACTTAAGAATCTTTAAGAGTTAAAAGTGTAACTTCATGAGTTAGTAGAAAATAGATTTATTCATCCTAGTGTATCATTTGAGGGAGCACATATTTTATTTGTGAAGAAAAATGACTAAACGATGCGTATACGCATTAATTACAGAGAGCTGAATAAAGTCACCATTTAGAACAAATATCATTTGTCAAGGATTGATGATTTGTTTGATCAACATGCTGTATTTTTTGTGTTTTCCAAGATCGATCTGCGTTTTGGCCATTATCAGATGAAGGTAAGAGAGGCTGATGTAATGAAGACTGCTTTCAGTATTAGATAAGGACATTACGATTACTTAGTAATGCCTCTTGGGATGACTAATGCACTGATAATTTTTATAGACTTGATGAACAAGATATTCTGAGATTTTTTGGATCAATTTGTGATTATCTTTATATACGATATTTTAGTTTATTCTTCTTCTGAGGAAGATCACGCTTTGTATTTGAGGATTATTCCGGAGGCTCTAAGATGACATCAGTTGTTTGCTAAATTTTCTAAGTGTGAATTTTGGTTGAAGAATATTTTTTTCTGGGACATGTAGTGAGTAGTACAAGTATTTTTATAGATCTTTAGAAAGTTTTGGTTGTTGCTAGTTGGCCGAGACATACTACAATAACTGAAGTATGCAGTTTTATAGGTATGGTCGATTATTATAGAAAGTTAGTAAAAAGATTTTCTCATATTTCTACACCTCTGGTTAGACTAACTCAGAAGTTAGTTGCTTTTGTCTAGATATTTAAGTGTTAAAGTAGTTTTCAGAGATTGAAGGATTATTTAACTTTTGCTCCAGCTCTGATGCTTTCCTTGGGTACAAAAGACTTTCATGTATTTAGTGATGCTTCTTTGAAAGGATTTAGATGTGTCCTCATACAGAATAAGAGAGTCATAGATTATGCTTCTAGATAGTTGAAGCCATATGAGAGAAGTTATGCGACACATAATTTGGAGCATACTGATGTGGTATTTGCTTTGAAGATCTGGAGATATTATTTGTATAGAGTTAGGTGTGAGATATTCACTGATTATCAGAGCTTGAAGTATATACACTCAGAATGATCTAAATTTAAGATAAAAGAGGTGGTTTGAGTTGATTAAAGACAATGATTTGACTATTTAGCCTTAGCCTAATAAAACTAATGTGGTAGTATATGATATGAGCAAGAAATCTTATGGATCTCTTACATGAGTTACTTCTAATGAACAACTGATTCAGGATATGGAGAAACTCCAACTGGAGGTGATTTCTCCTAATGATCTAGATTCTGATGTTTTAGCTTAGATAATTATTGAGCCTTCTTTACAAAATAGGAATTTCAAAAATCAGACACAAAATATTTGAAGTTGATTTGTCAAATTAAATCATGTTAGAAATCTGGCCAGTATTTGATTTTGGTGTTATCTTTAGTAAGGATAAACTATGGTTTCCAATTTCTGAAAATCGGAGGTGAGAAATTCTGCACAAGGCTCATTATTCTGGCAACACTATTCATCTAGGAAGTAGCAAAATATATAGTGATTTGAAAGGTATGTTTTGATAGTCCAGTTTGAAAAATGATGTAACAAATTTTATATCTAAGTGTAAAGCCTGCTAATTAGTGGAAGCATAACATCAGCGGCCGGGAGATTTTTTACGACCATTACCCATTCCACAGTGTATGTGGGAAGAGGTGATGATGAATTTTGCTATGAGTTTTCCCATATTGATATTGGGACATAATGTCATTTGGATGATAGTAGATTGCCTTATGAAGTTGGCTCATTTCATTCAGATTTGACAGTCAAATTTTATGGATAGATTGGCGCAGGTATATGTGCTTGAGAATGTCCGAATATATGGGATACCAAAGATTATAATTTCTGACAGAAATGACAGGTTTAATTCCAAACTTCACTACAAGAAAATAGGTAATTAGCAACAATCAAAATTGGTTGCTAAAAATAATAATTTGGAAGCTAAAGCAAATAGCGACAAAAAATATTTTAGTCACTGATTTGTCACAGTAGCCTCGTTGCTGAGGCTTTAAGCGGCCAAAAATTTTTTTTTATTGCTAAATTAACGACCACTAATTAGTATTGGTTGCTAAAATTGTACATATTAGCGACCTTTTTTTTGGCGCTAATGTATATTTATTTGGATGTTATTTAGTAATTTTAATTATTAATTTTATTTATTATATTTTTTCTATAGCGACCAAAATAAAAATTGGTCGCAAAATGATCAAACAAATAAATCACATGCCCCTTTAATTTCATAAAATGTTGATATATATCTATGGATATAAAATTTGGTGCTATTTAGTAAAACAAATTTATTATCCAATTATTATGCCTTGGCTATAACAATTAAGATCAATCCATCACTCCTTTGTACTGCAATTAGCTAGATGATTCCATAATACAGAAATAACACAAATTTTATTAGCTTGAGGCAACAATAATAAAATCATAAAATCCAAAAAATATATTCATTCATCAATATTATTATCAAGGATTTGCTAGGAGAAAATAAAATTTATATTCATTCATATACTTTTACAAATACATCCATCAATTAACATATAAAATATGATATCAAAAATCATTAATCATAAAATCTTAATGTTTACAAAATGATCAGCTATAACATCTAGTTAACATCAAAATATTTTTTAAAATTTTATGCAAATAAATATAAAATTACAAAATTATTAATTTTTTCCTCGTATCAGCTCTATCAAAGGCAAAAAATTTTTGTCCTACCAATCATCCCATGCTCTTGCCCTTTCCTGAGCCTCATCATCATCCTCCTCGTCATTTTCTCGGTGATTCCTATCCTTGTGCCAGGAAGAGTTAGCCTCCTCCATAAGCTTTGTATTCCTTTCCTGCGACTTGTTCATAATCTCCATTTCTCTTAAACCAGCTTCTTCTATGCTCATGGTGGGCAACCTATCAATCCAACAAACAGTGTATAGCCAGAAGGGCTAATGAGCTACAGTTTCAAAGGCCAAAACTAATATTGATTCCAAATTGCAAGCTCACAAACTGAGGGAAGCCATCCAAACCAGGTTTAGCTTATAATTGAGAAGCCACCTACGGAAAGTTGATTTACTTTCCAAAGAAAGCTCCAAATTATACCAAATGCAAGTTTTGTTTTTGATCGGCTTAAGTAAAGAGTCCTCACAACTGATGCCCAATGGGCTTTTGGGAATTATTTGGGAGCATTTTTTGACAAATGTATCATTACTCCAAGTCATATAGGCGTGGTCTAGAACAATTTATAAGGCATCTCACTTTGCAAAGTCTAAGTGATATTCTAAAGAAGAAAATTATCAGCTTGATGAACAATTTTTTATTAATCAATCGATATGACAATATGTTTATTTACCAGTCATAGAAGCAGATAGAGACCGTAAAACGCAGTCAGTTATTAAGTTATTAAGATAGTAGAACGGAACAATGAGGATGGAAAATAGTCCACCAAAACATTAACATTTCATACCTGTAACCAGTCTGGAAGACTTGTGCTGCTATTCTCTCTCTCTCACTAGTTAATTTTCCACCAATTAAGCTAGCAGGTCCAAATATCAGAGGCTGGTGTTTGTGCTCATGTACTTGTGACGCCTATGCTCTCCCTTCAATAACATCTTGTGCAAAAGTTGCACAAGTCATAGGTTGGGAAGGTTTCAGGAAAGGAGCTCGAGTGGCAGCAGTCTTGTACCACATTTCAGCTTTTTGGGTACGCTCATCCAGTACTTCTCGAGCAAAATCATCATGGCCTGCCTACAATTTATCTAAATCAAGAAAAAAAACAGTAATCAGAGGGCAACCATGTTGTCATATAAAAGAAAAATAATAATAGCAACTATTTTGCAGAACATTTCCAACACTTTAAGGCTAACAAACATGCCTGAGTCTACATGAGCGTGCCAACGAAGATGTGAACTATGAGGCAAAGAGACTGTAAAACAGATCAGGTGATCATTGGACCAAGGCAAGGCTTTTGAGGTAAGAAAAGACCATGATCAAGCATATAGGTTATACAAAGCATAAAGCCTCCACAAACTTGAGAACAGCAAAACTATGTGAACATTAGAATCACCCCAGTCAATTATATCAGTATTTGCTTTAAAAATTGGCAACAAGAGTTCAACGCACAAAATAAGGGCAACAATCATAGCTGAGATAGATTCAAGTCTCCGCAAGAGAAATTATTCTATGCGGAGACTGGACAGCAAGAACCGTCCGGATTTGTTGTGCTTTAGCTACCCTTTTACTGCACTTTTGCAAATACTCAACAAAAGGACAACAAAAGTGGATTTATAATTGAATATTTGCTGCCTTTTGTTGAATATTTGTAAAAGCGCAGCAAAAGGGCAGCAAATCCGAACGGCTCTTGTCATCCGATCTCCACACAGAATAATTTTTCCAACAAAGGAGCCAATCAAATGGTTGCAACAACACATGTCAGCCATATCTAGGCCATTTTGCCCCGATAACAAATTTATTATTTTTACTCCACACACATAGGAAACAACCCTGTACATAGTTATTTATCCATTTTCCAAATTTTCTTATTTTAACATAATCCACAATGTTGTATAGCCAATATTGTGGAGTAAAGGAGAAGAACATGAGTAAGGAGAAGAAAAGTAATACCTCATAAATTAAAAGCTCCATTTCCTGTCAGTTGAGAGTATGTATAGAATGCATTGTTGCTGCTCTATTAACCTTCTGCTAGAATGGAAAGCCAAGCAACAAAATATGAAGACTGCCAACGAATAATTACAAACTTCAACATATTTCCCAGTGAGAGTCGTTCAACTTCTCATGGGCTTTACATAATACCCACAAACAAAACTTTGTTGTCTTTGTTGTGAAGGCAGAGAACTATTTTTTAACATAACAACATATTGACAGTTGTATGTATTAATCTAATGAAACAATTACACCTTCTAACGGCTAGATTTGATCGCGAAGGACTAACTATTTAAATAAAATTAATATTTGTGCTTCTCAAGCCTGCAAGTGTTAACTCTGAATGAACTGTGCAGATATGACGACCTGTATCGACTGAAAAGAACTTCAACTTGGCATCAATACTTCAAATGAACCATTTCTTAGACAAAAAAAACTTTAATCTGCCAAAAAATGCCACTAATGAAAGAAGAGTTTTCTTCCAAAATCAAATTGGTTGTCCTATCATATTATATTGATATATCAATTTCTAATTTCATGATGCAAAGTAGAGAAGACATACATTATTCATTCGTAATAATTATAATCGATATGAAATTTCTAAATTAGGTCCACGTACATAGAAATAACAGCTCTATGTGATTTTTGGTTCAAATTGTAAGGAAATACATATTGAAAATGCAAGAAAAATGCAAGAAATTGATGTCTACAATTCATAACTTAGCAGTAAATATTGAAAGAAGCGGTTCAAACTTGCAAGGTACATTATTAGACAACAAATTTTGCAAAGACCAATTGAAAGATACTTAAAGCAATATAGTATGAAGCCACAAAATAAATCAGATTTAATCATCATTTTCTTCATTTGACAAGTCTGGCCCTACAAGAAGAAATTTAGAATATTAGTTAAACAATTTTTTATATGATTTAATAAACCTTATTTTGCTTGTACTAAATACTTTTAACCAAATTGTCATCCCAAAAGGGTTTTAAGAGAAGAAAAGTGTTTGGCCTAAAAACCTTTGTGAGGACTAATTATTTCTTTTCACTACTTTGATTCTCCTAAAAAATATTTGTTTGGTTTGAAGATGGAGGAATATTGTGCTTAGGATTCAATTTTGATTATTTTCTTACTATTATTTTCTTGGAGGTTTTCTTACATAACACTTAACATTATGATATTTACACATCTAAAATAAAATATTTATTTACATAAAATTAAATTATTTAAGGGGTTGATTGCTTTTGTGAAAAATAAAATGCATAATAGTATATAATAAAAAGTAAAAGAAAAACAATGTATTTTAAATATTTAGAGTTTATTTGGATGAGTATAAAGTAAATGTAGGTGATTATTTTTTTATTCGGTTCGGAATAAAAAGAATTTGGTGTAAAGCTTAATGATGGTGGCGGCGGTAGGCAGAGATCCATAATGCCAAGAGTTTGATAAATTTAAGGTTTAAAATTTCTTTATAAAATTTCTAATATAGATATGAAATTGATAAATAAAAGCAATCATAAATTAGATTTATAAGGGAAATTTGACTTTATGTTGGGGATGGAAGAGTAAACACTGCGACGAAACAAACAAGAAAAATAGAAAAGCAGCATAAAGTAAAATGACACTAGGATTTAATGTGAAAAAAATCGAAATGTGGGAAAAACCATGGAGCCACACCACCCCAAGAAATCTACTATAAAAATGAGGAGAAATAAGTACAGATCTCTCTTCTCTCTCGCTCTCTACTTGCTTCTTTTCTCTTTGGCACCATTTTCTCTAACAAAACATAAGAGAAAGGCAAGTAAATAATACCAAGGGACTCCACCCTTCAGAAAAAATGAGAAAAAAAACTGTCTAGTCCGCATTACAACATTGCAGCGCCAGTTTGGGGCATTACGATATTCAACCTCATATCTCAATCCATCTGAGGATGTTGGGATGCTCAAACCCGCAGCGTTGCGACACTATGCAACACTGCGACGCTGAATCTAAAGCGCTACAACGCTCCATTTTTTGTTATTTCTCCTAGACAACTTTGCAGCACCAGGATGCTTGGGAACACAGCATCGGGGCCCTTGGGAATAGGGCTGCAAATGAGCCGAGCATTCAATGAGCTACTCATGGCTCGACTCAATAAGAGCTCGTTCATGTTCGTTTGACAAGGTAAACGAACGAGCTTGAATACTTTTGATAAATACTCGATAGCTAAATAAACGAGCTTGAACAACTTGTCATTCGGTTCATTTATATTCATGAATAGTATCGTTTAGTACTCGTGAACAAGCTCTTTAAGAAGCTCAATTAGAGCTCAACTAAGAAGATTGATTAGAATTATATTAAAGTTTTAATATATATATGTGTGTGTGTATATATATATATATATTGTTAACTTTAATAATTTAATATTTTTTTTACTAATCCCATCTAAAATCGCTTAATAATTTATTTTTACATCCTGCATCTGCCTAAAATCATGATAAGATGAATTAAAGATCATTTTTTCATGAACGAGCTCATTTGGTTACTCAAAAATATTAATTAGATATGTTCATGAATAGGTTCATTTGATAGCTCAAGAATACTCATTAGATATGCTCGTGAACGGGCTTGTTTGATAGTTTAAAAAACTTCGCTATATATGTTCACGAAGAGGCTCATTGTAATTATTTGTAGAAGGTTCGATAAAGCTCTTTTGTTAAGTTAATATACAACTAGAAGTAAAGCATGGTTATAGCTTGAGAAGACTCGCTTGTTTAAAGCTTAATAAGCTTGAAATGAATTAAACATGAATAAAAAAATATGAACCAAGCATGAACACCCATTAATTTAAACTAACCAAGCTTGAACACAAACAAAAAAGCTCAAATCAAATTTGAACCAAACTTGAACAAGCTGATAATTAATGAACTAAAACATGAACACACACATACTTGGCTCGGCTCGGTTCATTTGCAGTCCTACTCGGGAACACAGCATCAGGGTGTTTAGGTATACAACGTTGGGGTGTTGTATGGAAAAAAAATTATTTTTTTTGGTGTGAAGCACTCAAACCCAAAGCAGGGGGAGAACCTCTGGCGCTCCTCAGCGAGCATGAGAAATTGACTTGAGATTTGAGGTAAAAATACAATCCAATCGATCGACACAATCATATTCCATATAGATTAACACTTTATATGTCCCATAATACCTATAATTGGAGAAAGATGTCCGCTATTTTGTTTCTTGAAGGAAAATGACAAAAAGTTTGGTTTGAATCAAATTACTCTCGCTTTGAACTGCAAATTACTTTTGTAAGTTTTTTAG
This sequence comes from Dendrobium chrysotoxum, assembly GCA_019925795.1. Taxonomy (NCBI): domain Eukaryota; kingdom Viridiplantae; phylum Streptophyta; class Magnoliopsida; order Asparagales; family Orchidaceae; genus Dendrobium; species Dendrobium chrysotoxum. The sequence goes on from CM034314.1 coordinate 14,755,649, forward strand.
ATCAAAATTTATTTCACATTTAAACAATATTTAAATAATATTAGAACAAATTTGACAATATATATTATACACAAAATCTATTCACATTAAAAAATTATTTGAACCATAATCTAACATTAATCCTTCTTTTTCAAAAAAAAAAAATCAATAATAATTTGAATATGGTTCAAATATGACATTGTTATAAAATATATAAAATAGTTGAATTGTGGGTTTGAATAAGGTCCATTCAATGTTTGAACAAAGCTCAAGCTTGTTAAACTATTTAGTATAATATAGTTGAATGCATTCACATTAGCTACAATAATATAATATATTGCAAGGCAAACACAATGGAAGGTAAATTTTTAATAAGATGCTTTATATTAAATTAAATCAAATATAATTTTATAATAATATGTTTGTTGCGGACTAGAATATACGCGCCGATAAAGTTAAAAATTTCCGTCTCAGTGTTGTACGTATATCCAGCATACAAACAGAAAAATGAAAGAACACCAGGATTTTTACGTGGAAAGCCCTGAAAAAGGGGAAAAACCACGGGGCCACGCCCAGTCGAAAGAGTTCCACTAGTGTTGTTTGAAATACACGAGGCTGATTCGTCCTTTAAATTCAGGACAATCAGATTATAATGAGTATCAGTTACAAGGCCAAGCAGAGTTCCGACGTCACTCGAGTGTCCGACAGAATTCTAGCGTCACTTAGAAAGAATTTCGGCGTCACTCGGGCGTCGGGCAGAATTCCGGCGTCGGGCAGAATTCCGGTGTTGCTCGGGCGTCGGGCAGAGCTCCGGCATCCCTCGGGCGCCCGGTGGTGCTCCGACAATGCTCCGGTGGTGTTCCGACGGAGTTCCAACGTAGTTCCGGCGGTGGTCGAGGAGGAGCTATTCCCTCCTAGACTTCTCTTCTCTTCTTCTTCTCTTGGCTTGGGTCCCTCCTTAAGAGAAATGAGGGGCTATTTATAGTTTTGCTGGAGTGGCATAGCCCGTAAATAGATGAGGGATCAGGGGCAACTAAGGAGTGATCCGGATGAACGGCTGATATTGAATCCTTTGATCGTGAACCGTTTATTGAGCATTTTAAGGTCTTAATGGTATCAGAATTCTGCGATCTTAGGCTCGTTGGATTTGTCTCGTCGAGCCGCTCGATTCGACTATAAGCTCGTCAAAATCAGAGACCGTTTGGTAACTCAAATTGCTATTTGAGGCTTCCAACAGTGCTTCGAGCACTTGATTTGGACTCATTTGGGCTCGGATTGAGTCGAATTTGGTGTCATTGGGTTCGTATTTCCGAGACGCTCAGTTTGACTATAAGTTTGCTGAAATCGGAGTTTAAATGATCTCCGAATTAATTTTTGAAGTTTTCAACTTGAGTTTTTCCTCGAGATTCGTGCCCGATCAAGATAATTTTTTGGTGATATATCAGTTGCCCCCCTATTTTCGGACGTCGAAGCTCCATGAATTCGAAAATACTTGTTCTGGCATTTTACATTGGCCAAATCGCAAAAAATTGTGTTGAAAAAGATATAATTTTCCTCAAACTCGATTGTAGAGGCCTCGTCGAGCTCCGAAAGTGTCAAAATTGAGTCCGGAATGTCGAAAAACGTGTCCAGGGACCCCAAAAACGTCGAATTTGGACCGTTCGGGCCCAAAATCAGAGCCCGGAAACGCGTAGGTGGCCGAACCGGTCGGCCGGCCGGCCGACCGCCGCCGGCGGCGCCTGAGCGGGCGCGCGGCAGTTGGCTGCCCCCCTTTAAATTTTTTTTTTAATTTTTAAGTGGGGCCCACGAAATTTTTTTTATAAAATTCGTAAATGATCGTTTTTTTGCCCAAAATATTCCGAAAAAATTCTGAAAAATTCAGGAAAATTTCGAAATCCTTCTAGAAGCCTCCGCCCTCCAATTTTCAAATATTTTCCCCCTCTTTCTTCAATATTTCCCTCTCTTTTTCTCCCTTTTTCATCCTATAAATACCCCATTGGGGTAGGGGACAAAATGCCCCTTTCTTCCTCTTCTCTTCTTCCTCTAGCTTCTGGCATTTTGAGGCATTCCGCTATTTTTGAGTAGGTAACTTTCCCTATTCGACTCGGCGCCCCTCTCTTTGCGCAGAAGTTAGAGTATTCCTCTATTCTCCCCTCTAGCTTCTGGCATTTTGAGGCCTTCCGCCGTTTTTGAGTAGGTGACTTTCCCCACTCTACTCGGCGCCCCTCTCTTTTTGATCAGAAGTTAGCGTATTCCTCTCTTCTCCCCTTTAGCTTCTGGCATTTTGAGGCCTTCCGCTGTTTTTGAGTATGTGACTTTCCCCACTCGACTCGGCGCCCCTCTCTTTGCGCAGAAGTTAACCGCTTCCCCTTTTTAGGAAGGGAAGCAGAATGGGAGTTAGAATTTCTCTTCTTTAAGAGATCATGTGGAGGTGAGATGTTAGTCGGAGGGAGTCTGAAGATGGTCGGAAGTCAGACATCGGGAAGAAGTACGACGTCCGATAGAACTCCGACGAAAATTCGTTGGCAGGGAGAGGTCCCACGACGGGCAGAAATTTGGTGTCGGGTAGAAGCCCGATAAAGATCCGACGATGGGCAGGAGTCTGACCAAGTGGGGAGCAGAAGGAGAGAGTTCAAGGGTGCTGCTACCAGCAGTTGAACGAGAAGCCGATGATGGCTGATATGAAGTAAAGAGCCGCCGATAAACATCAGGCGAAGGGCTGATGATGACAAGTGCCATTTTACTAAGGCAATATGTATCCAAACTGAAGTATGTCGACATCAGATATTACTGAATCAAGGGACCGAAGTAGTGTGATATGCCAATATTCTGGCAATACACTAATACTGTCAACTGAGTGGAGGTCTGATGATGATCCAGTTATGCCTTTCTTTGAAGGAGCAGTTGTAGGAGATGCTTGCGTGCAGTAAGGGAGAAGTCACTTAAATCCACCAAGGATATTTGACTATGTTAAAGTTACTTGTTGCTTGATAATACTAGCTTGTATGAATGTCACCAGTGTACCTTTTGCTTTTAAATTCTTGCAAAGGTGAACTATATGTACAATCTTTCGCAATATAACTTCAATAATATTTATATGAAGTTGAAAACTTGTTTTTGCATCTTTGAAACATGAGTTGGTATATTGCATAACATGCTTTTTCGAAGACTTTTTACCCGCCAAAAATCTCCGTGGGAGATGTCCAGAGAATCCATCAAGAATATATGACATGTCCGAGGTTGTATGTCGGAGCCTTTGCTCGACGACGTTAACCTGTATGGAAGAGATCGAGAGAATCCACTAAGGATGTGAGACCTTTTTGAGGTTGTATGTCGGAGCCCTTGCTCGTCGACGTTAACCTGTATAGAAGAGGTCAAGAGAATCCACCAAGGATGTGAGACCTTTCTGAGGTTGTATGTTGGAGCCTTTGCTCGACGACGTTAACCTGTATGGAAGAGGCCGGATCGAATTCCCCTGGGATTGATCTTCCAGTGATTGAGATGCAATAAAGACTGCGTATTTCTCAGATCATGGATAAAGAGATTATATTTGTCAGTAGTTTTTCATTGTCATTTGTATTCTTTTTAAAGAAAATAATAATATCAGAACTGGACAAACAACACATTATATTACTGTAAGACAATACAATAGATCCCTAGTGTGACTCAGGGATATACAAGTTACACTGTAATCAATATATAAGATATACGTACAAGGACAACACAATGTTTAACTTTGAAGAAAACATTAGGGATATCAAAGTGACACTCTATTTAACACGATGATATAAGACAAGTAGTATTACTAATACAACTACACAAAGTGCGTGGTCATTCAATCTCGCCAACCATTTGAATATTATTCAACTGTTGTCTTTGTTGTTGTTGATTTTGCCCCCCAGTTGGACCAGTTTCATCTCGAGTAGGTGGGTTTTGGATGAATTGTCGGAGATATCCTTGTCGGATCAACCTCTCGATCTCATCCTTGAGTTGCTGCAGGCTTCGGTAGTATGTCCACGACTATGGTGGAAATAGTAATATTGCTCCTGGTTTTCAACATTTGGCTTCAAAGAATTAGGCCACTTGATATTTTCTTTATCTCGAATGGCCATTAGTATGTTGGTTCGAGTTGCATTGAGAGGCATATATTCTTTTTCATGTCGGAACTCGTGTTGTGGTACTGGGGGTCTAGGAGATGAATTTTTCTTTCGTTGCGAAAATGAGTCCTCTATTGTAGGGGCATGCTTACGCTTTCCAGTTATTTGCTCAAATTATTTTCTATGAGCATTAATGGCTTCATCAGCAGAGATTTGAGCTTCTACACGATGGATCAGGTCAGTATATGAATGAACTGTGTCTCACATAAGTGCCGAATAGAAGGGGCCAGGACGAAGACCTCCAATAAAGACTCCTCTAAGCAATTCTGGATCTACTCCTGGAATCTATCGCGCCTCGGTGGAAAACCGCTGAAAATACTCCTTTAACGATTCTCCTTCTTTTTGACGGATCCCAAAAAGGTGAGAAGAATCCTTAACAATTCTTCGATTGGCAACGAATTGTTCGACGAACACTTTGGCCAATTTGACGAATATAGGGATCGTTTCGGCTGGAAGTAAATAGAACCACATTCGAGCTTGTCCTTTAAGGGTAGCAGTACAAACCTAGCAAAGGAGTGCATCAGATGCTCGCTGGATATGCATGATAGTTCTGTAATGATCGATGTGCTCGTATGGGTCAGATGTCCTGTCGTAGGAATCAATGCTCGGTAGTTTAAATCCTGCCGGAATAGGGTGTTGAAGAATGGCTTCCGTCAGGGGTGACCACTCCTGGAAGTCCCACTGACGAAGGGGTTGCCTTACACCTTCTGTAGGGAACTCCTCTCAGACCAATCGTCGAAGTTCGTGGCGTAGGGCATTGCGAGGGAGCTCAGCAATGTGAGGTCGGGCTAACTCTTCAGGGAGGTCCAGGGGAAGGCGAGATTGCCGACCCGTGTGCGAAGGATAGGTAGAACTCGCTGTATCAGCCAGTTCATTATCTTGATGTGACTGTGTTGCAAATTTGGTTTTGATGATAAAAAAAATGTTTCCAGTGTGTTTTGCTTGGCTAATCTGTTTCAGGCACAAAAAACCACGAGCCACTCAAGCCAACTCAAGATCGGGTCCAAGTGTGTCCAATGTACTATTTTTCATTTTATTGAGTCAATTGTAATGTAACTGATCCCCTAGCTAAGTAACCTTGCACACACACACTCAGGGGAGAGCTTGAGTGAATTAGAGTTTCTGTTCAGTTTTTGGTCAGATCGTCCTGGACGATATTCACATCGTCCTGGACGGTCAGGTAAAAACAAAAACCCTAATTAGGGCGACTAAGTTAAGAGGGTCTGATTAAGCAGATCGTCCTGGATGATCTTTGGATCGTACGGGACGATATGCTCAAATCAGAAATTCTCAGCCGCAAGATCAAGTTAGGTAAGTTTTTATTTTTAGTTATTTGGTCTGATCGTCCTGGACGATACGTGTATCATCCTGGACGATTCAATACAATCATGCCTAATTTAATCTGGTAATTAAGGAAAGTAATTTATTTTTTATTGATACGATCATATCATCTTGGACGATCGCAGTATCGTCCCGGACGATCATGATCGTCTAGTGCATTTCAGCTGTATGACCCGAACTATGTTCAGGATGATTTGGGCACTTTTTAAACTAATCGTACATGACGATATCCCTATCGTCCTGGACGATCAAGTCATTTTTTGGTCGTCCAGCACAGATTTCTCTGGACGACCCGAACTGTCTTCTGGACGATATTCCTCGATTTGCACTAATCGTCCCAGACGATAGCAGGATCGTACGGGACGATATGAACAATTTTTTCTACTGATCGTCCAGAAGAGCCAGATCGTTCAGGCTGAAATAGCTGAATTTGAACTGATCGTACAGGACGATCTATCGATCGTCCTGGACGATCTGGGCCGACCAGTTGAGATTTAGGGCAAATTTTAAGCCCTCCTATAAAAGAACTTTTTCTTGAAACAAGAAAAATCTTTTTGCCACCTTCCTTCCCTGAGAAACCCTAGAGAGAAAGAGAGTTGGGAGAGAGAGAGAAGATCTTGTGAGGGGGAGTTAGTGAGGGATTCACTAAGGTTGCTCCAAGCACGGATCAGAATCATCTTCTCCGCTCGTCGTCCTTCGTCTAGTCGGTGTTCGTCGTGGGAGGATCGTTCGTAAGAAGATCCAAGGTTCTCTGCCCGCTTCAGGTGGAAGCAAAAGGAGTTCGAAGGTTCTCTGCCTGCTTCAGGAGGAAGCAAAAGGAGGTCGGGTTCTCTGTCTTACCGTGTGGTGAAAAGGAAGTGTTTGTACAGGCTTCTCCGCCTTGCTGTGGGAGCAAAAGGAGAGACACTTCTTGTTTAGTGCAATACCCTGAGGGGAGGCTCCGGGGAGTAGACGTAGGTCAAGTTGACCGAACCACTATAAAATCTGGTTTGTTTTTCTGATTCAGTTTTGCACTTTACATTTTCGATATTACCTGCTTGGGGTGAATATCTGTGATTGATCTTTTCGTTCTTGTTTACTTGTTTCCGCTGCTAAAGTATCGAAAAAATTTTCATTGTTATCGTGAAATTTTTAAATAACCAATTCACCCCCCCTCTTGGTTAGCCTCGGGACTAGTTCACTAGGGCTTAACATCCCTATCGAACTTTCAAGTGGTATCAGAGCGGGATTCAAAATTTAGGTTTAAAAACTTTTGAATTTGATCCATGGCTAACTGTAATAATCGTAATAGTGCTGAAGGTTATTCTATTACAAGACCACCGTTGTTTAACAATATTTCTTTTGATTTTTGGAAAACACGCATGTCTACTTTTCTGCAATCTATTGATTATCGCATGTGAATGTTAGTTAAGGATGGATACGAACCACCTTTTAGATTGATTAACAATGTGAAAACTGAATTGCCTTTTGCTGATTGGACGTTTGATGATCTTGATTTAGCATAGTTAAATGCAAAATGCTTGAACTGTTTCTTTTGTGCTTTAAAATCTGAAGACTATATGCGTGTTTCTACTTGTACAACGGGAAAGAAAATCTGGGATAGATTATGTATAACATACGAAGGTACAACTGAAGTCAAACAGTCTAGGTTAAACATCTTGTTACATGATTATGAACTTTTTCGCATGAAACCTAGTGAGACTATTTCATAAATGTACACAAAGTTCACTCAGATTGTTACTTCTTTGCATGCTTTAGGGAGAGAACTTACTAACTACGAAAGAGTGAACAAAATTCTTAGATGTTTGCCTGCTTCTTATGATGCTAAGATTACTGCTATCAGTGAATCTAAAGATTTAAATACTTACTCTATTGACAGCTTACTTGGATCACTCATTGCTTACGAGCAAAGGGTGAACCAAAGGCAACTTGATGCAGGTGAACGCAAGAAAGAGAAGACAGTGGCACTAAAGGCCAAAGATTCAGATGCTAGCACTTCCGGGTCTGATAGCGATGATGTTGCCTTAATCACAAGGCAATTCAAAAGCTTTCTAAGGAAGAAACATAAGAACTATCAGAAGTGGAACAAGGGTAAGTCCAATAAAAATTTTAAGGGTTCATCTGAATCTATTTGTTTTGAATGCAGGAAGCCTAGACACATTAAGGCTGATTGTCCTACACTTAAAGCTCACCCAAGCAAGGAGAAGGGTGAGGAGAAACCAAAGTTCAGAAAGGACATGAAGCAGATTCAAAAGGCGTTCTGGGCAGACTCTGCATCCGACTCTTCTGAGACTGAAGCTGAAGAGGAGGAAACAAACTTGTGTCTGATGGCTGATGATCACCCTGGTCAGTCGGACCAGGAAGAGGTATGTGATCTTACTTACAATAAATTATTTGAAGTTTCTGAAAAAATTCATACATCGTATAGGAAGCTTAAGAAAACTCATGCTAGTTTGAAATTAGATTATTTGACTTTGCAAAAAGAGCATGATTCTGTAGTTAAAGATCATTCCACACTTGATTCCAATCACATATCCTTGCTTGATGAATTCGATGATTTGAATAAAAAATATTCTGATTTAACTGTTGAGCATGATTCGTTAAAAACACCGCATATTGAATTAGAAGTTGCTTTTAAGAAAGTGAATGATATGGCATGTGAGTTAGAAAGTAATGAAAGTGCAAGAACTTTTGAAATTGCAAGTTTAAATAAACATATTGAGTTTTTGAAAGTGAAAATCAGTGCTTTTGAAAAGAACAAAACACCGCCTACTTTTGAACAGTTTTATGCACCGCCACCTTTTGAAAAATCTATTGCAAGTTCATCAAAGTATGTTTCATATGCATCTAGGAAGAGGCACTATTACCCACATAGATTAGTTAACCCTTTTTCTGGTGTTAGATGTTTTTCTTATGGCATGTTAGGACACATTTCCCACACCTGCACTGTTCACCGTAGTACATATTGGGTGTGGAAACCCAAACTGCATGTTTCACAGCACAGCACACATGCATTGCATTCTTCTTTTCATAAGAAGGAACCCAAACCTGCTTGGGTTCCTAAGACTGACGTTTGATATTTTTGTAGGTATGCTCTCACACAAGATCTCATGAGAGCATGTGGTACCTGGACAGCGGATGTTCTAGACATATGACTGGAGATGCAAATCAGTTCATTTCGCTGGAGGCCAGAGCTGGAGGCAAGGTTACACTTGGAGATAACATCACCAGGAAGGTGGTAGGCTCAGGTATAATTGGTGATTCAAAGAATTTTATGATTGATAATGTTTTGCTTGTAGATGGACTGAAACACAACTTGCTGAGCATCAGTCAACTCTGTGACAAGGGATACAACATCAAATTCCCGCCCGCTGGCTGCATTTTAAGCTTAAATGATGAAGTTGTTTTGCAGGGGCAAAGGATCAACAACGTCTACAAGCTGGATGTAAGTTGTATTAAATCTGATAATTCAATTTGCTTAAAAACTGCTGCTGATGAGTCTTGGTTATGGCATAGGAGATTGTGTCATGACAGTATGAAAACCCTTAGGAGAGTCACCCAAAAGGACTTAGTTAGAGGTGTGCCCAAGCTTAAGTTCACTAAGGATCACCTGTGTGATGCCTGTCAGTTGGGGAAGCAAGTCCAGTCCTCTTTTCACTCTGTTAAGGATATTAGCACCTCTAGACCTCTAGAAGTTCTTCACATTGACCTCTTTGGACCCATTAGCACTGCCAGCTTAGGGGGGAGAGTCTATGGGTTTGTGATTGTAGATGATTATTCGAGGTTCACTTGGTTTAAGTTTTTGTCACATAAATCTGAGTCATTGGATGAGTTTAGATCTTTCTCTAGTTGGATTCAGAAGAAGTTAGGATGTGAGATTATTACCATCCATAGTGATCACGGAGGCGAGTTTGAAAATGAAAGATTTGGAAGCTATTGTAAGGATCATGGGATTAGTCATAATTTTTCAGCTCCTAGGACCCCTCAGTAGAACGGGGTAGCTGAAAGGAAGAACAGGACCTTAGTGGAAGCTGCTAGAGCCATGCTTACCGAGTATTCACTTCCAAAATACTTTTGGGCTGAAGCAGTGAACACTGCCTGTTATGTGCTGAATAGGGTGAATGTGAGAGTCAAACTGAACAAGACACCTTATGAGATCATTAAGGGTAGAACTCCAAATCTGTCCCACCTCCATGTCTTTGGCTGTAAGATTTTCATTTTGAACAACGGGAAATCACCCTTAGGAAAATTTGACTCCAAATCTGATGAAGGAGTGTTCTTAGGATATTCAAGTGTGGGGAAATCATTTAGGGTGTTCAATAGGAGGACTTTGGTGGTGGAAGAAACAACCCATGTAGTGTTTGATGAATCTGATGCTAAGGAGTCTAGATCTGAAGTAGAAGATGAAGAGATTGTTGAGGTTACCCAAGGAGTTCGAAATATAAATTTGGAGGAATGGGTAGAACCTCAAACCACGTTGCCTAGAGATTGGAGATATTCTTCGAGTCATCCTAAAGAACTGATCTTAGGAGACCCTTCTGAAGGTGTTAGGACTAGGCATGGACTTAGGAAGAAAATAAACCATTCTGCCTTTATCTCAATGACTAAACCCACCAACATCAATCAAGCCTTGTCGGATGAGTTTTGGATTTTAGCTATGCAGGAAGAATTGAATCAATTTGTAAGGAATGATGTTTGGGAGTTAGTAGAAAGACCTAAAAATCAAAGTATTGTGGGAACCAAGTGGGTCTTTAAGAATAAGATGAATGACTCTGGTGTGGTGCTGAGAAATAAGGCAAGATTGGTGGCTAAGAGGTATAATCAGATAGAAGGGATTGATTTTGAGGAGACTTTTGCCCCTGTAGCTAGATTGAAAGTCATTAGAGTGCTACTAGCCTTTACTTGTTATAAGGGATTTAAGCTATTTCAAATGGATGTCAAGAGTGCCTTTTTAAATAGGGGTAATTAAAGAAGATATTTTTGTAGAATAACCCCCAAGTTTTGAGAGTTCTCAATATCCAAGTCATGTCTATAAATTAAAAAAGGCCTTATATTGATTGAAACAGGCACCCAGAGCTTGGTATGAGAGGCTTAGCACATTCCTGTTATAAAGAGAGTTTGTTAAGGGGAGCGTAAACACCACCCTTTTTCTGAGGAGATTAGGAGATGACTTACTCATTGTCCAGATCTATGTTGATGATATAATTTTTGGATCTTCTGATAAATATTTATGTGATGAGTTTTCTAAAATAATGAGTAAGGAGTTTGAGATGAGTATGATGGGAGAATTGTCCTACTTTTTGGGGTTTAGCATAAGGCAAACGGATGATGGAACCTTTCTCAATCAATCAAAATACACTAAGGACATTTTGAAGAAATATGAAATGGACAAAGCCAAGCCAATCAATACTCCCATGCCCTCCTCAGTTCAGTTAGATAAGGACTCAAGTGGAAAATCTGTTGATCAGAAGAAGTATAGAGGGATAATAGGATCACTGCTTTACTTGACTGCTAGCCGACCTGATATCATGTTTAGTGTCTGTCTTTGTGCTAGGTTTCAGGCTGATCCCAAAGAGTTCCACCTGACTGCTGTTAAGAGAATTTTTAGATATCTTTTAGGGACCCTAAACTTAGGAATCTGGTACCTAGGCACAACACCTCTTTTGAGATCATTGTATATTCTGATTCCGACTTTGCAGGGTGTAGGGTGGATAGAAAGAGCACTTCTGGGACTTGTCAGTTCATAGGACAGTCGTTAGTCTCCTGGTCCAGTAGAAAACAGAACTCAGTTGTACTTTTCACTGCTGAAGCTGAGTACATTGCCTTAGGGAGTTGTGTGGCCCAAGTTCTTTGGTTGAAGCAACAAGGCTTTGATTTAGGGGTACCTGTTGGCACAATTTCTGTTCTATGTGATAATACTAGTGCCATCTGTATCTCTAAGAATCCAATCCAACATTTTAGGACCAAACACATTGATATAAGGCATCACTTCATTAGGGACCATGTTACAAAAGGGGACATTGAGCTACATCATGTAGCAACTGAAAATCAGCTGGTTGACATATTCACTAAACCACTGGCCTTTGACTCATTCAGCATTTTGAGAACCAGATTAGGAGTGATTGATATAAATGCTTGATTCTGATGACTGTTGATTTCTGATTGTTCGGATTGGTATTCTGTTTTCCATTAGTTAGTTTTTTTATTTTTATTATTTGCTTTCAGTTGATTTTATTTCCTCTGCTGATTTCTATTTTAGCCTTATTGTTAGTTTGATTTAAGTATTTACTTTACTGTGATTTTCTACCTGTTTTTATTCACTGGTTCATATATTGCACTTACTGTTTTATGCTTTTCAAAATCTGATCACCGCTCACTACTTCTGATAATCTGAATTTTTGACTGGGAGTTTTTACCTTGTTTTGGTTTGGAAGCTGGTAAGCAGTAATTGATTCCACTGAATCTGTTAAAGAGAAGAAACATTGATGATTATTTCTCTTCCTCTAACTCCTTTACTGGTGTATAGTTTCTTTTGGATAAAAATCCTCTTCAAAATTAAAATGTTAGTTTTTGAAATAGAGATTATTTTATCTTCCTACAGTAATCTGCCTCATATCAATAGTGTTTTTCAAAGTCTTGAGTCATTAGTTTGATTTTCTAAACCAAGTGATTACATTTATCATATGCTGTATGGCTTTTATTTTGTGAATCGTTCTTCCTTACTATGGAGAGTCATCTCCTATGTCTGGAAGATAATCTCACAGCTGAGACTCTTTAATGATTATGAAAAGGAGAAAGCTTATAAAAGATGCACAGTGCGCCAGATAATTTAAAAAAGAGGCATAAAATGAGCCTAAAACTGAAAAGATGCGAAATTGTCAAATTGGATACACAAAGTGTATCAAAAATCAAAAGATGCGCAAAGCGCCAACCAATTTGAAAAAGAGGCACAAAATGAGCCTAAACCAAGCTTTCTTCCCTTTCAGATTGTTGAATATCTTAGAAAAATCTGTGCGCCACTTAATATTTTCAAAAGCTTGAGTTTGAAAATCCTGATTTCTGATTTTTTACTTTGTAACACTATTATATCAGATATTTTTTTTGGAACGAGGCTTGAAAGGATCTCTTTTCAAATCTAATGTCTTTTCTTCTGAATCAAATTTTTGTTTTGAAAGAGGTTTGCATCGATAAGATGCCCGGGTCGGAGTTACGAAAGTTGATTTTTCCAACCTTTTCTGGATTTCAGCGTTGTCAATCGTCCTCTTATTGGTTTTTAAATCTAAAATCAAGGAAAATTTTTAATTTACTCGAGCAGCTTGATCAAAAAAAATATTGCTTTTATGTATTTTTACTGTAAGATTTATTTATTTTTATTTTATTTTGATTTCATGGTTGTGTTTTTGGGATCCGGATCGATCATCTTCATCCTTCATCTTTTTCTATTTTCTTCACATCGTCCTGGACGATACACAGATCATTCTGGACGATCCTCTTCACCCTGGACGATCCAAACATCATCCTGGACGATTCATTCAAAATCGTCCCCACACTGCTCCTGCTACAGAAAAATCCCAATTATTGGTGATCGTCCTGGACGATCCTTACATCGTCCTGGACGATATGATCTATATCTTCCTGATCTGATCAAACAGCTGACATTGTACCAATTATTATCCATCGTCCTAGACGATCCACCTCATCGTCCTGGACGATCCACGTGTCAGCCGCTGGACGATTGGAATTCGGCCCGTCCGACATATTTATTGCATATCGTCTCGGACGATCCACCTAATCATCCTGGACGATACTTTTCATCAACGGTCGTCCAGCCTGACTCCTCGGGACGATCGCCTGTGTCTAATCATCCTGGACGATATCTGATCTTCCTGGACGATCGGACCGCCTTTTTGACCAATCGTCTAGGACGTCATAAATGACCATATCGTCCCGGATGATGTCACGATCGTACGGGACGATCAGGCCATTTTCTATATAAACAACAGTTTTCTTAAGGATTTTTCCACACCGTTTTTCTTCCACTCTCCTTCTACTTCCTTACACTTTGGATTCCTAATGGCTGGTGGCAAAAGGTCTCGTCAAAAGGGTGCCAGTTCCTTCCGGGGACCGATTGATCCTCGCTTCCCCAATGCAGCCGATCAGGCTGCCTACGAGCGATACTGCGAAGTGGGGATCACACCATCGAAAATCATAAATCCCCGCACTCTCACTTATCCTGTCCTTGACCTCTTCGCACACACCTCCCTCACCTTCATCATGACTCTCGCATTTCCCTTTAGTTCTGAACTTCTCCGCGTTTTCTTTGCAAACTTGCGGATTTCGGCTGATTATTCCACTCTCCATTCTTATGTAAATCAGCGCCCCGTCGAACTTACCTATCAGGACTTTCACAACATTCTCCAACTGTCCGTCACAGGCGACAAACTCCACAACCTTATCACCGACCTAGACTATGATTGGAGTGTCGCCAATCATTTCCTTCGCAATACCAATGCCCCTTATCATGATAATGCATGCTCCACACTTCTTAAGGACGCCCGGACTATTCAGCATGTTCTTCGTTCCTCGTCATTCCAAAGGCAGGGGATCAGATTCACATCACCCCACTCCTGTCCTTGACCACCTACTACATCCTGGCCAATAGGGAATTCAATGCCACAGACCTTATTATCCGGTACCTCGAGCACCTCACCACCATTCGGGATCCAGGTCATCGTCGTCGTCCAAATCTAGCCTTAGGACACATCGTTGCCAATGCCCTTGAAACCAAATATGACCTGCAATATCCCGTAGCTCCAGATGTTCCTCCTTCCTTCCTCACCAACAATGCCTTCCATGTCCTACACAGCACACGATTACATCCGGAGCCCGCCCCGGATGTTGAGGAAGAGGAGGAAGAGGCCATTCCAGTTCCTGCTGCACCAGAGGCACATGCTCCCCTTCGCATTGCCTCTCCCTTTGACCACCTGGTGCAGCATTTCGATCAGTGGGAGGCCAGATTTGACTCCTACGTGGTTGCCCAGGAGCAGCGGCACACCGAGGACATCCAGCGCTTCACTGACTTTGCTGCGCAGCAGCAACAGCAGCATGACCAGGACATCGCCTGGATTGGAGCCCACTTTCAGGTCATTCACCATTACTTCAACCCTCCACCGCCACCTCCTTCTTCCGATTAGGATCCGCCTCAGTTTTAGTTTCCTGTTTTGTAGTTATTCTCTTTTATGTTTTATTTTCGTGTTCTGTTTTTCCCTCCTCCTTTTTGTGATGTCAAAAGGGGGAGTCAGTTGTAGTCGTTTCAGCTTTTATTATGTGTTATATTTTCTGTATTAGTTTGATTATTAAATGAAAATTTGGAAAAAATATATATTTTTGAATCTCCTGTTTAGTTTTATTTTCAAACTACTGTACAAATATTTGCCATCATCAAAAGGGGGAGATTGTTGCAAATTTGGTTTTGATGATGACAAATATGTTTCCAGTGTGTTTTGCTTGGCTAATCTGTTTCAGGCACAAAAGATCACGAGCCACTCAAGCCAACTCAAGATCGGGTCCAAGTGTGTCCAATATACTGTTTTTCATTTTATTGAGTCAATTGTAATGTAACTGATCCCCTAGCTAAGTAACCTTGCACACACACACTCAAGGGGAGAGCTTGAGTGAATTAGAGTTTCTGTTCAATTTTTGGTCAAATCGTCCTGGACGATCAGGTAAAAATAGAAACCCTAATTAGGGCGACTAAGTTAAGAGGGTCTGATTAAGCAGATCATCCTGGACGATCTTTGGATCGTACGGGACGATATGCTCAAATAAGAAATTCTCAGCCGTCAGATCAAGTTAGGCAAGTTTTTATTTTTAGTTATTTGGTCTGATCGTCCTGGACGACACGTGTATCGTTCTGGACGATTCAGTACAATCATGCCTAATTTAATCTGGTAATTAAGGAAAGCAATTTATTTTTGATTGATACGATCATATCGTCCTGGACGATCGCAGTATCATCCCGGATGATCATGATCGTCTAGTGCATTTCAGCTGTACGACCCGAACTGTGTTCAGGACGATTTGGGCACTTTTTGAACTAATCATACAGGACGATATCCCTATCGTCCTGGACGATCAAGTCTTTTTTTGGTCGTCCAGCACAGATTTCTCTGGACGACCCGAACTGTCTTCTGGACGATATTCCTCGATTTGCACTAATCATCCCAGACGATCGCAGGATCGTACGGGACGATATGAACAATTTTTTCTACTGATCGTCCAGAAGAGCCAGATCATCCAGGCTGAAACAACTGAATTTGAACGGATCGTACAGGATGATCTATCGATCGTCCTGGACGATCTTGGCCGACCAGTTGAGATTTAGGGCAAATTTTAAGTCCTCCTATAAAAAAACTTTTTCTTGAAACAAGAAAAATCTTTTTGCCACTTTCCTTCCCTGAGAAACCCTAGAGAGAGAGAGAGTTGGGAGAGAGAGAGAATATCTTGTGAGGGGGAGTTTGTGAGGGATTCATTAAGGTTGCTCCAAGCACGGATCAGAGTCGTCTTCTCCGCTCGTCGTCCTTCGTCTAGTCGGTGTTCGTCGTGGGAGGATCGTTCGCAAGAAGATCCAGGGTTCTCTGCCCGCTTCAGGTGGAAGCAAAAGGAGTTCGAAGGTTCTCTTCCTGCTTCAGGAGGAAGCAAAAGGAGGTCGGGTTCTCTGCCTCACCGTGTGGTGAAAAGGAGGTGTTTGTACAGGCTTCTCCCCCTTGCTGTGGGAGAAAAATGAGAGACACTTTTTGTTTAGTGCAATACCCGGAGGGGAGGCTCCGAGAAGTGGACGTAGGTCAAGTTGACCGAACCACTATAAAATCTGATTTGCTTTCTAATTCAATTTTGCACTTTACATTTCCGATATTAACTGCTTGGGTGAATATCTGTGATTGATCTTTTCGTTCTTGTTTACTTGTTTCCGTTGCTAAAGTATCGAAAAGATTTTCATTGTTATCGTGAAATTTTTAAATAACCAATTCACCCCCCTCTTGGTTAGCCTCAGGACTAGTTCACTAGGGCTTAACATCCCTATCGAACTTTCAGACTGCGGATGCCTCCTTTGCGGAGGAAGAGGAATTTCTGCTTGAAGATGTTCTAGTTGAACAGCTTCTACCCGTGGCGGATCTCGAGGGAGAAGAACCTCCTCCTGTGGTGCTAGTGCTGGTTGTCGAGTCTCTCGCAGGAGTTGTAGGATCTCGTTCTGAGATTCTTCCATTTTTCGGATTCGCTCCTCCAAAGAAGGCCCTGAGGTTCCTTCTCCAGCAATGTGTTGCCCCCCAGGATAAAAGGAGGCAGAAACTTGACGTCCATGATTTATAGACTGGTTTTTGGATTGATGAGAGTGAGAGCGAGAGGCTCCTATGAGGCGATTGCTACGCCTATTGGCCATCGAAATAATATTTAGGAGTGTGGGATAGTGTTCCCACAGACGGCACCAAACTATTGCGGACTAGAATATACGCGGCGATAAAGTTAAAAATTTTTGTCTCACCGTTATACGTATATCCAGCACACAAATAGAAAAATGAAAGAACACCAGGATTTTTACGTGGAAAACCCTGAAAAAGGGAAAAACCACAGGGCCACGCCCAGTTGAAAGAGTTCCACTAGTGTTGTTTGAAATACACGAGGCTGATTCGTCCTTTAAATTCAGGACAATCAGATTACAATGAGTATCAGTTACAAGGCCAAGCAGAGTTCTGACGTCACTCGAGTGTCCGGCAGGATTCCGGCGTCACTTGGAAAGAATTCCGGCGTCACTCGGACATCAGGTAGAATTCCAGCGTCGGGCAGAATTCCAGAGTCGGGCAGAATTCCGGTGTTGCTCGGGCGTCGGGCAGAGCTCCGGCGTCCCTCGGGTGCCCGGTGGTGCTCCGGCGATGCTCCGGTGGTGTTCCGGCGGAGTTCCAACGTAGTTCCGGCGGTGGTCGAGGAGGAGCTATTCCCTCCTAGACTTCTCTTCTCTTCTTCTTCTCTTGGCTTGGGTCCCTCCTTAAGAGAAATGAGGGGCTATTTATAGTTTTTCTGGAGTGGCATAGCCCGTAAATAGATGAGGGATCAGGGGCAACTAAGGAGTGATCCGGATGAACGACTGATATTGAATCCCTTGATCGTGAACCGTTTATTGAGCATTTTAAGGTCTTAATGGTATCAGAATTCTGCGATCTTGGGCTCGTTGGATTCGTCTCGTCGAGCCGCTCGATTCGACTATAAGCTCGTCAAAATTGGAGATCGTTTGGTAACTCAAATTGCTGTTTGAGGCTTCCAACAGCGCTTCGAGCACTTGATTTGGACTCATTTGGGCTCGGATTGAGTGGAATTTGGTGTCGTTGGGTTCGTATTTCCGAGACGCTCAGTTTGACTATAAGCTTGCTGAAATCGGAGTTTAAATGATCTCTGAATTAATTTTTGAAGTTTTCAACTTGAGTTTTTCCTCGAGATTCGTGCCTGATCAAGATAATTTTTTGGTGATATATCAATGTTGGCACAATTTTTTCAGCAATAGCAAAACCTTTGATATAATTGAATATAATAGTAACATACATCCCACAGCTATATTACTATAAAGTGTGTAAATATTACCACATATGTGGCACCACAAAATGCACAAATTTGACCTCATATATATCACCACAAAATGTGCCATTGAAGATCATCATGATTGAAATAAAATTTATTAAAAAATAAAAAGTGTATTTTCTATTTGTAATTATGAAATCAAGACACTAAACTTTGCATTGATTTTTCAGGAACATATCCACCAAAAATAACACTTCTGCTGAAAAGGAATTTGTAATGCTTCTAAATAAGATTAATCTCTACATATTTAGTAGGGGTGTCAATTCAGGTCGACGGGTCGGGTTCGGGTCGAACCCGAGTTGACCCGGCTCTAAACGGGTCAACCCGAACCCGACCCATTTTTGCAAACGGGTCGGCTATCTCAACCCGGACCCGACCCGCACAGGTTGCCGGGTTGACACGACCCGACCCGATTTTACTGGATTCAGCTGAAAAGCGCGAGCTGATCTCCCGTCGCCGGCGAAGCAGCAGTGGAAGCGGCGGTGCCAGCGGACAGCAGCGACGCGAAGGCCAAACTCCGAAGCCACGCTCTGCGCCTCTGCGGCAGCGGGCTGCGGGCACGCGCGCGAAGGCCAAAGCAACCCTTAGAGCAGGCCTAGCGGTAGGCGGCAGCTGGCACCCAACGCGAACTCCGAGTCTGAAGCGACGCCAAATTATACATTCAATTATGCCAATTAAGCATCCATCAGCTCTTGTTGGCCCACCAATCTGTCCCAATGCCACCATAACAATTCAAAGTTCTTGCACCTCCTCCGTTGGATGTAAATGCCCAACGATATGATCAGCCACTTTGGCAACCCACCGCTGGTCTTATTTCCATATACAGCCTACCAACAACTATGTCCATGAATAAAAAATTTTAAATTGTTAAATTGATTATAATAAATTAGATTAATTATTTTTTAATTTTTCCTTTTTATTGGTTATCACCCCCATTAATATTACATATATTTTATCCATTGGAACAAAAAATATATAGAGTATTGTTCTTTCATATGTTTCAATATGGTATCAAACTCACACTTTTCTATTTATTATCCTTCTATATCTTCCATATCCTGTCAAAAACCTAAATCTTCATCATCCTTTAAGGATTTTTTTGTTTAAACTAATGATGATGCTTAATGAAATGGTCTTGGAAAAAAGATCCTCTTCTAGCATCGCATCTGCCCATAAATCAAGATCTCATGTCAACATTGATATCCAAGAAACCTTCTCTAAGTTGCCAATGCAAATCAAAGCCTTATGCACCAAAAATCATCATCGGTGCAATTGCTCAAAAAGGTACATTTTTAAAATAATAAGTAACAAGCATCATAAATTCAGAATCTTGGATCATGGACTCTAAGAACTTCTAATCATATGATTAGATGATCCTCATTTTAAACCTTCATATGTACTTAAAGGCTATACAATCATAATTATCAATAGATTAATATTGCATTGGTACTGTCAATGTCACTAGCTCTCTAGTTCTTGACTCAGTTCTCAAGGATCCTAACTTTCATGCTACTTATTATAAAACAATAAAGTTATCAAGGGTATGAATTGTACAATTAATTTTCTCCACATTCATTATGGTTTTCAGGACTGAGAACTCAAGGAGGATAATTGGTAAGGCTAAAAAAAATATTATTCTCTACTTCATAAATTGTAAAAGGAATCTTGAAAGGCAAATAAAAAATGCTCGTTGAGTCGGGCAATGTGGGAGCCGGGCACCCAACGCGGGCAGGGCCGGTTTCCGGGTCATTTTCGGGTTCCCGGGTCAACCCGAACCTGACCCAATTTTTAAAACGGGTCGATTTGTTGCACCCGAACCCGACCCGTTTCACAAACGGGTCGACCCGAACCCGGATTTTTTCGGGTCGGGTTTCGGGTCGGGTCAAAAATTGACACCCCTAATATTATTTAGATATTCTGTGCTTCTCCCTCATATTCAACACAAAGATATCATAAACCTCAAATGACTTAAAATGCCTAACTATTTCATCTATCACAGCTACATGCTTATATATTGCCAAACATATATATACATATGTAATAAGATAACTCAAACAAGTTAATAGTAAAAAAAAAGTGGAGTTTCATAAATTACATGATCAAAACTTGATCAACTTTACTATAAGTTTTTTGAACAATATTCTATCATTAATCAAAATTTTTTGGACCTTGATTGAACCATCTTCAATTCATAATTGAAGCTTCTTCGACAATGTGATGCCTTCGAATTAAATTTGAAAAAAATATCTATGTTATCTTCTTAATTAATCAATCAGAGCTTCTATAAATCATCAAAATCTATATCTAGTGAAAGCAACTAACAATCACACATATCAAAATATTGCACTATATTCATTCTCCCAAAATCAATATGCAAAAGCTAGGAGATCAGTACAATTACTATTATATCATAAGCTCCTGACTACAAAAGAATAAAACAAAAAATATATAAATAAAATAAAAAGAAAACTTGATGATATCTGACAATCTCAATGCACCTGGTCCTGATATATTCTCTGACCTGAAATTATTAAAAACCATATAATGAGCTTAAAAGCCCACTAATAATCCAAAACTCACTAAAGCTTTCAATGCAAGAACTAAAAAATCAATATGAAATGCTCATTTTAATATAATCAATAACAGTCAATGTAATTAATGACTAAATATCATCAATAAAACTTAAAATTATCAATAATAAAAGCACGGAATCATTATAATAAATCTAATAATCAATACTTGATATAAAATTTAATAAATTGGTAAAACAACGATGTAGAAATTATTCATATCACTAAAAGAATCTATCTTATCTATTCTATGCATTGTCTGTTTATATATTATTAATACATTCAATACTGTCAATGATATTAATGTATCTGCCAATGTCATCAGTACTATCATTGTATGCATGCATCAATATATAATTTAGTAATGCAGTATATTCAACTTTAATGTGATATTTTAAATATTTTTTATCCTAACTGCTTCCTAGTTGATCATTAGTCATATCAATTATCACTTATTCAATTAATTAATTATCATTACTTGTGGATTCATTAAATTAATAAATTGTCATCACTCTCTGCCTGTCATCATAATCGATCATCTATTACTGGCTACAACTGAGATAACACCACAAATCATCTTTAAAGGAAAATTTATCGGCCACCCTCTTACGTAGGGCATTATGTTTTAACAGCCGACCTATTTTTAATGTTAACAAATAACATTTCTTGCTTATGCAAATGCTACAATCAATATGTAGTAGGAAATAGTTAATTCTGTTCAATACAAGAAAATCTATATAATATTCAAAATCATTGAAAACTAAAATTATATTTGTGTTACTTATAATGAGTAGAAGAAATTTTTGAACATAATTGACGGATGTAAAAGCCATGAACAACGCTCTCTCTCTTTCCTCTTTCTTCTTCAGCAAGGCACGACGCTGAAATTCAGATTATTTTATATCATGGTTTTAGAATACAAATAAGTTTTGAATAAGCTTCAAAGAATGTTCAATCATATGCCAAACACTTTTCGATTAGGGTTAAAATAAGTTTTTAGAGATATTTGAAACTAGTAATTTTATATCTAATATCCTTCTTGGGTTAAGGTTATGAGTGCAACCATATAATATCACTAACATTGAAAAACAACCGCCAACTAACAAAAGATGGAGGCAAAAATGAAATATTGCTTTGAAATTTTGCCTCAAAAGTTAAAACGATCACTCTTAAATGAGAATAGCTAGAGAAAAAGAAAATTCTGAAAATATGAGGGGCCAATCACTTTTTTGTGTGAAAGATGGCTTATATAAATTAGAGCATCTTTTCAAGATCTAATTAATATTTAGACTTCATTCGGGATGGCTTTTATACTACTTTATAAAATAATTTTTTAATATAAAAATATTAGAACTAAAAATTTTTATACTGAAAAATAATTTTAAAAAATAATAAAAAAATTCTTCCACACGAACCTTATTATTAAAATTAAACAATCTCAACTCTTTGACAAATCTTAGCTTGACCTAATATTTATTTTTATTATTAGATAAAGTTCAGAGTTACTTAAAAAAAAAAAGTTCAGAGTTGCTTCTCGATGTTATTTGTGGAGAAATTATGAGTGGAGCGTATCTTTAGGCTGAAGTCGCCGCGAAAGCTCTCTTAACGCCTGCCGTCTTCACCTCTGATGTCCGTACTCTGCTTGCAACTCCCATAGATTTCACCCAGATTCGATCTTTCTCATGGCGGGTCTCAATGGCCCTCTGAGGCTGCAGGCCTCCTCCACCACTTCCAGCGCGAGCTTTGCATCGAGGATAGTCCTTCTCCTCACGGCTCTTCCCCTCGCTCTTGCGGCATTTGCCTTCATGCTCCAATGGCGCGGTGAGATCAACGATCCGTCCTCTGCCTGGCCCAGCGACAGGCAGACTTTCCCCGGTATGGACAATAGCCCAATCGGATCCTCGGCCGCCTCCACCTTTTCCTCAGTTTCCCGCTCTTCTTCTTCGTCCTCATCCTCTGATTGCATAGAGATTCTCAGCCGAAGTTCCTCTGGTTCTCTGCCTTACTACCACGGATCGAGCTATGATTCTGATCTTAATCTGCGACCCAGAGTGAGATTAGTTTTTCCTCCCATGCCTTGGTTATTCACTTTTGCTTGTTTTGCTCTTAACTTCCTGCGAATTTCTTTGTTGGTAGGAGCTAGAAATGATATATCAGTTTTGTCAGCGTCTTTACTTGGTCCTGAACATTTGGAATTTGTTTTCTTTTGTATTTGGAATGATATACCTTTTATATTGGTTCCTACTGAACTATTTCATTTGTTTGTGTGCTTGTATTGGTTCTTCGTATAACGACACCTTTTTCGCATGTTTATTTTGATGGAACTTAAATTCCTACTCTAAAGTTGTATATCACATGCTGACCAGTACCCTGCTAATCAGTATGAATCAATAATTCCGTGAGATTAATGTATACGAATGAATTTTGCTTGATTCTTGTTATTAGCTTTTTCCATAAATATCAATTTCTTTCTTGTTTACATCTGACAAATCCAAAGAAGAAGTAATACTCTACATTAGATCGTATTTTAGATACCTAATTTTGGGTTTAATATGACATCGCTTTCTAGATCTGCATCACATCAAGCACGTCTGCTGGATTAGAGCAGATTTTACCATGGTTGTATTACCATAAAGTTATTGGGGTTTCCAAGTTCCTTTTGTTTGTGGAAGGCACAGCTGCGAAGCCTGATGTTTCAACAGTCCTTGAATCAATTCCTGTGAGTTATTGCATCTCCTTGTTAATGGGATTTCATTTGATTAAGCCATCTTAATCTCCCCTGTATGTGTGTGTGTGTGGGGTGGGGATGGGTGACCGCTGGTTGGTTGAGAAGGGGGAAACTAAAACAGGTTTGAGTAATGTATCTTTTGAACGTTTAGATTTCTGATGGCAGGGTGTGAAAGTGATATACAGAACAGCTAAACTTGAAGATAAGCAGGCTAAAAGGTTAGTAACTCCAATTTTTTATTGTTTGAATCCATTTTATTAAAACAATATTATGGAAGCTTTCTAGAGTATCTGTAGCTGTTCATAAGTAGCATATCATTTGTAGTTTTAGTTTCGCCTTATTGTTATATCAAATTCATTGATGTATCATACTTAATTTCTTGTCAAAAATAAGCTTTATTCATTCAAAGCACTAATTACTAGCACCAGGAAATCTTGCTCAAAGGATCTTAGAAGCTCACAATTGACAACTAGAACCTTTTAAAGTTTTCATGCTTTTGAGATAAGCATCTGGAAAAGTACACATTGAATAGTTTTGATGTATTGTAGGATGGAAGTTTAAATGCTAAAACTTTAGTTACTTGGATGCATAATTTAATGGCCAGTTATTAAGCTAATATAGGCTACAAGATATGGAAGTACTAGTGTAAAACTGAATTTGACACCTGAAACATACCTGTATTTCCTTTTGATCCTCGATATCCTCCTTAACCTTCTAAATCTTATTAATATTTTAGATTTTTTTTTTCACAAAAACCTTTAAGACAGGATTCAAACAAGAAGCTTTCCCCATTATATAGCTTTAAAGTTTTAATTATATTAACCATAAGAAGGAAAATGAGATATCTTCTTCTTCCGCATGAAATATAAACAAACATGCATGCACTCCTTTTTTGTGAGGAATGTATATAGTAAAAGGATGCGAAAAGATAGTGAAAGTAGTAGGGTCTTAAATTTAGCAAGTTGTTCATTGTAGTTATGGTAATTTCCTGGAAAGGATTTGTACCACCTCAGTACTCAGACTTAAAAATGTCCATATCTTACTAAGTCAAAATTTAATCAGATAGTGAACTTTTTTCTTTTCATATGATATCAACATAGTTGGCATAGCCTATCCTTTAAATTCTTAGACCCTTTCTCATCCATCAGCATGATTTAGCAAATAGTGCTCCTTGAATGGCTTATACTTCAGTGAACCTGCACAACTATGGCCACATGTTTGGCTTACCTCCTTTTAATATTATGATTTTAATCCACTTTTATGTTTTGATTGTTCCTTTATTTGCGTTTGGATGCACAAGAATACTTATATGTGCGCCATTGGGACCAACAAACATCAGGGATCTTGAAATTTATTCATTTTTTTAATCTCTGTACTTTATCCATATGTACATAATTGTAATCTAAAAGTGAAAGATTCTGTGCATTATGGACGAGGTGGTAGTGAAGAGGGATGAAGCAGGCATCTAATTGCAAACAATATTCCTGATCTAATATCTTTCTCAGGCATTTTTATATCAGCAATGAATGTCTTTTTGCCTACTTTTAAAATGGCATTCTAATAATTTTGATACAATACTATTAAGTGCTGCAATTTTAGTGTCGCCATGCTATAGCCCAATTGTTCCAATCAAGGGCAAAACTATAAAGTTTCTTAGAAGAGACATGCATTTGCATATAATTAAGTTGTTTTTTTAATTTTATTTTTTTGAGGAAGATCATTAGCTTATTTGCATGGTGAAGAAAGAACTAACAAGACTTCAACTCACTTGAAAGATGAAAAGAACAGTGAAGCCAAGGGCTCATCTTGGCTTCATCTTGGGCCCAAATGTTTAACCCTCACTTTAATTCTGTTGGATTTTCTTCTTAAATTGATTTATCTGTTTTTCATGTTGTTTGTCAATTTTGGACATCTCTTCCATTGCTGGTTTTGAAGTTTTAAAATTTGTTCTTGTTTGACATAACATGAAAAAAGCAATAAAGTTTTGGTCTAATTATTTTTGTGTTTCGCACATACTTTATGCCTATCACAGTGCCAAAGAACATTTCAAAAATTATGTGAAACATGCTTTTACAAGTTGGGTAATTATATGCTCTGATTTAGAAGA
This sequence comes from Dendrobium chrysotoxum, assembly GCA_019925795.1. Classification (NCBI taxonomy): domain Eukaryota; kingdom Viridiplantae; phylum Streptophyta; class Magnoliopsida; order Asparagales; family Orchidaceae; genus Dendrobium; species Dendrobium chrysotoxum. The sequence goes on from CM034314.1 coordinate 14,781,161, forward strand.
CTCTCACTTTCTCTTAAGCTAGATTAGATTTATGCAATGCATCAGTATTATGTAGAAGGAAACTGGAAAATGCATTTATATTTATATTGTTTACTAAATATGAGAGTGATTAAAAATTCCTTTTCTCTTTTGTTGCAGCCGCATATGGAACGAGACTTGGCTGTCAAATTTCTTTTACAAACCATGTAACTATGAATTATTTGTTAAACAATCGCTTAATATGGAGATGGCAATTGTTATGGCACGGGTATGAGCAATTTTAATATTTTTAGGGTTATAGTATCAATTGTCCCTTCATATCATTGTAGAAGTTGCATCTACGTCGAGTCAGTATGTTGTGCTGTTATCCCTCTTGTTTCTTTATTTGTTTTGCGCAAGATTCTTCAAGGAGTTTAAACTTTTTGCTTTTCTTATTGCTTGTGAATAGTGTAAAAAAGTTTCAGTTTTCACTTCCCTGTATGGCTTCAATGGAATTCTGATATCATGGAATTTTATTTTATTTTTTAAAAGGATGATGGAATGGATTGGATTATCCATCTTGACACTGATGAATTATTACATCCAGTGGGAGCCCAAGAATACTCATTAAGGCAGCTGCTTTCAGATGTTCCTGGCAATGTTGATATGGTTATCTTTCCCAATTATGTGAGTTTAATAACGCTTCGATTATTTATTTATGCTAATTAACATGTTTTGCATCTAATTCTCGTTCTTTTTCCAGGAAAGTAGCATTGAACGAGATGACATCAAAGACCCATTTAGTGAGGTAAGTGAGTTTGCACTGGATTGAAGAATATATGCAGTAAGCCGTTTTTGCAGCTAAAATGCCTGGATATAGTTAAGATGGATAAATTGATAGCCTTCTGCATCTTTTCTAGTGAGAGTATTTTGCCATGATTTGATTGTGCACTTTTTGTTGTACAATTAGAAAAACTGCAATGTTGTTTTTCTTAGAATCTGACTTTGCTGCTTTCGTACAAGAAGAAAACCTTGTGTGCTGTGACCATATAAGATGCTCGAAGAAATTTGGTTGCTCTCGATATGGGAAACTTCAAGGCATTGCCCATTACTCAATTCCAGGCATTGTCCTATTTAAACACGATAACAAGAACAAAACATTTAAATCTTTTAAATGAATTGCCTGATATAAATTCTGAAATGCAGTAGACAGTTTAAAATAAATTTAATGTTTGTTCAACAACAACATTAACAACTATAAGCCTTTATCCCACTATGTGGCGCTGGCTACATGAATCCCTTTTCTCCCTTGTTCCTATTAAGAATCAAATTCTCCATTGAATGTTGTGTTCACTAACCAAAAATGCCAATGCCTTCTTCAATCTATGGCTTCCAATTTTCCCTTCTCTCCAAGTATGCTAGTTGATGGGGACATCAGAGCATGGAAGGTCTATCAGAGACGTGGCCGTCGATCTACGGCCACAATTGATTCGATATATTTCTGAGTTGTATTATGTATTTCCTTTATTGATGTCATGTTTTATTTACTTTAGTATTTCCCATTCTACCCTTAAGGGAGATCGTTTGTAAGCCCTAAGGGCGTTATCGTCTTTTATTTCTTGAGTCTTTGTACGAGGCTTTATATATAGCCTCATTGTTGTCTTTTGATGTTAATGAATGATTAATAATAAAATTTCTGCATATTGAGTTCTTTGTGAGCTTGAGATCGTTGGAGAGAAATCCCTAGGCGAGGGATAGCGGATCACCCACCAACCTAGGAAAAGTCCGGGTTCGTGGCCTTCTTCTTTCTCTTTCCCAACTCCCTTTCTCCCCTCTCTTTCCTCCCCTACCCGACGACTCTCCCACCTCCTCTTCCCCACCAAACCGCCTCCCCCAAACCCCTCCACCACCTCACGGCAAACCCCTTCCCCAAGCCCCTACCCGCCGGCCCCATCCCCCCTCTCTCCCCCTTAATTTAGTTGCCTAAATTAAATTGGGGCTGTTTGGAAAGAATTCTAAATTCAAATTCACATTGAATTTGAATTAATACTTTCCTAATTGATTCAAATTTATTTTAGGAAAGTTTCCTAATTAATCCCTATTTGAATTTTCAAATTAAGTGGATTGAATTAAAACTTTCCTAATTCCTAAATCTAATTTTAGAAACCCCAAATCAATCCCCAAAATCTCTCCCTACCCCTTAATAGCCGCCGGCCCCTACCCCCATGCCGCCCCCTCTCTCTCTCCAATCCCCCTCTCTCTCTCCCCAATCCCTTCTCTCACATTAAATCATTCCCTTTGGAAATTAAACCTAGTTTCCTTATCCACCTCCCCCCAATTTCAAAATCTGAAAACAACTTCAGATTTTGAACCCTAAACCCTAACCCTAACCCTACTCCCCCAAAATCTAAACCAACTTCCCCCATTACCTTCCCCTTGGCCGGCTCCTTCCCTAACCCTTTTCCCCCTTAATTCTCTAAGGAAATCTTCAAACCATTGAAGGAAAACTTCAAGGGCAGCAAGGGTTCATCGGCGCCAACCCCTCTTTTCCTCACCAACATGAATGGAAGTCCTCGAATGGGACTACGGGTTGATCCTTGACGAACACGACAACATTGACATCCTCCGTTCGCCGTTCTTCGACGTTGGGTTCGACTTCGACAACACCGTCGAAGAATACTTCAAAAGGATCAATATCACGTTGGTGGATACGATCGACGATCAGAGGAAGAAAAGACGGTGGACCATCCTCGGCCGGTTCACGACTACTTCCCCTCCGGATACTTCCCCACTCAGAGGATATTTCACCCAAGTCCTACGGTTCCTCACTCATACCATTGGCCTTCAAGTGACTACTTTCCGACGACGATTCCTTCCCGGTTAAGGTGAACTTTTTTTCCTCGTCAAGTCACTTCTTCTTTCTACTAACCTCGTAGGTGGTGATGAAGTCGCAAAAGATCTACGCCGCTTGATTTGCTAAAACAAAAGCTTAGTAAACGTAGGGTTACTTTGAGAGCTCCTAATATATTTACTTATCTTAATGTTAATTAAGGGATTATGAATGAAAATCTACTATGTTAGCTTTAATTTGATTTTCCAATCTATTTGTTTGTTCAAACACTTTTATTATGGTTTGGCCTAAACGCAAGCACCCCTCCTTTGTTTTATTTTATCGTTTTAGTTGCTAGTAGTTTAATCAAGTACTTGCTCTTAACATAATTCGTGCAAATTCTAAATTTTATTCAAAAGCATACTAGTCCTGCATCATCTGGTATCAGAGCATGGTTAACCTAGGTTTACATGCTAGAATCCATCCTAGGTTGCTACCTTGCTAGTTCCATTTAGTTTTGCATACATCGCATCTTTTAAATTGTTTAAAACTCCAATTTTGTTTGCTGTCCTTTAAATTTCTGCATGCATTTAGTAAGTTTTAGGTCTTGTCTTGGGTGTCTAAGTGCTGGCCTTAACCCCACAGTCTTGTTACTTGCGTAGGAGTCTTAACACCTTAGTATAGTTGGCTGTCCCAAGATTTCCTGCTGCAGTTTTTGACTCTTAGGGTGTATTTCCTGCACTTACACTTGCTGCCCACTCCTAGTTGTTCCCCCTAAATCTTCCCTAGTGCTTAGCAATGGACCCCGAACAACTTGGGAGGACTTTAGACCTACTGGTAGGTCAAATGAATGCTATTAGCCAACAGTTAAAGGAAAACCAAGCTGACCTCGCCGAATTTCGTAGAACTACCACCAATCGTCTTGACACAATAGAGCATGGTAGGGCCCATCCAATCCCGTATACCCCTTCTAGACCTCCTTCCATGTACGGGGACGACCCTTTTCAGGATGAGGGACCTCCACGAGCCCCTCATCGAGTCCCCCACTATGGACACGATCACCACCATGACCCTGATATTACCCTGATGAAAAATATCAAGGTCGATGCACCCACTTTCGATGGCACCCTAGATCCCCAACTCTTTCTGGACTGGATTAAAGGGATGGATAGTTTCTTCAAATGGTATAACATATCCGAGGCTAGAAAAGTCAGTTTTGCCAGCATGGAACTTATTGGTAGAGCTAGTCAATATTGGTCGAACTTAGAAAGTCTTAGGAAATCTCGTAACGAGTACCCCATCACCGACTGGTTATCCATGAAGCGAGAGCTTAAACAAAAGTACTTGCCTCCATCGTACTTCCCTAGGCTCTTAGATAGGTGGCATAGACTGGCTCAGGGTAGCAAACCCGTCAAGGATTACATTGCTTCCTTCGACGATTTTCTGATTCGTTGCAAAGGGGAGACCTCCACTACCCCTGCGCAGATCCTATCCATGTTTCGTACCGGGTTGCGAGAGGACCTTCGCAACGAGCTGTTCGCCAGAAATGTTACGACCCTCGAGAATGCGTATAGTTTAGTCTTGACCTAGAGGAGAGTCGATCTCAACATTCTAGCCGTCACCACGACCCTAGACCCTTCTACAGATCGACTGGTAGTTCCACCCCACACTCCTCTACTACTCGACCTACTCCGGGTAGTAGTACCCGACCTCCCACGGGTTCCCCTGCACCCCGACCTGATTTTAGAAGTAAACCTCCCACTCCGGATACCCCTCGGTCCAGTCCCGGGACCAAGTGCTTTCGATGCCAGGGGTATGGGCATATTGCTTCTCAGTGCTCCAGTCCCTACAAAGTTTCCATTATTGAGGAGATTACTGAGGAGGATCCTGAGCCCGAGGTTGATCAGGTTCACCAAGTCGAAGAAGAGGGTGATTTCTTTGAGGAGCACGATGACGCCGCCGTCCTCTATTGCCTTCAGAAGTTGGACACATCTCACATCTGCGTGGTGAGATGTGCGCTGTCACACCCTGGTGCCTCCGATGACTGGCGTAGGACTTCTATCTTTCACACGTACACCAAAATCAAAGATAAAAACTGTAAAGTCATCGTAGATAGTGGCAGTTGCATCAATGCTGTCTCCTCCAGCATGGTGTCCAAATTAGGCATTTCTGCCGTTCCTCACCCCAGTCCGTATAAGGTAGCTTGGGTCAAATCCACTGCCTTGGAGGTGAAAGAACGAAGTCTCGTACCTATCTCCTTAGCCACTTATAAGGAGAACGTGTGGTGCGACGTTCTGACTATGGATGTTGGACAAATTCTGTTAGGACGACTTTGAATTTTTGATAATGATGTCCACATCTATGGGCGTTCAAACACCTGCGTGTTTGAACATGCGGGTAAAAAGATTAAGCTTGTACCATCGCAGCCCCGGGTCAAGGAAGAACCTAAACCCCACCCCCTTAAGCCTAAGAAAGGACTAAACTTGGTCACCGCCAAGGTTCTGGACTCCGAGGTCACTCGTGGTGCACCTCTATACGCTTTAGTGGGTCGTGAGATTCCCACCGAATCTGATGACCCCATTCCTCAGGAAGTCCAACCTATCTTAGGGCAATTTGCTGATGTCTTCCCAGATGATCTCCCTGATCAGTTACCCCCTCTCCGAGACATTCAGCATGCTATAGACTTAAGTCCCTGGAGCCTCCCTTCCAAACTTGCCACACTATCGCAATTTGGAACTTAGACTTACGGTATACCCGGGACGACGGAACCATGAGATCTTGATCGGGTTTACCTTCATTTTCCCCACAATTGAGACTAAATCACCTAAAAATTGTTCATCCTTAATCGAGAGTTCTCTCTTACATGTTAAGAGGGGTAATTAACTATGAGTGCTTGTGCTCATGGGAAGTAAGGACCCCAGATCTAATTAAACCCTGACTACCCTCGGGGGAAATCTGGTTAATTCTAATTTGACTTAAGGGAAATGGAATCCTATAGCAACAAAGCGGGATTCATGCGTTCACGCTGTTTTTCTTGAGCCAACAATTTGATAAATTGATGAACCATTTTAGGGCCAATAATTCCATGTTGTTTCAGTATTTAATGTTTTATTCTTACTGTTCATTCCTCCAATGTACCATGTCGGCCCTTGGCTGTAGTGCTAATCAATCTTTTTTCCTTGTGTTAGCAAGGAGTGCCTATGATGCAATTTGGAACCCTGCAATCAAGTTAAACCTGTTACATGTCAACGGTTTGGATCCTTTAGTTGTTTTATTTGAGGGTTTCAAGTAGTATAGGTCCTATAGGCTCACATGTTCCTTTTTTTAGGGGAATGTGAACACTAGATTTGGGCTTGTACGTTGTCATATTGACACTATTGTTTTTAGTTATTGAATGAAATGAAATGCTCCCGTTAGCAATTTATCTAATTTACTGATAATAATTTCCATGTTTATATTGCTAATAATGTGTGTATGGTCCTTGCCCGAAGATCTCCATGTTCAAGAAAAACTATGATCATCTACCAAAGGAAACTTATTTTGGACTGTACAAGGAAGCAACACGCGGCAATCCCAACTACTTTCTCACTTATGGAAATGGAAAATCTGCTGCACGGATTCAAGATCATCTACGTCCTAATGGAGCTCATAGATGGCACAATTATATGAAAACTCCAAAGTAAGATACTTTTTTTATATCATCACTAAAGCTTTGTTTGATATATTTTTTTGCTATGCTGGAAGTTATTGCTACTCGTATAGAGATGGCCGAGCTTCTCAGGAAGTGTATTTCCAATATTATGAAGTGGTGTAGGGAGTACATATGCAGGGAGATTTTTTGTTGTGGTTTTTACACAAATCAAATAGTGATTTGACAGGTTTTTGAAAGATGCTATTGAAATGCATTACCGAATGAAGCTGAAGTTTAAAAACCCATCTATATGCACTTCAGTTCATGGCTATTTGAAATTGAATTCCATTTATCTTTTCAGTTTGGATTCCTAAACCTATTCCATTAAGCTTTACGGTTAAATAAATGTATAGATGATGTCCATTTATCTTAGGAGTAAAATTTGTTGAGTTCTGGACATCCAAGAATCAATATTTTACATTAAGTTGGGTCCTGTTCGCATTGACTCGACAGGAAGCATGCTATCTTATCTTTCTTTGTTCACATGGCAGGAGCAGCACTGGTAAACATATCATATTCTTATCCTGTCGTTTATGTATAGTCAAGTTTATAGAGTTTTATAGGTTTCAGAGAATACCTTATAACCCTAATATAGCATTGATAAAAGTATAGTTAGTAATGGTAGCATTCTGCATCATGGTTGTGGTTGGGCTAGTTTGGTTTCCTTTGGTTATTCCGTTATTGATATTTTAGGTATACGTTACGCCTCCTTATTAGCAGAACCTTGCTAATGTTAATAAGCATGATCATAATTAGCCTTGGAAACAATTATTCATGTGGTTTCTCTTCAAGCATTGCTTTTATTATTGGTTGTGGGGAAATGATCCACGAGTCCTCTTACCATCATCATCATCACCTAACATGCTTTCTTTTCATTGTAGGGCTCATTTGGTTGCTTACAGAAAATGAGTTTTGGAAAATGATTGATTTCGTTTTCACCATTTTTGTATGTGAAAATGGAATCATTATATTTGTTGAAATTTTGAGTTGATTTGTGGCATTTAAAATCAATTTGTACATCCAACTAAATGATGGATCTAACAAATTTCACCATTTATCATGACAAATTTCTAACTTCAAATCAAATGAGCCCTTAAAAAGAAAAAAATTTCAAAGTTTCTGCTTTACAGTGAGAAGCTGTCACACAAATGCTGAGAAAGCTAATTTTGTCGGCAAGGCTGAAGTGTGAAGAGGTTTATGGATAATTATAGAAGTTATCTAGGGCCGACCAGAACTTCTATTTTAGCTGGACTAGTTTTATTCATACAAGCATTTAACCACTCTAAACCCCATGGAACTCCACCAAAATCTCTAGATCTCTACCCGTTATCCTATACTTCAATAACCCTAAATTTATTTGAGGTGTTCCAATAAAAATTCTGAAGAACAAATCAGTCCTAGTCATATTTCCAATTTGTTGTTTCTGTCCTGTAACCTGTTTCCAATAAAACAAAATCACAAAAAATATCAAATTTCACAAAAAAATCTAAAAACTTCCAAATTTCATTAAGGGAGTATCCTTGAACTATTCCAAGTGAAAATTTTGAATTCCACCTTATCCATGGAAAACCACACCTAGTTTTTCAATCTTGGTCTTTTTCTTTTTTGGACAGAATTTACTAACATCACTTCCATAACAAAATAGACCTACCAAATCCTCCCCACCCCTTACCTAACCCTCCATAATTAAAGTAAATATCCTTACCTACAAATTAAGTACAAGTTTATTGGATATGGAGTTCTGGAGAGGAAGAACACTAGGTAGAAGATTGATTTTCTAGTTCTGGATAGATTGCATGAAGAATTGGCATACTATCTTGACTCTATAAATTTTACCCCCTTACTCAAATTAAGCCTTACTCTTCTAATTATCTAAGAAAAGTACCCCATCCACTAATTAATTACATCAGTGATATAAGGCCCACTGCCAACCCTCATCAATTTATAGATATAATAATTAGAAAGATGTAAATTTAAAGATCGTAGGGAATGTTATAGATTATTATTAGAATGAACACAGTAACAACAACAACATCAAGCCTTTGTCCCACTACGTGGGGTCGGCTACATGAATCCTTTTTCTCCATTGTGTCCTGTTAAAAGTCAAATTCTAGTTTAAATCTAATAAAGAAAGATCATTTCTAATATTTTATAACCAAGTCTTTTTAGGTCTACCTCTACCTTTCTTAACATAAGTCAAATCTAATACCTCTATTTTCCTAACCGGGTCATCGGAAGGCCGCCGTTTAATGTGACCAAACCATCTAAGGCGACTCTCGCTAATCTTATCTTCCACTGGAGCTACTCCAACCATTTCACGTATATGCTCATTTCGTATCCTATTTCTAAGGGTAAAGCCACTCATCCACCTGAGCATCCTCATCTCTGCAACACTTAACTTGGTATTATGCTTCTCTTTTAATGGCCAACATTCGTCACCATAAAGCATTGCAGGTCTCACCACCATCTTATAGAATTTTCCCTTAAGTTTGAGGGGTACTTTTCTATCACACAATAAGCCCGATGCAGTCCTCCACTTCAGCCATCCCATTTAGATTCTGCTGATAATATCCCCATCTATTTCACCATCACTCTGAACAATAGATCCAAGATATCTAAAACATGTACTCTTATTAATGACTTGATCGGCTATAGTTACAATCCCCTCACTAGGTGTATTATTACTAAAATTACACTCCATATATTCCATTTTAGATCTACTTAAGCTAAAACCTTTAGACTCTAAGGTTGACCTCCACAATTCTAGTTTACTTTCAACTCCCTCTCTAGTCTTATCGACAAGAAGAATATCATCAGCAAAAAGCATACACCAAGGTACATCCTCTTGCAGATGTCTAGTGAGAACATCCATGACTAAAGCAAAAAGATATGGGCTTAAGGCTGATCCTTGATGTAATCCAACCGAAATAGGGAAATACTTGGTCAAACCACCTTGTGTTTGAACACAAGTAATAGCTCCTGCATACATATCTTTAATGATTTGAATATAAGCATTATTAACTCCTTTCTTTTCAAGAACTCTCTATAGCACTTCTCTTGGAACTTTATCATATGCTTTTTCTAAATCAATAAATATCATATGTAAATCCTCCTTATTCTCTCTATATTTCTCCATCAAACCTCTTAATAAATGTATGGCTTCCATAGTAGACCTACCCGGCATGAATCCAAATTGATTTTGAGAAACATTAGTATCACGCCGCAACCTATGCTCCATAACTCGTTCCCATAGTTTTAAAGTATGACACATTAACTTAATTCCTCTATAATTCGCACAATCTTGTGCATCACCTTTATTCTTAAAAATAGGGATTAACACACTCATTCTCCACTCATTGGGTAGAGTTCCTTCAGGAGTACACATATACCCTTAGACACAAGGCGGGAGTTGAGAATAAAGCTGCTGATGTTCTCAGTCGTCGCATGATGACTACCATTGAGATGAGAGCTGAAGTTGTGGGTTTTGACCAAAATAAAGAGGGACTATTTAGAATGCCTCGACTTTAAGGAGACTTACTCTCTCTTGTCCACAGGCAGCACCCGCCATGTGGACGATTTCCTTCTAGAGGATGGTTATCTTTTCAAAGCTCAAAAGCTTTGCATCCCTAACACCTCCCTTAGGGAATTTCTTGTCTGGGAACTACACGTCGGAGGCCTCGTTGGGCACTTCAGACGAGATAAAATGATAGAAGCCGTGGAGTATCATTTCTTTTGGCCCAGTCTGAAGAGAGATGTCGGTAGAATAGTTAGCAGGTGCCACACTTGCCAGCTGGCTAAACAACGCAAGCAGAACACTGGTTTGTACACTCCTTTGCCTGTCCCTAGTTGTCCTTGGCAGGATGTTAGTATGGATTTTATTTTAGGCCTGCCTAAGATACTCTGTAGAAATGATGCCATCTGTATTGTAGTATATAGATTTTCCAAAATGACTCATTTCATACCTTGCTCCAAAACATCCGACACCTCTCACATTGCCAAACTTTATTTTAATGAGGTTGTCCATCTACATGACCTACCCAAAACCATCGTGTCTGATCGGGATGTTAAATTCACTAACTATTTTTGGAAGACCCTTTGGATGAAATTAGGCACTAAATTGCAATTCTCCACAGCCTTTCATCCACAGACTGATGGTCAGACCGAGATAGTTAATAGGAGCTTAGGAAATCTGTTACGGTCTCTGGTCGGTGAGCATATTAAGGATTGGGATTTTGTTTTACATACTGCTGAGTTTGCATATAATAATTCTGTGAACCGAACCACTGGCTAAGTCCTTCTGAGATTGTTTATGGGTTCAAACCTAGGCAGCCGTTAGATTTCATTCCCATGTGCCATAGGTATAAAATTTTTGAGTCTGCATCATCATTTGTATCACATATGTATGAACTTCATAAAGAAATTACATGACAAATTAAAAAGAGCAATAATGATTACAAACTACATGCTGATCTGAAACGAAAATTTAAAACTTTTGAGGTTGGTGACTCCGTGATGGTGCGGATTCGTCCGGAATGATTCCCGCAAGGAACGGTTAAGAAATTGCATGCTAAGAGTACTGGACCATTCAAGATAATTAAGAAGATCAATGATAATGCTTATGTGGTAGATCTTCCTACTGAGTTCAACATCAATCCCTCCTTTAACATAGAAGATCTAGTTGCAAATGAAGGTCCGAATTTTAATTCGACAAACCCACTCATACAGCAGCCTTGTGTGACCCCCCATGTGAGATCCCTAACCTACCCCCACTTCCGAATATTCCCAAATCACCCATGGCAGAAAACGTGGACACGATTCTGAGTGATGAAATCATCTCTACAAAGGAAGGCGGACGACGAAGGTACTTGATCAGGTGGAGAGGCAAATTCGAATCTGAGGACACATGGCTTAATCGTGAGAAGCTGCAGTGCATTGACCCCGACGTATTGGAGATCTACGAGAGCTCCAGAGACGCTTACTCGATGGAGTCGAGCTTTCTCCCACCCCGGGAGAATGATGGGGACATCAGATCAGACATCAGATCATGAAAGGTTTATCAGCGACGTGACAAAAGATCTACGGCCACAATTGAGTCGATGTACTTTTGAGTCGTATTATGTATTTGACATTTATTTGTTATGATGTATTTGTTTTATTTTGTTTTCTGTTTATACCCTTACTTAAAGGGAGGTCGTATGTAAGCCCTATGGGCATTAGTGTCTTTTGCTTTTGAGTCCTTTGTATCAAGGCTATTTATAGCCCGCATGTTGTCTTCTGTTGGTTAATGGTTGAATAAAGAAAATTTTCCCATGTTTGAGTTCTTATGAGAGCTTGAGAAAGTTTGGAACGAGATCCCTTGGAGAGGGAATTTGGATTATCCATCAACCTTGGAGACGGCCGGGTTCGTGGTTCTACGTTCTTTTCTTTCCTCCTTCACTTCTCTTCCCCTCCACCTCTCGGCTTGCCTTGGATCCTCTCACCCGCCGGCCACATCCAGCCCCACCGCCGTCAGCCACCCTTAACCCCCTCCCCTCCACCACTTGGCCCACCCTCACTACCCACCACAACCTCTACATAACCTTCCCGCCACCTACCACAACCACACAAAACCTAACCTAAATCAAAGCCTAGCCGCCGGCCACCATGCCCATTAAACCCAAAATTTTCTCTCTAATTTTGGATCCTTTCCTTTGATGAATCCCTCTTAGTTTGGAAATGATTTCAAATTCAAAATTCAAATCTATTTGAATTTGAAATTATTTCTTAATTAAGAATTCTATTTTAGGAAAGTTTCCTAATTTAAATCCTATTTGAATTTCCAGTTAAATAGGATTTAATAGAATCTTTTCTATTTCCTATATCCAAAATTAGAAACCCTAAATAATTCCTTAATCCCCTCCCCATCCCATTAAAGCCGCCGGCCCTAGGCCTTTGACCGAACCCACCAAGGCCCCACCCTTTATTTCTTTCCACAAATCAACTTCCTCTACTTGGAAGTAATTCTAAATCCCAATTTCATTTAGCCGCCTACCTCCCATACACCTGGGCTGAGTTTCTTTTCTCCAAATCCCCTCCCAAACCCATCCACCTCACGTTTCCTGCTCTCCAAGCTTGCTGCCAGAAAAATTCCTGCACCTATTCCTGAAAATTTCTCAACTAGAAGCTTTACAAACTACTGTCCAAGAAGGGAATCCTGCTGTCCATCAGCTCCCGCCGTCTCCTTTCATTCCACCACCAACGGGAAGGCCTCTCCCAGCAATCCGGCAACTCCCAAACCAAAAACAACACCCTATTGCATGGATGGCAGATCCAGATATTGATGCACATCTATCCTGGTTCTCAATAATGGTGATTTCTTCCTGTTATTTATTTATCTTCTCATTCACTAACCTTGTAGGTGATGACGAATTCGCAAAGAATCTTGCTATGCTAAAAGCCAAAGTTTAGTAAACGTAGGATTTGAGCTCACTTTCTTTGTACTAATCTTATTGTTAGTTTAGGGATTTTTGTTGAACGTCTACTTGATTTGCAAGTCATTAAAACTCTGTATTACTTGTGATGGTTTAAGTTCTTTCATGTGAATTAAGCCTAAACGAAAGTGACCGCTCTTATGTTTTATCTTGTCGTTTGGGTTGGCCAATAAAAGTAATTGCTCTTGTTTTTTTTCAATTCGTGCAAATTCATGTCACGCACATTTAAAGCATTGTAGTCCTACATCACATATCGACTAAGATATATGAATATGTATGTTTGTAAAAAAAAGGAAAAACAAGTGATTAGTTGTGACATAAAAATACTAAGATTTATTTGGGGTAAAACTAGGAATGTTAGAGTAAGAAATGATTATATTAAAAAAGTGTGGAGTCTCACCTATTGAAGATAAGGTAGTTGGAAGTGAAATTGGGTGGTTTAGGCTTGTATAATTGACACCTAAAGATACATTAACAAAATACGCATATGATATGGAAATATTATGAATGAAAAGGCTAAAAATGTTAACATGGAAATATTATGAATGAAAAGGCTAAAAGTGTTAACGTAGTTAGAGTCTGTACAAAAAGACCACATTAGAGTTATTGCATCATATAGCACTAAAGAAAAATGAATGGAAAAGGACTTGAAGCTTGTTGAAATGGTTGGGAGAACGCTGTTAATGCTACTTATTGATGATAATGATTATAATTGCCGAAAATCTTCCTCCACGAAATTTTGTTAATAGTACATTTTTGTTAATGATGATTATGATTTGCTCTAAAAGTACTTTCATTAGTGGTTTATTTAAGCTATGTTGTATACTATTGGTTGTCCGGAAAAGTCCACGCAAGGTGAGACACTATTTATTGGTGAAATTGGATGACTTTGGATGCAAGGGAGATTCGCATGAGGATGATTAGAGAAGCTAGGTTTGAGAGATTGCATGAGAGGGGGAGCCATAAGCTTAGGTTATTAGTAGCGAGGGAGAGAAAGAGTGGGTGCTAGAAATGGAGTCAGGCGAGGGATATCTAGAGAGAATTAGTGGGTGAGAGTGGGAGAAATCTTTTAGCGAGAAAAGAGAGAAGGATCGTGCGATCGTTTTGGGCAACCAAATTATATGCTGTGATTTTTTAAGAGGAATAGGAAATGGTTATCGGGTTATTGAATCCTTTATTTAACCTGTTATGTTTTTTAGGCATATTTAGGCATATTTTTATTTAATTTTTTTATCATTTCAAGTGATTTAAGTTCCATATAAACCCATACATTAATAATAAAGCTTGTAGTGATTTGAGACATTATTTGGGGCACTAATTGAGCTGATTAAGTCTCAGATTATTATCAAGTGTCAAGCTTAATTAGATGTCAAGGCTTTAATTACATTAATGAAGGTTCATAATTAATTGAACCTATTTTATGAGAACAAATATCATTATTAAATTAATTAAACCTAAGCTTGAATCAAACATAATCTTAAAATCATAAGTAGGTTAATTAGGACCTAATTAGTTCAATTATGCCTTAGGAAAGCCAATCTTGAACCCAACTTTTTCTATCGAAGGCTTAGTTCTATTAACAAGGCTTTTAATTAATTATACAGATTAATTGAGCCTTGATACGTCACCAAAAATTGCCTTTATTAGGCACAAATCTCAAGGCAATCCATGTTGAAAATTTTCAAAATTAAATTTGGGATGATTTAACCTCCAATTTCAACAAACTTATATTCAAAATGAATGTCTCGAAGAGGCAAACCCAGCAACACCAAAATCAGTCCAATTCGAACCGAACTCAACCCGATAACCCGTTTTGATTAAAAAAATTATAACTTATCAACTATAGAGTTTAAGTTAATTAATTAAAATAAGAGAAAACTAGTAGGCAATAAATAAATAAATAAATGGGTCATGTTCAGGTCAAAATCAGATTCGCTAGTCAATTTGAACCCAGATTTTTTTTGGTTTGGTCATTTATTGACACCCCTAATTCAAACCCGACTCGTTTATAATACGGGTCAAAATGTTTGGCTCGCACCCGACTCAACCTAAGATGACTAACTCGAGTCCGACACGTTTGACTCATTTATCATATAGACCTGCAATTTTTTAGATCAACAGGACATGTTAACCCAAATAAGATCCATCTAACTCAAAAATGACTTGTTTAGCCCGAACGTGACTCATTTAACCCAAACTTGAATGATAATTGGGTCATTTCGAGATAATTTCATGTTCTAGGTCAACTCACAATTGACCTGAAAATTAGTTAGGTTAGGATTTCCAACCTAATCCCAACACAAAATTAATCAGGTCAACCCGAACCCAAATTTTTTAAGTTGGGTTTGGGTCGGGTCATTATTGACACCGCTAATCGAGGTGATGGTTAAGCAAGGTGCTATGATGAGGGAATTTGAGGGCGAGAGCTAGACGTTCCACATTTAGGCTTGTTGAACGAGCAAAAGGGATGAGTCAATAAGCGATGCGAGCGAGCAGGGAAAGAAGGCTTCAAGCAATGTGCGTGGTCAAGGATTGGGTTGAAGACGAGGGCTAAGCATTGCAATGCAAATAATGAGTAGGAGAGCGAGGTCATGTAAAGGGTTTCATGGGATGCAAGAGGCGAGGGAAATTGAGGGCAAGAGCTAGAGCATGAGAAGGAGAGCATAAGGGAGCAAAGCATGTCTAGGATTCACATAGGAAGAAGGTGGGACACGAGATTGAAAAAATTGAGTAATTGGAGACATGGGAAATAAGGTCATTGATTGAAGAAGGTAGGATCTAAAAATGAACAAGAGAAGGAGCTATTGGTAGGGGTTGCAAGCTCGAGAGAGGGAGGGTGTGTGAGTTAGAGAGTGGGCATCAAGAATGGAATTGAAAGAGGTAGATCCGGAGAAACAAATGGCAAGCGAGTTGGTGTAGGTGTGAAACCTTTAAAAATTAATTTTTTTTTATAGATTTTTTTTGACCCAGAACAGTCAATAATTATTTTAAGAGTTATTATAAGTCCAAATCACAAACCATCTTCCCCAGAATATTTATAGTATAGAGCTTTAATTACCCTAATTTTTTTCATAATTTTTGGGCACCGATGAAATTTCTTAAGAAATCGGCACTTGTTGGTACAAGTCATTTTTTTTGGACTGTCAGATGTCCGTTTTGTAAGCCTATTTCACTAGAATATTCCAGATATGATTAGCTAATTTATGAGAGGAGAGAGAAAATATAAATCCGATTTTGGAGGTCTTAGAGCCATTTTCATTTGTCGGCCCAGTTGAGAAACTTGTTCCTCTCGAGGTAAATCACATTATGTCCATCTCAATTTTACGCAATTTTTGACGAATTTTTTGATTAAAATTTTGTTTCCGTTAGCGAAAAACACGAATAACTTTGCAATGGTAAAACTTTTACCGCGTAATTTTTTATGTTATGGAGATTACGATTATGCACATTTTGAATATTTTCTCAAAAATTTGCAACAGGGGTTTTGAAATTTGTGGGGTTTTTATTGAATAGAAAATTATCTGGATGTTGAAAAATAGTGTAGTATAATAAAAGTCTTAAAATATCATTTTACACAATCTCTAGTAATTTGATAATTTTTTGAAAATATGCATTTTTGCCTAGTAGGATATTCCGTTGTTTATCATTATACAACACTATGAAATTTTGATACATGTTCAATTACTCTTTAACTGCTATAATGTGAGGATATATATGCATATGTGATTAAATTATATCTGCTCGGAGTTATAAGGGGTCAGAATCCACTTAGATTATGTCTGTGTCAGGAGATTGCTGGGAGTTATAAGGGGCCAGAATCCTTTGAGATTCTGTCTGAGATAAGGATATATGATATGTTCTGGTGCTATAAGCACAAACAAAAAGGGAGTTATAAGGGGCCAGAATCCTTTGAGATTCTGTCTGGGTCTGAAAAATGTGATATGAACTACTCTATGATATGAATTTCAATTTTTTATTTGTCTAGTATTGTTATTTAAATCAGGAAATAACTGCTATGCATTTATTGCATATCTCAGTATATTGATTTATTTAAACCGCATTGTTTTTAAATATTCAGCAAAATATTTGATAAAAAAATATTTGAAAATTTAGATTGGTTTGTGTGGCATGCTGAGCTGTTGTAGCTCAATGTGATTTTGCTTCCGGTTTTGAGGATCTGGGAAGGACTAGCAATTCAGGATCAGATCTGAGGTTATAGGTATTTTACTATTTTGATTTTTGTACAGTCATAGCTAGTTGAATTTTCAGTTCTGCAGCTCTTGTCTGTAGCCAAGTACTGTAGTGTAGATACTTATTTTGATGAAATGAAAAAAACCCGGTGGATGAGTTTATTTTCAGTATTTGAATGTTTTAGTAGCTCTGTAGTTTATTTCAATGAATATTGGCAGAGAATCTGAAATAATTTCAAAACTAGATCTTGGGATTTGTCTGTTACAGCTCAACACGATAGGACCTGTCCTGGTCGGGTTGGGTTTTGATAGTAGGCCTATAGTGAGAAAAGGGAGGAGAGATGCATGATCACGGTGCACAAGTGGCATGTGGGCTGTGGTTTTTGAAAGAGGAAGAAAATGAAATGGTTATTGGGTGGTTTTTTAATCTTTTATTCAACTTGTTAAGGGTTTTAGGTTTACTTTTAGCTTATTTTCTTATCATTTCAAGTGGTTTTAAGTCCTATATAAATCTATGGATTAATAGTAGAGTTCGTAGCTGAACAGAGACATTTATTTAGGGCACCAACAGCCTACTGAGTTTCAGATTATTAGTAAGTGTTAAGCTTGATTAGATGTTATGGTTTTAATTAAATTAATTAAGTCTCTGACTTATTAAGTGAGCATATTTTATGTGGTCTAAAATCATTATTAAATTAACTAAGCTTGTTTGTGAAAGGTCAATCAAACCTAAACTCAGGATCTTAAGTAGGTTAATGGAAACTTAATTAGTTTAACTATGTCTTCGGAAAGCCAATCCTGAGTTCAAATTTTGCTATCAAAACCTCAATTGTATTAAGTAGGCATTTAATTAATTTGACAAGGTTAATTGAGCCTAATCTTGGTGAATCAAGGTTTTAGTTAGCTTAATTACCCCATTAGTTAATCAGCGTGGAACTAATTAGCTCTAATTTTGGATAAACAAAAGCATCTAATTTAGAGTGAGAAACTATTATACAAAATGTGTTGGCTGACATTGATCCTGCAATTTAGACCAAGTAGTGAGAGGACGAAAGTTAACTTTAACATATACCTAGAGTTGCTTTTGGTGTCATGTTTTATTCTATAAAATGACATCTCTCTTTTGATGATCCTTCAGCGAGATCAAATTAGAGGAGGCTGCCGTTCTACATTACACATATTCAAAGTTTTCAGATTTGACATCAAGGCGCAACCGCTGTGGTTGCAAGCCAACAAAAGAGGACTCGAAAAGGTGCTTTATGCTAGAATTTGATAGAACTGTGAGTGCTCTCTAATCTGATTTACTATAATAGATTTATTGGCTCTAGAATGCATCAACTTTTCCTTTGATTTACTGCATCTTTGTCAATAAATGCTGATAATATTTTTTTATTTTTTTATTAATTCAAATCAGCTACACTCCTAAAAAAAGCCTACTCATACCCGCTTTTGTATTTGCTAATTAATTACCCCAATTAAAACAGCAGTTTTAGTTCTTGTACTGATTTCTTTTGTTGCAGATATATTCTGTTCATTGCAGTTATTTTCCATTCTCTGCTCTGTTATACCTATTGATTCATGATTATGGTGTTTCTGGTCATAATTGTGAGAGCACTGCTGGTGGTGGTAATGGACATGTCTCACTCGGTGGTTATATCCTCAAATATGCCATTGCAAATGCCAAAATTAAATAAAAACCATGAAACAGGTTGTGGCAGTAAGTTTTTTACCTAAGACTAGAAGTCGTTAAGTGGTTTGTTTATGATTCAACCATTTTAAAAGGAAAGGAAAACTTTTAAAAAAATATTAAATACAAATTAGACACATGTGTCTTATATATTTTATGAATTTTTTTTTAAAATATAATTTCTTGTATTTAAAACATTTATTTATTTAATTATAAAAACTAAATTTCTTATTTTCTATTCACAACACCAAATCAATCAATCAATCGCCAGCGCTCAATACCCCATTCATCAAATATTCTCATTTTCATTTCTTTTTGGCTGGTCACGACTTTGGTTTCACAACAATGCTCAATGTCATCTCAATATTAATGTTTGACGTCGTTACAATATCAACATTTCAAAATCATCTCAACATCAAAGTATGACAGTATCTTGACATTGATGCTCGGCACTAGCAATTTCTACACCCACAACTTGACAACTCATTTTTGTCTGACATTGTCTTAATATCGATGACCAACGCCCTCTCAACATCGATGACAAACGCCCTCTTGACATTGACGCCCGATATTTATTGTATAACATCGGTGCTCTACTCTCGACAATATTGTTGTCTCCTCTCTCGATGCCTGATACACGACATCAACGTCCGACTCTCGACATCCTAATATTAATCATTTTAAGAATAAATTCTAGTTAAATGACTTATTATTTCTAAATTATTTTAAATATTAAACTTATTTAATTTTTATTCACTATTTTAAAATATAAAAATTATAATACCGTGTAACTTGTGTCCGTGTCCTCTATTTTCAATAATTGACGTGTCCTGCGTTCTGTTGTGTCTGTACTGCGGTGTCCGTGTCTGTGCATCATGGAGGAAAACTGTTAAATTTAGTCGGTGGTTGAACCATATTACCATTACAAACAGACCAAAGTCAGCTATGATAGGTTTGATCCTGAAAATAAAGAATCATAATTCCTTTAATGGTGCACATTATTGAGGGGGTGGCAATCTTAGTATTTTTGAATCATCTCAAGTGCATCTGTTTGTGACATGAAATTAAGCCATTTAAGAGTTCACATGAAGAGTTCACATGAATATGAAACATGTTAGGCATTTTCATGTTGGTTACCTTGCCCAGAATGGCATGGGTCAGTTATTTCAACATCTACTCTTTAGGCTATATATTCAAGCTGTAAAAAGTGCTAATACCAAAATCAAATAAAAATATACTAAGTGAAGGGAAAAGTTACTGACGGACCAGCGAATGCGGGCCCAAGAGCCATTTGACTACATGTCCTTGCAAATGAAGATTGATCACAACAATCACCGGGCATTGCTGGTGGCTTGCATTCCATTAAAGATTATTAAACTGGACACATTTATCAAGGCCTGAGACATCATGATTTGCACTGATAGCAAGTAAAGTTCACTATTGTGTTGTGATACATGTAGTTAATCAGCCATGAAAGTGCCATCATTGTTGACAAGTGACTGCTGTGAATCTTTGAACAGTAGTGCTTGTTGGTGTAGTTGAAAGCGGGATTAGAATTGGCCTGCCATTGTGGTGCTAGTTGCGATTGTGGGTACTTGATAATAATTTATTAGAATGCAAGAATTGGTCATCTCATAAAAAATCTCTGATATGAACATGTCGCACTATTATATCTGTTTCATCAGTGATTTGAATTTGCTTGCTAAAGAGAGTAAGTATAGGGTATCAATACCTCTACTATTTATTACAGTAAATATAATTAACATGAATAAATTTCCTATTTTATTAGATGTTAAAGATTGTCTTGTCTAACTAAACTAATCCATGAAATTTTAATGCAGGCTTTCATGATTGCTTCAACAGCCTCAAAGGAAGAAATGTTGCGATGGTAAACTTACTAATTTTCTACTAAAATGACCATTCATTATCTACTCTGTAACTTAGGCTTGCAAAAGCTAGTTAGAATAGTTGACAGTCGCATGAAAATTGTTAAACTGGCAAACCAAAGAAGTTTATTTTATTTTTTTTTCGTTTGAATTATATTAGTAAGAGAAAGCAGAAAAACCAAAGAAGTTTGAAACGTACATTTGAGTGTTAATTGAGTGTTTCTGCTAGCACTTAGATGAATATTTAAATGATCTTTTCCACCTTGTCATTTCTGCCATCTATCCAGGTTCCATGAACATGTTGTATGGGATGACAAGCAACTAAATCTAAAACTCCTCAGGAAGGGCATTCTGACCCGTATATATGCACCCATGGTAAATTTAGCAAAAGAATCTTTCTCCAATTGCAAGAAATTCATTGATTATCTCAAAAAAAAAAAAAAAAGATTCTCCTCACTGCTTATTATCCTCAGAGCATCATTCGAGGTTTGAGAGATTCCGGCATTTTCACTGCGACGATTGCTTCTGCAAGTTCCCAATCCAAGCCGAAATTATTATCATCTATGGAGAATCTTCAAAACAATTCTGTTGCAGGACAAAATTCAATGAAGGATGATCTCCTTCAGCATTCCAGTATTACTACTAAAAGCACTTCTCAGGAATCAAAGGCAACGGCACGGAAAGTATTGGAAACTGGAAGCAACCAAGATGGTGCAGTTCCTCCATTATCTCCTCCAGGTTTAGGTGATCTTCTCACAGAAACATAATGGTTTTTGGATTATGATACTCTATTGAGGCTTTCTTTTTGTGAATTAACATCTACTGAGCAGAAACAACTGAATATCAGCTCTTTAGCTGACCGGATTGAAACCTGCTGGGACAACTTTTCTGATTATCATTGATGAACATGAGCTCAGAATGAGGTATTGTTTTATACTGAGATTTACTTGTTATATTTAGAAGGAACTTAACGCTTGTAGTGCAGTTGTGTAATATATTATCATAATTAATCGATGAAATGGCAAATAGTTAGACTAGATTAGTGATAGCATGAACAATAGAATTATAACATTGTAAAGCTTTTTTTTCGAACAGTTTTTTTTTTTTTTTGGTTATGATTTGGGTCAGTTTAACCATTTCTTGCAGATTTAACACTTAATATGGTTAGCGGCTATAACTTGAAAACATGTTTGGCACTGATATGCTTTTTAAGTTTGCTATAGTATTAAAAGGGAAATATAAAAAATAGTATGGCCAATTCAATCTTAAGGTATTATATTTCTCCAATTTTAACTTGCGATCAATCAAAATTGATCTCAAATGATCCCGTAGAGTTAAAGTAGATCAATTTTGTATAATTGAGGGACTACAACAATACAACAACAACAATAACAAGCCTTTGTCCCACTACGTGGGGTCGGCAACATGAATCCTTTTTCTCCATTGTGTCCGGTTCAAAGTCAAATTCTCGTTTAAATCTAATAGAGAAAGATCATTTCTAATATTTTCTAACCAAGTCTTTTTAGGTCTGCCTCTACCTTTCTTAACATAAGTCAAATCTAATACCTCTACTTTCCTAACTGGGTCATCGGAAGGCCGCCGTTTTATGTGACCAAACCATCTAAGGCGACTCTCTCTAATCTTATCCTCCACTGGAGCTACTCCAACCTTTTCACGTATATGCTCATTTCGTATCCTGTCTCTAAGAGTAAATCCACTCATCCACCTAAGCATCCTCATCTCCGCAACACATAACTTAGTATTATGCTTCTCTTTTAATGGCCAACATTCTGCACCATAAAGCATTGCAGGTCTCACCACCATCTTATAGAATTTTCCCTTAAGTTTAAGGGGGACTTTTCTATCACACAACAAGCCCGATGCATTCCTCCACTTCAACCATCCAACTTGAATTCTACTGATAACATCCCCATCTATTTCACCATCACTCTGAACAATAGATCCAAGATATCTAAAACGTGTACTCTTATTAATGACTTGATCGCCCAAAGTCACAATCCCCTCACTAGGTCTATTACTGCTAAAATTACACTCCATATATTCAGTTTTAGATCTACTCAAGCGAAAACCTTTAGACTCTAAGGTTGATCTCCAGACTTCAAGTTTACCTTCAACTCCCTCTTTAGTCTTGTCAACAAGAAGAATATCATCAGCAAAAAGCATACACCAGGGTACATCCTCTTGTAAATGTCTAGTGAGAACATCCATGACTAACGCGAAAAGATATGGGCTTAAAGCTGATCCTTGATGTAATCCAACCGAAATAGGGAAATACTTGATCAAACCACCTTGTGTTTGAACACAAGTAGTAGCTCCTTCATACATATCTTTAATGATTTGAATATAAGCATTATTAACTCCTTTCTTTTCAAGAACTCTCCATAGCACTTCTCTTGGAACTTTATCATATGCTTTCTCTAAATCAATAAATATCATATGTAGATCCTCCTTATTCTCCCTATATTTCTCCATCAAACCTCTCAATAAATGTATGGCTTCCATAGTAGACCTACCAGGCATGAATCCAAATTGATTTTGAGAAACATTAGTATCACGCCGCAGCCTACGCTCCATAACTCGCTCCCATAGTTTTAAAGTGTGACACATTAACTTAATTCCTCTATAATTCGCACAATCTTGTGCATCACCTTTATTCTTATAAATAGGAATCAATACACTCATTCTCCACGCATCTGGCATCTTTTTAGTCTTCAAAATATTATTAAAAAGTTTAGTTAGCCAAGAAATTCCTTCATCTCCTAAGCATTTCCACATCTCTATTGGGATATCATCAGGTCCAACAGCTTTTCCACACTTCATTTTCTTTAAAGCCTCTCTAACTTCGGTTTTACTAATACGCCGATAAAACAGAAATCTTTATTTTCATTTAGGATGTTAAGGTCACTAAAGTCAAATGTATTCCTACAATCTTCATTAAAAAGTTTATCAAAATATCTCATCCACCTTTGTTGAATATCATCTTCTAAGAAAAGTACTTTTTGATCTTCATCCTTAATACACTTCACTTGAATTAAATCCTTACTACTCCTATCTCTTTGTTTGGCTAGCTTATACATATATCTTTCTCCCTCCTTAGTATCTAATCTATTATATAAATCATTAAAAGCTAAGATCTTTGCATCACATATTGCTTTCTTAGAATCCTTACATGCCTCTTTATATCTTTTCCAATTATCAGAATTTTTACATCTAAACCAATTTTTATAATAAATATTCTTATTTTTTATCTTTTCTTGCACAATTGGATTCCACCACCAGCTATTTTTACTATTAGGGGCTTTTCCCTTTGATACTCCAAACACATCTTTAGCAATATTTTTAATATCACTAGCCACTTTTTCCCACATAATATTAGCATCCTCATGCACAAATAAAATCTTAGAATCTAAAATCTTACTCTCAAAAATATTTTTATTACTATTCTTTAAATGCCCCCATCTAATCCTAGAAAATCGCTTTACTTTATTTTTTATTTTCTGTCCTTTCATCTTAAAGTCTAAAACTAATAAGCGATGTTGGGTACATAAACTTTCACTCGGAATAACTTTACAATCTTTGCAATCTAAACGATCTACTTTTCTTATAAGAAAATAATCAATCTGAGTTTTACTATAACCATTCTTATAAGTGATGAGATGCTCATCTCTTTTCTTAAATAAGGTATTAGCAATTAAAAAATCATAAGCTAAAGAAAAATCTAGTATGGTCTTACCACCTTCATTAGTCATTCCAAACCCATATCCACCATGAATGCTTTTAAAATCATTTAGCTCTCTACCAACATGTCCATTTAAATCTCCTCCAATAAAAATTTTTTCTTCGAGAGGTATCTTTTGAATTAATTCTTCTAAATCTTTCCAAAATTTTAATTTTGAACACATATCCAAACCTACTTGAGGAGCATAAGCACTTATAATATTAATAATCTTAGCATCAACAACAATATTTAAAGCCATAATTCTATCTCCAATTCTATTAATATTTATAACATTATCCTTCAAACTCTTATCTATAATCACGCCTACACCATTTCTAGTACGACTCTTACATGAATATCAAACTTTAAAACCTAAACTATCAATCTCCTTAGCCTTCTCTCCAACCCATTTAGTTTCCTGAATGCACAAAATATTTATCTTCCTATGAATCATAATATCTATTAATTCCATTAATCTTCCTGTAAGGGAACCTATATTCCAAGTTCCTATCCTAATATTAGTATCATGGACTAGCTTCTTTGCCCACATCCGTCCTTGATGTGGGAACCCTTGCCTATTTAACACTGCACCCGGGCGCCGATGCAGCGGCCCTTGCACACTTTTCACTGTATTCAGGCCATACAGTGCGTCGCTTCCAGGGAACGCCCTAGCATTGACACAATTTATTAAAGGATTCATGTCATGGTTATTCGACAAGTTTTACGCTGGCTGTCGACTACCTAACGCAACCCTCCACTTTTCTCATCCAGGACTTGGGACCTGGCAACGGCAGTAAATCTCATGTATAATTGAGGGACTAAACTAGTAATTTTTATCAATTTTATTTGAATTAATTTTGTATGGTCGAGAGATTAAATTGGAGATATGTGATACTTAAGGACTATATTGGTTATATATGAACAATCAAGAGACTATTATTAGCTTTTTCGCATAATTAAAATAAGAAAATGTTAGAACCTCTTTTGGCAGTTGGTTTTGCATGGCACTAGCATCTTATTATTGGGAGGTGAACTCTCAACCAACAAATCAAAGAGAGCCGTCTTCTTATAGGTGCACGCACAACTCATGGAGTTAAGTTTAAGTGGCTTTAATCCGGTATTAGCAAATTAAAATATTATTTGATTTGGGCTAAAAAAATTTATTTATATTCAACTTATTGGTTTATCAAATCAAATATTAGTTATTCATGTGTATAAAATCTAATTAAAAATAATATCTAAACACATTAATATATATAAAATAATAATCAAAGCACTGCCTAGCTGAATGAAAGGGGTTCATATTTTTTGACTCTTCCAATGAATGAATTGATGAAAGTTAATAGAGTTGGAGCTAATTATTAAGCTAAACAGTAACAAAATATTAAAAAAGAGTTTTTTATTTATAGGCTTACTGTATAATGAGATCTCTATTTTCATTCTTGGATAGAAATATGCATATTTATATATAATCAAATAAATAAAAATTAAAAAATTAAAACCTATTAAAACTTTAAGCCATCTCGATAAAAATTTTGGTGAAGAACTTTATGAGAACAGTTCGAGAGATTTTTGAAAGTAAATTTTGAAATATTAAATTCAAACTTTATATATGGGATGTGCATATAAATTTATTTCAATTGGTTTAAAAGTTCCTTTATATATATAATATTTTGGCTAAATAAGGTAGAATACTTTTAGTTCTTTTTAAAAATAATACATAGTTTAACATTTTACTTGACATCAGAGAAAAAACTAGAAAATACTTTAAATAAGAAATAAAAAAAATTGAAATTCATTCATACCATTGCAAGTTCAAAATAAGTGTCATTTATTGTTATACTAATAAGTAGTAAAACTTTGAAAATCTTGAAGAAATATGAATAAATAAATATTTTTTATTATATCTTATCAGCAAATGTCTTTTTTGCTTGTTTTTTCGTCGATCATTAATAAAATTTTACTTATTATTATTATTATTATTATTATTCGTCCATTATTCTGATCCAATCTGCCAAAATGCTTATATTCGAGTTCATGAAAATTGAAAATAATCAATTGTGCAAAAAATTTGTGCAAAATAATGTGGAGTCTGAACACAGAGAACCGTTCAAATTTGTGACGGTGAACAATAAAAATATAATAAAATTACATGTACTATTCATAACTGCGCTTTTATTTTTGATTATTTCACTTTTCATAGTTACAAAATCAAATGATTCTCTGGATCCTGACTTCGCACGTAACAATCTCTCTAGGAAATGCTCCTACATACAAGAAAACACACTACAATTTTATTTTTTTTAGTGTCAATTCAGGTTCATTTTTAATCTAAAGCCGACCTAACCCAAATATATTTTCCCCGAAGAAGATCCATTTAACCCTAATATATTTGATCCTAACCCAACTAATCTGAAATCAACCAAACTCTTTTATTATATCTATTACACACTGTTTTTTAGATCAATGCAACACATTTAACCTAAATACCACCTATTAACCTAAAAACAACCAATTTAACCAAAAATTAACCTATTTGACATGAACTCAAATTATAATCACATTAATTTTGGGTCAACCAACCCCGACCCAAAAATTAATTAGATCAACATGAATCCAAAATTTTCAAGGCATAACAACATTAAATTTTTATCTCATTACATGAGATCAACTACACAAATTCTTTATCTCCATCATTTCCAATATAAACCAAGCACTACCAAATTAAAATTGAACTTTATTTTAAGAAATAAAGAAATCTTTTTGATCACACAACATATATTAATAATAATTGATACATTTCTTAAAGTATTAAAAAAACAATAAAAAAAAAGAATTGTCCTAACAAAAGATGGCTGAATTTACATCAATGTCTGGTACTGCATTAAAATGCTAGAAAATAAAGCAAAAACAGCAACTTCTGATGATTTATATAATAGACAAGCCATAAAATTTCTAAGTCAAATTCAACATTTAATAAAGTTATATATATTAAAAGTGAGATAAAAATGGCCTTACTTCAAGATAATTACCACAAAAATAGATAGAAATATCTTCTAAAAAATTAATAAATATGATAATAAAAGAAGAAATATTTTAGGAGAGCATTATGAACAAATCAATTATTGATTCAAACAGGCGATGTTAATATCCATTGAGAATGAATGAAAGTATATGGTTGAACATCCATTGAGAAAAAATGTTCGAAAAGCGTTCAATGTCATTATAAATAGTTGGGGAGTGAACAAAGAGTTCATAACCAGATCTAAGCTGGCTCAGGGAACAAAATTGAGTACATATTTTTTATATGGATTATGGAGCAAATATGAAATATTCAAAGCAGGGTGCCTTGCTGCATGGTATTTGCAAATAAGATAGTTCTAATACGTGTAAACTATGCTGGAAATAAAGGAAAAAATGAAAACAATGAAGAAATATTTTAATGGATAAGAAGCTTCAAGTTAGCAGAGCAAAAAATGAGTTTGTAACATACAATTTTCATAATAATTAAACATATAATTATTATTCAATATTGTTGGAAGAATAATACAATGCTTTATTGCGCAGAATGTTGGCCATTAAAAGATAAGCATAATATTAAGTTAAGTGTTGTAGAGATGAGGATGTTCAAGTGGATGAGTGGCTTTACTCTTAGAGATAGGATACGACATGAATATATACGTGAAAAGATTGGAGTAGCTCCAGTGGCAGGTAAGATTAGAGAGAGTTGCCTTAGATGGTTTGGTCACATAAAACAGCGGCCTTCCAATGAACCAGTTAGGAGAGTAGATGTATTAGATTTATCCTATGTTAAGAAAGGTAGAGGTAGACCTAAAAAAACTTGGTTATAAAATATTATAAATGACATTTCTTTATTAGATCTAAATGAGAATTTGACTCTTAACCGGACAAAATGGAGAAAAATGGTTCTTGTAGCCGACCCTACGTAGTGGGATAAAGGCTTGATGTTGTTGTTGTTGTTGTATTGTTGGAAGAATAATTATACCTAAATGTGATAATCTTAAGTATCTTGATGCAAGCAAAAATTTGGAGAAGAGCCCAAATTTTTGCTTACAAATAAAAATATTACCACACTAGGTCTCCCCAACATTTTGGAGACCATAAAAGACCCAAAAGATACCTAAAGACACTTTCCATAACTTGAAAGGACACTTAAAACAACTTACAACTTTTAGATAAAATGAAATAACAACACTTTACTTGACAAACATAATTTAAAAGACCTAAAGAAGCTTTTCATTCACTTTAGATGAAGGATACAGGTGGGGTGAACACTTGCGGGAAGAAGAAAGAGGTTAGAAGCCTGAGAAGAAAAGAGGAAAAGCTCGCAAGCTTTCCTAGAAGGAAGAGAAGGAGAATGGAACAAGCTCGCAAGCTTTTCCAAGAAACCCGCAGGTTCTTTCCAAAAATCACATTACATAACCTCTTTTAACACTACACAAACATCTTATATTTATAGGCAAAAGAATGAAGCCAAACAGCCCCCCCAAAACCTACATTTAATCCTAATTAAAATAAGGAAATGGAAAGCCAAAAGACCCTCCAAACAGCAGCTTCCAGGTTCGGCACAGGAAACAGGGGAAGAAAAGCCACGGGAAAAAGCAGACGGGATGGAACCGAAGGGGCAAACCAGCGACCAAGGTAGCCAGCACGGGAAGCCCAGCAGAACTTCACGGGAAACAGCAAAAAGCCACCAAAACCGAGAGGGCAAGAGAGAAACCGAGGAGGCAAGGAGAAAACCAAGAAGGAAGGGAAAGAGACACAAGTCCACTCCTCATACCTTTAGGAATTAAATACACACCTTTATGTATTAATGAGTCTCCATCAATAATGAGCTACAACCCCAAGTAGGACAACTTAAGTAAGCTTAAACCCAAACAGCCCAAGCCAAACCGAGAGCCAGCAGCCACCAAAAGGTCCCAAAATTATCATCTTGAATTGACCCCCCCCCCCTGCCTACATCAAATCTTATATGCATGATGTAGAAGAATATATATAAAAAAGGATAGAACTTCAAACATTAAGAGGCTTAGTGATTAAATCAAAAAGTGTATAGGAGAGTTATATGATAGGATAACTTAACCCAGATTTTTAAAGTTATAATTAAATCAACTAAGTTATATGGATTTGAGTATTAAACAACCATTAATAACTAAGAGTGGAAAAAAATGAGAAGGTTAAGATGAATGCATGATAAAATTAAGAAGCATAAAATGAGAAATAATTAAATTAAATAGATAGTAATCTTAACGCCTATTGATGTTAAGAAGGAGAAATAAAAGGATTAAACAGAAAGAAAATGGTGGAACAAATACTGAAGGGCTATAAGTTGTGTGAAAAACGCACAAAATAGCGTTAATAGTTGAGAGCATTCAAAAGGAATGAACTGCAAATGAGAATTCATAAAATAGATTCATGGTAGTTGAGATGAGAGCAATGATCATGGTGGTTGTAAATGCTTTCCCACCCCTTAAGCTTCGTTCTCAAGCTAATAACTTTCCAAATCCTTCCACCCATGTTATTTTCAAGTGCTTGCTTCCTCAAGCATAGCAGCATGATTAAAAATAAAATGAACCGGCATTACTTCAGAAAAACCATTTACATGAATCCATATAATCAAGAACTTTTCATACATCGAGGTCTTTATGATCAATTTCAAGCAATTAACTACAGCTATTCTATTATGCTAGTTGATTTCAATGAAATCAACTAATATGCATTATGATTTATGACCTTATATTTAGATTTAAACATGTAACTGCAATAAATCTATATCTAACCAGGTAATCTCATATATTAGGCATGAAATTTACTGTAAAGAAATACCTTCAATCACAGATGGTTAGTACACAAGTCGCATTTTTTTCCCTAATCTACAGAAAACTACAAAAATAGCATGATTTAAATGAACTTCTATTGCATAAGCTGCATGAAACATGGAATTTTCCTCCAGCAGTCTGACATTATGATAAATAAGCGTAACAATTGAGACATGACTTTCCTCCAGCAATAATGATAGTAATATACGAGGAATTATATAAAGTATAGCATTGACCATCAAAACTAAAAGAAAGCTCGATGAAACAAGACATCCAATGTAAAGAAACATTCAATGTAAAGAAACAACAGCTAAATTAAACAACATAGAGTATTCGTCTCACAGCATCATTAAGAATTCGGAACAGAAAATATTGAAATCATGTAAGGCAACCAGCACCAGAGAAAACCCCTAGCATTAAAGACTCTTCCATTTTACCTAGAACCTCAGCTTGGTGAAAAACCACCTGTTCTTCCCTGTCTTGAAGCGCTCCTCCAACCGTGCTTTGGTCTCCTTACAGGCCGTGACCTTCTTGTCCCGAGAATGAAGAGAGTCAAGGGTGACGATGTCCTTCAGATCAACGTCGAGGGTGTATCGGGTGGGCATGATATGGGTGTAATTGACAACCTTGAGGAATGCCTTAACCCTCGACTTCTTCGCCGTCTTCTTCGCGGAGTCCTTTCGGATGACTTTCTTGGGGTATTTGGCGATTCCGGCGACGAGGCAGTGGCCGTAAGGGCGATCGCGTGTGCCCTCGTCAAAGGACCGGACGATAACCGCCTTACGGCCGGCGAATCGGCCGTTGAGAAGAATTACGGCCTTGCCAGGCTTCAGAAACTTCACCATCTTTGAATTTTCTACCTTCGACGGCGCCTTGCTGCTCTCTCCTTCTCCTAAATGGAACGCTTCAAAACCCTAATCGGTAGTATATATAGGTGCGGTGAATGTAGCGAGATTACGAATATGTCCTCGTTGTGGAAAACCCACGTTAACTCGTTAAGGCCCAGCCCGTAAAATCTTTATCCTCTATAAGTATATTCTGATTGTCTAATTTCACTTAAGAAAAATAGAACAAAGGCATATTTCTCTTTATTATTTTCTTATTATTCCAATAAAAAAGTTAAATAAAACTTAGGCATTTATGCCATAGTTTTTGTTGATTCTTCAATTTATTAGTTGTTTATATTACTAATACTCAATTATTTTTTTAATGATAATATAAAAAAATTATAACCCAGTTTTTATTTATTAAATTCTTAATAATTTAATTGTGATATGTATAATACATAAATTAATTTTTTTCTTTTACTTAAATGTTAAATATGAAAAAAATACTTATATGAATATGTATAAACTTCCAAATTTTTTTTTTTCACTCCAGAATGTTACAATGTAGAATAGACTGATATTGAACTAGATATGTCAAGGATGTAAGTGAGTCTAGCCGACTCATGAGCCAGCTCGGAATTGGCTCAATAAAGGGTTCGTGAGCCGAACTCATTGTACTAATGAGCCATGTTTAAGCTTACAAGTTAAGTTGGGGCTAGCTCAAGCTTGGCTCGTTAGCTTATCGAGCTCGGCTCACAAGCCATTTATCGAGTCAAGCTTGAGCCGGTTCACAAGTTGGCTTGACTCACTTACACTTCTAAATGCATAAAAGTGAATAATAATTTCTATAACATGGCATAGGGAGTTACGACGATGATTACATTATTATTTTTGTATGATGGAACTCCTGATTTTGATGTATTAAAAGATAAGCAATAACTTAGGGGAGGCAGACACGAGTAGCAATGGGAGATGCGGGTGGAAAGACTAACAAATTTGAACTAAGGCCTCGTAATGAAGGCATATAAAGAAGTTTCATTAGTCTTTATTTTATAAAAATGAAAAGGTCATTGTGGCATTTTCTCAATTGAAAAATGGGAATTGATACATTTTCCAGCTTTTCTTGAAAAAACAAAAAAATCCAGTTTGATCCCTCTCAGTAAATGTACCAATGTGTACATTTGATCTATCTAGCCAGAGAACTGCTCAGAGCTCTGCAAAAGATGTTCAATTACCTGAGCAACAATCAAATCAAAGACATGGAACATCAGAAATAAGAAAAAAGATGTCAAAGAAGAAGACATCAATTATATTACAAAAGATGGTGATTAATCCAACAATCACCCTTCCCTGACAACCCTGATCCCAAGTATGAAACCAGACAATACATTAGCTCCTCATCTGACTTTTATGTTATAAACTCTATTCAACCAAATAGAATGAAGTATCATATGAAACAAATCATACTTCACAGGCTTGGTGCACCACAAAAAGTGCCTCTGCACCTTCTTCACCCCCATCTGCAACTCCCTATACTCAGACTCAGTGATGGATAACAGTATTTCTTTCAGTCTTGGCAAATCCTTCTCTGGAACAATAACAGAAAACTTCTCCCAGTTCAAAATCTCAAAG
Source organism: Dendrobium chrysotoxum (assembly GCA_019925795.1). Lineage (NCBI taxonomy): Eukaryota > Viridiplantae > Streptophyta > Magnoliopsida > Asparagales > Orchidaceae > Dendrobium > Dendrobium chrysotoxum. The sequence goes on from CM034314.1 coordinate 14,813,911, forward strand.
AACGGTGGCACATAATTGTCAGCTATGATCACGGGAACACACTCAAAGAAAATAGACTCTACTAATCTTGGGCTGTTGACATCATAGCCCCTGGGGCAGATGCAATACTTGCTGCTCTTCATGTACTGAATGTAAGTCATCTTGCTCCTACCCACGCGAAATGTCGATGGGCCAAAAATCTTCATGTCAGGGTCCTTGTTCTCCCAGTACTTTAGAAGAAGACTGCGAAAGCTGCCATGTACCTTTCCGGCGAAGAAAGCGAGAGTTGGCCTTCGGTTCCAAGGCCTTCCACCAAGATCTTTGAGAGGATTCTTTGGTGAACGAACATTGGTTTCAGGAAGAGAGACATCCCTGCCCAACTCGAATCCTATGCTTAGATCAGCAACGCAGAGGGCACGAATGCTGTGGTCCATGATATTCTTTGTTTCATAAAGTGCCTGAAACAAGTGATAGTTGTTAAGTAAGAAGTTCAGAAGTATAGTTCATGTTGTATGAAGACTGCGAATACCCAGTCATGGCAAGCAGCAAGAAAGTGGTCAGTGCCGCCTGTTCTATTCCAGAAAGGATATTTTGCTGCAATCATATGTAAATAGTTCTGGAGATGCAGTCTCATGTTAGTTCGATTGTGGGAACCAGGAACATAAAGTGCCAATTGTAAGAGACGAGAGCTGAATGGCATGTAGAAGAGATGAGCCTGACTTGGGTCTTTCACCAGGTAGTGCTTGTTGCTCTCCATCAGTTTCATGAACCATCCTTCGGCTGCATAAATACCTTTGAGAAGTGGCTGGTGGAATATGGGTTTCTCTCCTTCTTGATAGATGTAGATCTTAAGAGTCTTTTCCATCAGTTTGTAGCTTCTGCATTAAGAGAAAGTTTGTTAAATATAATGCCCTCATCCAAAGCTGAATAAAAAAGGCGATGTAATATACTGTTGAAGCTTAGTGCATCTCCATGCAATGGAAGTGAATCATGACAAAGATATTGCCTATGCTTTGTTGAAGGTTTGTTCAATGGAAGCATCTGCTTTAAGACAATCATCATCAACATTAGCCTTATCCCAATCATTTGAGTTCATCTTTATTCCACCACTACTTGGTGACAAAAGTTCACTGACCATTTTTCTTGGAACTATATTCTTAATAGTCTCCAAGTTACATAGATAAGAACCTAAAACAAGTTGAGTTTTGATCCATAACATATAGCAAGAAATATACCATAAAACTGGTCAGATAACCTTTTAAACTTTGAAATGTTTCGGTACAATGGAGCAAAAAGTTGCCGATCATTTTCTGAAATGTGAACATTCTCAATTTCTTTTTTAGCAGCTAATATCTGCCTGTCATGTGCTGATGACCATCTAGGTCTCTGCAATTGAAGAAAAGATCACATGAATGCAAACTTATAGCACATATAAACCATACATTATCCAAAGTTGAGATTTTTCAGTAGAATGTGAATACCATTGAGTGACGTGAAGCACGGTTTTTGAAAAATAGGCTATTCATTTCAGACATGGATAGAGGAACCATCATCAATATATTCTTCTTGTTCAAGATAGTTACATTGCTTGTACTAACATTTAATTGGGTCGGGAAACTCTCAGATGACAGCAAGCTTTCATTATGACTAAGTTCTTGTTTTCCCTGTTGATTTAGTAAAGTTGCAACATCTGCTTCTGTTTCTTCTGTTACTGAAGTAATAGGCACTGAAAGTATGCCATTCTTGCTTGAATTCACACTTAATACTCCTCGCATGCTCATTAATTCATCATCTAGAATTCTTGTTTTCTCAACAGCTAAATGAGAATTTTCTTTGCTATTTCCATCTGCTATGAAAAGAAACCCATTATCCAAATCCTTCTTTAGTATGGTTTCATTGCCAAGATCGTTGGAAAATTCAGCATCAAGGTTCTCATCATCATCCAACCAGTTACCATCATCAGAGTCATCATTCTGCAACTCTCCATCTATTTCACTGACACTTGACTCAAGATCTGGTTTCTTAGAAAGCTGTAAAAAGTTCACAGGCCCATGCGAGTTACTCAAAAGAGATGGCTTTCCAACTCTTTGGGATTGGGTAGAAAAGTCTTTGCTTAGTGAGCCCCCCTCAAAAGCTGTTGGTAACTTCGAAGAAGGATATTGAGTTGAATAAATTCTTTTAGAGGGAAGTGTGAAGGCTTGAAATACCAAAAGAACAGAAAGCATCAAAGCCATAACTGAAACTAGCCTTCCACTTCTGCTCTGACATAGCCTTTGAAACTGAACAATACAACATTCCATATTCACTTCTCTGAAACTTTTAAATTCTTCCCCTAAAGAAGGCCTAGTTGGAACTTGGAACAAACTTTGCCAGCAGAAAAAAAATAAAAATCAAAAAATTATATCATTGATGCTTAAAGTTCTTCCACTATCACCGAGATAACTGGAAATTTTTAAACAAGGAGAAATGAAACACTATAAAACCGAGACAGGTTCTTAAAAAACTGAAGAAATTTGCAACAGAAACTATAAAATTGACCTCAAAAGAAATGGAACGGTTTGTTCAGCAATTACAAACTACAATAATATCCGACTATAAAAAACTTAGAGCAAAAAGGAAGGAGTTCCTTTGAGTTATCTACAACAACACTCTTTTAGGGTTTCGATTTTGAAATTATTAACAGAATCGATCGAGCTTTGTATGCCATCAAAACATGATTAGAACGGAATTTCATCCACAACACAGGCTCTTTATTACATAAAAAGAAAAAAAGAAAAACAAAAAACAAAAAACAAAAAATCAAAGCTTTTGAAGCTAGAAAACCTTACTGGTATGCTTGAAATAACGATATAAGCCTACAAAATCATTGGGATCTGAAGAAAAGTTTTCATTTGCGGGTTTCTTCAACATCGCTTCTACTAGTACTACTCTAAGTGAGGACAACAGTTAAGACTGCGGGATTATTATTACTGCCAAATGCATTAAGTGATTGGAAAAATTATTGAAAATTTTACATACATGCCATTTTCTTTTATGTTATTTACATATCTAACCTTTAAAATTTTAATATTACATTTATATTACTCATATAAAATTTTAATATCAAATATACAACTCTTATATTTCATTATCACCATTCATACCACTTTACAAACTTTAATATTTCATTTCATGCACCTATTTTTGTTCTATGGATGATAGGCATGTAATATTAAAATTTTAGCTGTCAGATACGTAAATATCATGAAACAAAGTGGTATGTATGTAAAGATCCCAAAATTATTCCGTGCGGTGTAGGGGTTCGCAGGCTAATTCGGGCGCACCATATCATTCAATATATAATGTATTGAATGACCTGACGAGTCCGAATTATTCTCCAGACACGTTCAGACACCACACAAAATAATAGATTTTCTTTTTTTTACTAAAGGTTAGCCATTTATTTGGAGTACCGATAAAGATAGTAACTTGTATTAAATTTTCCATTGATAAATGCTTTGACCTAAATTGGAGTCGTCCAATTTGGTAGATCGGATTGTAGTTGACCTGAAATTGATTTGATTTGAATTCTGGTAATTTAAATTCAACCCATTTATTCAAAAATATCAATCCAAATCTAATCTTCTAACAACTCTAATTACTTGAACCCAATTCATTAACCTATTTTTGCTTTTTTTTTATAAATGACTAATTATAAAATTTAAGATATTTGATAAAAAAAATAATAAGATTATACACATATGTAAAAAAAACTGAGGAAAAATATATTAAATAGATTGCGGTCAACCCAAACTTTGATTTTTTGGGTCGGGTTGGGTTGACGGGTCAGGCCATTTATTGATAATCCTAATCAGTAATTTAAAAAAAAAAGTAAATGAATGTCAAATGTCATAATTTATAGTGAAAATAATTATTTAATTTCAATGATTTCAATGGAATCAAACCTATCAAAAGTTATACATATTTACCTGTTAGATGACTTACAAATTCTCTCTTTATTTATTTGTTTAGCTTATTCTCTCTAAATAGCTTAAAACAAGCAAAAATCATATAAAAAATAGGCCCTACAAATTTTTATTCAAATCAAATGAAATATTTTTAGCATCCCTAAGAAAATATTTAGATAAATTTTACTTGAGACTTATGTTCATTTGAGACTTTTGCAACCTTTTATAAAAGTGATTGTAAAATTACTATGAAGAAAATAACTTTGTGTAAAGTTGTTGTAGAAAACAGCTTCCCAGCACAAAAAATTTCTTGAAAGCGGTGAAAATGTAATGACTAAATAAAAATTGAGGTAGCGGTCTAAAAAATAAAATTGTTAGAAAGCTATTCCAAACGAAACCTTAATTAAAAAAAAAGGTAAATCCCCAATTTCTTCATCAACTTTGATCAACTTCAAATATTCATAAGAAAATGATTACATTAAATTAACAAATTGCTCTTAGATTGTATATAAATATGTTACATTTGAAAATTATATAGAACCCTATCACAGATTATTTTTCTCTTCACAAAATTTTTTCCCAAATATTAGAAAATACCTTTTTTTAATTAAATTACAAAATTCAAATAAAAAAAATTTTGTAACATTTCATAAACCAACAAATCCCTAAAGAGAAAGCACTATATTTATTCATCCAATTCCAAAATCTCAAGGCTTCATTGCAATTTCAGTTATAAAAAAAAAAAAAATAAAAAAAAAAAACTAAGGCTTTGTTTGTTTGGGATAGCTTTTTTATTGCTTTCTAAAGCAATTTTTTAGTACAAAATTTTTAAGTCAAAAAAATTTCATACTAAAAAATTACTTTAAAAAGCAATAAGAAACCGTCCCAAACAAAGCCTAAATTGCTTACATCCTAAGATAAAATGTTCAATACACATTAAGCACCTACTCCATAGAGGTATTGTATATTGATAACTTGCTCATAAATGTCAAAGTGAAAACCAAAAGCAGCAGAAGAAACCCTAAGTAGGAGCAGGCAATAGAGACAGTTGAGTGATAGCAGTAATCCTCGGCATAGTTACAAACAGGCTGCCAAGATGCATTTGCATTCCCTTTCTTTGCAATATAGCTCACCGCCGTCGCCGCCGCCGCCGCCGCCGCTATTACCAATCCCATCACTAACTGCACATAAATAAAATAAATTATATCAGAATATATTTCATAGAATACAGCTTATCATGATATCATGATGCAAAATATATCAGGAGGAGCTTCAAAGCCCACCACCGATTTGCACTGAGATTAGTAATGCATATGATATTCCGAATAGAAATAATCTCAATGCAAATCGAACGGCTTTGAATACGAATATTCTTACATAAATTTTTTTTTATGATATATGTCATGTATTATTTTTTTCTATTATGATTATACAAATTATATTAGATTATTATTATTATTCCTAATCAAATTAGAAAAAAAAATGAAAAGAAATGATGTGAAATTAAGTAATCTATAAGAGTATTAAATTTAGTATGGCTATCTTAATTATCTTTGATATGGTCTAATCACATTAATTAAAAATAAATATATTGCATTGCACAAAGTCATAAATTCATGAGAAGCAAACAATAAATTCCCAATTAAGATATTCTTAAAAAAAAATTCAAATAATAATTAATTAACTTTGTAATTAAGGAATTAATTAATCTTAAATCTTACCGTATCTAAGAAATGCATAGCGAGGTTTGATCCGTAGCAAATGATAATGATCATCGAAGCAAAGGCGTAAATGCACGCAAATCCATTGCCGATCACAAAGAACCTGAAATTAATACATAATTAAATCATAACAAAATAAATTTTAATTATGAAAATTTTAATCAAATTTTAAATTAATAAATAACACCGATAACAACATCAAGCCTTTATCTCACTATGTGTGGTTGGCTATATGAATCTTTTTTCTCTATTGTGTTCTATTAAACATCAACTTCTCATTTAAATATAATAAAAAAATCATTTTTTTTCCTTATAATAAAAAAAATCATTTCTAATACTTTTATCGAGTTTTATTTGATCTGTCTCTACCTTTCTTAATATATGTAAAATATAATACATCTACTATTAGGGCTATCAAAATCAGGTCACGGGTCGGGATCGGGTCATATATCGGGTTCTCGTGTTAACCTGGGCTCGACTCGAAATTTCAAACGAATCGATTTGTAGACCCGAACCTGACCCGTTTCAAAATCGGGTCAAGCCTAACCCGAAAATTTTAGGTCAATTTTGAATTGTATTATCGTGTCATGTCAGTTTTTGACAGCCCTATCTACCATCCTAATCGGGTGTTTTACATGCCCAAATCATCTATGATGACTCTTCCTGATATTATCTGTCACTGGAGCTACTCCAACCTTTTCACCTATATACTCATTTTGCATCAAATTTTAGATTGATAAAAAAATTAAATATCTTTTAATTATGAGTATTTATTTTATAATTTTGAATTTGATAATACTATGTTTTTTTTTTCGAAAAAGAAATTGATAAAAGAAAAGGGTACTTGAAAGCTGGTGAGAATTTGTAATTTGCAGTGAGTTGAAAGCCAGAGAGATGGATCTGCTCTTCATTGAAGAGCATGATTATGGATGCGGCGAGGGTGGCCATGGCGGCGAGATTCCGTACAATAATCTGTACTATGCGCATTGAATGTTTCCTGACGTTGACTGAATCTGTAGTTTTCACCGGCGGCGGGGCGGTGATGGTAACTTCCGACGCTGCAGGGGTGGTTGCGGAAACCTCCGGCGCGGCTGACGTGGTGGCAGAGATTTCCCAATTAGGAATGTCGATGACTGAGAATTCCGGCGGGGCAGGAGTGGGCGAGGTTTTGATAGCCGCTGACGGCGCAGGCGTGGTGACGGCGGTTTCCGTCAGCTTGATGCCGGCGATAAGCTTCAGCAGCGCGAGAATGTTGACGACGAAGTAATCCGGCGGCGGCGCTGGCTTTGCGGTGAGGGCCCGGGCCGGCTTCGGAGAAGTGGGGAAGGTGAAAGTGATATCTGACGGCGCCGGCATGGTGACGGCGGTACTCAGCGGAATAGTGATGGAGATGTCGGGCGGCGGCGAAGTCTTCTCCGGCGAGGCGGTTTGTTGGACGAGCTGCGGAAATGAGAAAAGAATCTCATTTTATGGTTTATGTGAGTGAGGAGAACTGCGGGGATTGCGGCGAAAGAGGATATGTGGGCAATGAAAGAGATACAGCGTAACGGAAATTCGAACGGATTTCTGTGGCATTCTAAACTCACGGTAGAAAGTCATGAAATGGTCAATTAGGCTAATTTTTTTTTTGGGGTGAAAATCTTATTTGAAAAAATTTGTGAGAGAATCTTTAAATTTAAAGTTCATATCGATTAAAGTTTATGAATTTATACAATTCATTATATATATATATATATGAAAGTTTTTTTTTTTTTTTGAAAAAGTTGGGAGATTCAAGCCCGAATGAGATGGGAGGAATTTGTTCTGTTGACCACTCGGCTGCAGATCCGATCTCAAATCAAAAGGTTTTAAGCTCATATGAATACAAATTTTGAAAATGATTATGATTAAAACTTTAATAAGCCATTAAATCAATGAAAAAAATAAATTTAGAAATAGCCAATTCATCTTTTCATAAAGTAACTTAGGCAAGTTATAAAAATATTAAAAAAAGACAGAGAGAGAAATAAAGTAGGAGAGATAAATAAAAAAAATTCAAAACATTTTTTTTTTCATGTTTGGTTGGAGAGTAGTAGGTATCAAAATTTATTTAATTTTATATTTATTACTATTTTAAATGTAGATATATTTTCTTATTTTTTAATAAATAATTTAGAATGAAATTTTTTTTATAAGTTATTATGTATCAAAAAAATTCACAATTTAATTTATCATAATCAAATTAAAGATACATATTTTTTTCATAATTTTGTATTCATAATATATTATTATTAATTTAAATTTGTCATGTTTAAAGAAAATAATATTTTATATAAATATTTATCTTATTTTTCATTAATAAATAGAAATGAATTTCATAATTAATACTAATAAATACTAAATGTAATTTTAATAAATATAACGTCATTTTCAGTAAAGTTATATTTTTTTAAAAGAATTGCGTAATTTGTTAAAGTAAAATTAAGATAAAAATTTATTTGAAATATTATTTTCTTTAAAATTATCTTGATCGAGCACGAATCTCGAGGCAAAATCAAGTTAGAAACTTTCGAAATTAAAATTGGGATCATCCAATCTCCTATTTCAGCAAACTTATAGTCGAACTGAACGTCTCAGCAATATGAACCTAACGACACCAAATTCGACCCAATCCGAGCTTAAATGGGTCCAAATCAAGAGCACAAAGCGCTGTTAGAAGGTTTGAACCCCAATTTGGATTACCAAACGGTTTCGAAACATGACGTGCTTATAGTCAAATCGAGCGGCTCGACGAGATGAATCCAACGAGCCCAAGATCGCTAAATACTGATATCTCTAAGATCTTCAAATGCCCATCAAACGATCAATAATCAAGGGATTCAATATCGGCCGTCCATTCAAACCACTCCCTAAATACCATTAATCTTCCTCCTATTTACGGGCCATTCCACTCTTAGAAATCTATAAATAGAGCCGCCTCTCCTCTTTGAAAAGACCCCTAATCATAAGGAGAAAAGAGAGAGATTGGAGATCGCTCTTACCTCCTTGCTCCTCCTCGACCACCGCCGGAGTTCCGCCGGACCATCGTCTGACGTCAGAGTTCCGTCGGACCACCACCTGACATTCTCAGCTCTGCTGGATCATCGCCTGATGCCCTGAGCTCCGCCAAACCACCACCTGACATCCTTAGATCTGTCGGACCACCGCCTGACACCCTGAGCTCCGTCAGACCACCACCTGATGCCCTGAGCTCCGCCGGACCACCGCATGACGCCTTGAGCTCTGCCGGTCCACCACCTAACGCCCTCAGCTTCGGTGATTTTTCCCTTTTTCAAGGTTTTCCATGTGAAAATCTTGTGTTCTCAGTGTGTAAGCTGGATATTCGTGCAACGCTAATACGTAAAATTCTAGCTCTATCACCACGTATATTCTAGCCCGCAACAATTTGGCGCCGTCTGTGAGAACGCAAATTGGGATAGACTTACCCCACATCTTTTTGAAATCTCGATCAGCTCAGCATGAGGTGGAAAGCACAACCCTGCTCGCAAACTGGTCTCACAGATAGTAAGGTACCTGGGAGGAGGAAGGCCAGCCCGATCGGACCTCTTCGGGACAGTCGTCACCACATTATTCGAGATGTGAAACTTCTTGTGAAGGACAATCCGAGAATCACCCGTGATAGTGGATGCTGTATCATCTACCCTTGCTCCCTTGTTGGGCCTCCGCTCACCATCAGGCAGGGCAGCGGGGTTTCTCCTGACCACAGGATCACTCGAGGGAAGGTGGTAGCCTGGTATGGCCTTTATATAGGGAGAGGCCCTACCGTTGGATAAGGGATGCCACCTATCCGAAAGCAGGGGAATGCCTCTCGTACAGGAAGAGGGCAGAAGGGAGGAAAGGCAGGGGGGAAGGAGTCTCTTTCTTGCAGAGAGGGGCCTTGGCCTGGACGAGGGATACCACCCGTATAAGGCCAGGGGAAGGCCTCAAGAGAAAGAAAGGAATAGGGAGAGAAAAAGGTGCACTTTGAATACCCTAGGGGGTTGGATTGGGGGGGGGGGGGGGGGGGGGTATTTATAGTTGGGGGAGGGGTAATTTGGGAATTTTTGATATATATATATATATATAAAATTAACCACTGGCGATTAGCAACCACCGGCACTTAGCCGGTCAACCCGGCGAACCGCAGTGAATCATCGCGGATAGGCCACGACCTCGCGGGCAGCGCAAACAGCGCGCGACAGCGCAAAGCTGTGCGCGGGCAGGCGCCACAGGCGCTCGGGCGAGCCGGGCAGGCTCGTGGCAGCACGCGGGCGCGGCGGCAGCACTGCCCGGGCGAGGCGGCACGGCGCGGGCGGGGCGGCCGGCGACAGCTTGTCCCGTCCAACTCATTTTCGGGTCTGATTTTGGCCTCGGAAAGGCTAAATCAGACATTTTTGGGGTCCCCAGAGCCGTTTTTCGACATTCCGGACTCAATTTCGGTACTTTTGGAGTAATTTGGGACTTGTACGCCCAAGATTGGGTTATTTTCAAATTTTAAATCGCACAAACAATTCTCCAAAATCTACGACATATATTTTCAGACTTATGGAGCTTCGACGTCCAAAAATAGGGGGGCAACTGATACATCATCAAAAAATTATCTTGATCAAGCATGAATCTCAAGGCAAAATCAAGTTAGAAACTTCTGAAATTAAAATTGGGACCATATGAACTCTGATTTCGACAAACTTACAGTCGAACTGAACGTCTCAGAAATATAAACCTAACGAAGCCAAATCCGACCCAATCCGAGCTTAAATGGGTCCAAATCAAGAGCACAAAGCATTGTTAGAAGGTTTGAACCCCAATTTGGATTACCAAACGGTTTTGAAACATGACGTACTTATAATCAAATCGAGCGGCTTGACGAGAGAAATCCAACGAGCCCAAGATCGCCAAATTCTGATATCTCTAAGACCTTCAAATGCCAATCAAACTATCAACGATCAAGGGATTCAATATCGGCCGTCCATTCAAACCACTCCCTAAATACCCTTAATCTTCCTCCTATTTACGGGCTATTCCATTCTTAGAAATATATAAATAAAGCCTCCTCTCCTCTTTGAAAAGAGCACTAATCATAAGGAGAAAAGAGAGAGATCGGAGATCGCTCTTACCTCCTTGCTCCTCCTCGACCACCATCGGAGTTCCATCGGACCACTGCCTGACATCGGAGTTCCGCCGGACCACCACCTGAAATTCTCAGCTATGCCGGACCACTACCTGACGCCCGGAGCTCCGCCGGACCACCATCTGACGCTCTCAGCTCTGCCGGACCACTGCCTAACGCCCTGAGCTCCGCCAGACCACCACTTGACATCCTCAGCTCCGTCGGACCATCGCCTGACGCCCTGAGCTCTACCGGACCACCGCCTAACGCCCTGAGTTCCGCCGGACCACCACCTGACGTCTTCAACTCTGACGGACAACCTCCTGATGCCTTCAGTTTCGTCGGACAACCACCTGACGTCTTCAACCCTGTCGGATCGCCGCTTAAGGTCCGGAGTTCTACCAGGCCACCACCTATGACCTAAAATTCTGCCAGATCCCCGGGTGACCCCGAAGTTCCGTCAGTGTGACATCGAACTTTCACATACCCTCGACTTCAATCCTATGGTTGATACTTATAATCTGATCGCCCTTGGAGGCGAGTCAGCCCACTGTAACCTACTCAAGTTCTAGTGGAATCATTTCAACTGGGCCAGGCCTCGTGGTCTTTCCCTTTTCCAGGATTTTCCACGTAAAAATCTTGTGTTTTCTATGTGTTAGCTGGACATTCGTACAACGCTAAGACGTAAAATTCTAACTCTATCACGACGTATATTCTAGCCCGGAACAAAGATAAATTCAAAATAATAGTAATATATTATGAATAAAAAATTTATGAAAAAGATGAATTTTTAAATTGATTGTGATAAATTAAATTGTAAATTTTTTTACTCATAATAACACAAAAAAATTTTCATTCTAAATTATATATTTATATTTACATTTAAAATTTTAATAAAATTAAAATTAAAATTTTTTTGATGATTCCTCCTATCCAACCCAACGGGAGAAAAAAAAATAGTTTTGAATTTTTTTGATCTCTCTCTCTCTCTCTCTCTTATTTTATTTCTCTCTCCTACATTTTTTTATTTGTCTCCTACTTTTTTTTCTCTCTCCCTCTTGGGCTTCTCTCTGGCATTTTTAATATTTTTATAACATGCTTAATTAAGTACGGGTGGCTTTGCCTAGTTCTAAATTTTTTTTTGTTCTTCGGCTTAATACCTAATTAAAGTTCTAATAGTAATCACTTTAAAAATTCACCCATATTGTTATACCAATTTTTTTAATACTAATTTCTACATAAATCTAAGGGCTTTGAAGCCTATCATGACGTGCATATTTTGCATCCTTATATTTCAACATAATGTTTTTTCATATTGTTCATTTATTAGTTGAAAATAAGCCTAAATTTCTTTAAATTTATATTAAGATTAAGGCTTACATATGTGATATCATAAACCACCTTAATCTAAGCATAAATTCAAAATTATTTAAGCTCATTATGACAATATATCTTTACTCAAATTTTTTTTCATTAATTTGTTAGAAGAATTAAGTAGTTTCTAGTTACTTAATGCATGCTATTCATGAAAATAATTGATGTATTTGCCATTTTATAACCTTAGCTAGTAAAATAGGGGAAATGTATTATATGAATTTTATTGTGAAATAGAAAAAAATATTAATTATTTAATTAATTTTAAAATATAATTTTTTTATTTATATATAAAAATAAGAAATAAATGAGTGTTCCTCAAAAATATGAAAATATAATATGTATTTTGAATGTTAAAGTTATTTATTCTTTGGTTTGTAATTTAAACTCTAAATAGGTAAAATTTTGGACTAGAAAATATTTTTATTATTCTATAATATTAAAAACAACGAATAGAACTTATTTATATAGCTATAAGGTGGTAAGGAATTTGTGTGTAATTTAAACTTTAAATAAGTAAAATTTTGAACTAGACAATATTTTTATCATTTTATAAAAATAAAAAAGCAAAGAACAAACATTAATCTTCATGATTTTCTTCCATCTCTTATTTATATGGCTTTAAGGTGATAATACATAGTTCAAAATTGATCTTTTTGTGCTTTCCCAAAGCTTCGTTTGGGGCAACTTTCTTACTGCTGTCTAAAGCAGCTTTTAAGTACAAAAAAATTTTGAATTATAAAGCTGCTTTAGAAAGCAGAAAGAAAATTATCTCAAACGAATCCTTAAAGACTTAAACATATTTTGAGAACTTGTATTTTTTTCTTTAATAAGAATATTAAAAGATATCATCTTTTTAGGCCTACTACATATGTGGATCCTGTGAAAATTCTAATCATATCATCATACAGCTCAAGTTTATGATAATAAAAGCAACTATCTATTACATTGAATTCTTTCTCATATAAATATAGTCACAAACAAATAGGTCAAAGGTGGGAGATAATTATTTATAAGACAAATTATGAATAAGATTTACTAATCATCGTATACCAAAATATCATCATTTAACTCTACATCTAACAAATTTGTACTAAAATTATCATCTAAATATTTACACTCATGATTTTCATCAAGAAGATGATCCTTAAGATCACAATCTCATAATTTGAATTTAAGAGTGAAACTTTTTAAAGATAGTGAATATCTAATATCTTCTAACAAAAATAAACAAAATTCAATTATAGAGAATTTAAGATCAACACTTTCACATCGTAAAAAATAAGAAAGCTATTTGTTAAATAATGACATTGCGAGCAAAATAAATAAATAAGCAATATAATAAATAAATAAGCAAAAAAGATATATGTCTGGACCTTATAATTTAATTGAATTGTGTTTAAATGGTATGTAAATGAACATTAATAATTAATAAGCTAGTAAATATGTTCACTTGCTCCCTATAGTTCACACTTGAGTTAGTATATAACCAAACAACAATAAAATTACAAAACTTTCTTCTAATAATCCTAAAGGGAACAAAACCTATCATACAGGTACAAAACTCGAATCTTCTAAAGAATGGGCAAATGAAAAGAAAATTACCTGGAATGTGATCCTATTCAATATTGGCTCACTGTCAAATCCATGGCATCATCAGATTCATCAACAACCATTTCATTTCTGAAGAGAACTTTTAAGTAAGGGAGAACCTTTGGAAGCAGATGAAGATCTGCTATGTTGACACTCATCAGGTCGAAAGCAATGCATGTATTGTGCATGTGAGCCTCATCAAAGACTGGGATTTTGGGATATCTTTGGCTGAAATGAGTTAGGATTATGCGATAAGCCCCTGCTTTGGATCCTACTTGTATAGCTTCCATTGTTGTGCTATGGTTTCTTGCCACTGCTTCTTCCCCCAGGCCATCCTCAAAAGTTGCCTGCGGAATTTGAGGAATTTACTCATCTTAGTATTCCTTCGCAAAAATCATTTATGAATAAAAATGTTTTAGGATATCTTGATGCCATTTATATTTATACAAATGCTCAAAGCTTGAAAGTTTGCTTCTCTTTTTTTATGATCTTGTTTGTTTTAAAAATTCTTATTACAGAAATATAACTAAAATTTTCCCTTCTGCTTATTCAAATTGATAAATTTTCATTCTCCTAAAGTTTTCTGTATGAATGCTGCATGAAAATAGCAAATCCTGATAGGATCACTCACCTCGTGTATGAGCACAGTTGCATTGTGAGAAGCATCGATGAGTGATTGGCATGGTCTTGTATCACCGGAATAGACTAGTTTCCAGCCTGGTATGACTTTTCCCACACTATTTGTCCTCTCGGCTGCTTTCAAAACAACAGCAAATGCCTGTGGACAGTGTATAACAGGGACACTGTACAAAGCCTCTAAACCTGCTTTATGAAGCAACTCCTTCAATCTCCTCAAAACTGGCATAACTGTGGCCATGTCAACTGGACTTCCAGGCCTCTTCCAATAGCTTTGCATTTTATTGCCTTGGCCAAATAAGGTAGTCTCCAAAATTTGAGGCTCTGATCCTTTTGCTCTGTTCTCTTTTTCTTCAACTTCAGCAAAGCAATCTTCACCCAAACCATGGGAACTGAGAACAGCATCCATGGAAGCTTCTGTTGTGTGTCTGCAGTCCAAGAATAGCATATCCAGATCTTCAAGTCTAGAATAAGCATCTAAAAATCTCTTCAGTGACCTTGGTCCAATTACAAGCAAAGGCTCATGAGGCGAATCCCTCAGAAGCTGGCATCGCAGTGCGAGTATTCTAGCAAGGCCAGTATGATGATCAGCATGAATATGAGAAATCCAAATACATTTTAAAGTTTTCATGGCATTATCAGCACCGTCAACTCCAAACCTGCAAACAACTGGATATGAAAACATTCTGAAATATGAATAGAATGAATACAAACTGAGGTGGAAAGTTAAACTAACCTTCTTTTCAACTGTGCCAAAGTACCTTCACCACAATCGAGAAGTAGACACCCTTTAGAGAAAAGATTGATAAAGATAGAACTGACATTGCGATACTTCGAGGGTTGTGATGAGCCCGTACCCAACAGAACAATTTCCATGTCTTCTCTCGTTATATTGTCCAAGCAAGTGGGAATATCAGAGACATCATCAAGTTCAGGTTTCTGATTGAAATTTAGACAAGGAACTCCTATTTTAGATGTATTTTTCCTTTGATTTCTCAAGTTGTCATCAAAAAGTTGAGAAGCTTCTTTTATCCATGGTTCCTCCACCACCTCACCACACGTTAAGGGTCTCAGACCTTTATTTTCAACATGATTCCTCCAGAACGAACTTATACATTCAGAAACGTCTTTTATTTCCGGGATTTCAGAAAGTAGTTCATTGAAAATTTGTGTCTGATTAAGTAGTTCCGGAATAGCAGATCTGTCCAATCCAAGCTGAGAGTAGGGACGCAAGTGAAACTAATACACAACGAAAAGAAAACAGAAATTAGACATTGTTTTCCTTTGCCAAAACAAAAATAGTATCAAGTCTGAAAGACATTTTCATTACAAGTACATTTGAAAGTTGGCTTGGAACTATCAACAATACAAAGAACAGACATATCGTGGAAGATCATAAAACAAAGCACAGGAACAGATAAGTCAATTTTAAATTATAAGTGTCAAAATAGAATGGCAAGAATCTCTGTTTATGTTTTAAATAATTTTCCAATAGACCATAATTGTTGAAAGTGTAAATGGCATAAATCTATAAATTCTAAAAACTCAACTTGCAAGATTAAACCCTATTTTCATTATATTTAGTGTTAAAATAGGAATATATTAAATACAAAGATTCTCTATGGCTTCATTTGGGAATGGCTTTTTGATTGCTTTTATCCTAGGAAAAATAATTAACATGAGATAGTGTCGTTTGGATGACAACCTTCTCATTAATTTTTTAAAATAATCTTAAAAAGCTGCTTTTGAAGAAAAATAATAAAAATTATAGTTAAGAAAGTAGGTTTCAATGGAAAAAGCAGAAAAGCACAAGTAGTCCCGAAAAAATCTATAATTGAAGAGCAATGTATGTAATTTTAGCCTTTTAGGCATACCTCTGAACATTATACTCATCCTTTCATTATAAAAATGGGGGGAACTTTAATGAATAGCACACATTAATTTTATCCTCTAAAATGGTATATGAGCTAGGTTAATGATAGGAAATACTTGAGTTCACAAGTAATCCTTACGGAAATTCTTGAGCTCGCAAGCAACCCTAACAATAAATTAGTAAAAAACAGCGAGAAAGAACACCAGACGATAATGAAAGCAACCCAAAACAGTAATTTTTATTAGATAAATCAAAACAAAGCAAACATAAGCAAAGATATAATTGATCCTCAATTCGAGAGGAGAATCGTTCGGTCCCAATCTCTAGACAATAAGTCTAGAGCCTAAGACACCCAAGAGACTCTAAGAGAACAATAATCAATCATGCCCTAACCCTCACCTCTCATGCCTACTTATAAATTAATTCAAACCTCCTTTCTCAAAATAGATTCATTCAAATAGATTAATTCAAACCTCCTTTCCCAAAATAGATTAATCCCCTTGCCATAAATAGGATATTTTATTAAATTAAATAGGGGCCCACGTCCCTACGGCTTAGGCGGCTAGAGAGGAGGCGGTTTGAACCGCCTCCTGTAGACCTTAGCCGACCCAGGTGGGGTCGGTTGGATAGGCACCGATCTATCAATACCGCCCTCCCAAAGAATCACCTTATCCTCAAGGTGAAAACAAGGAAACTAATGTTTCACCCTCTCGTATGGCTCCGACGTGGCCTCGTAATTAGGAAGGTTCTTCCACTTGATCAACATTTAGTTCTATCTTCTTTCTAGCAAACCCCCATCAGCTCTAAAGGTTCCAGAACCACCTCTAAATCCTCAATAAGTGTCGCTGGTAACTCGTGGTTGGCTGTATAGTCACCAATGGCCCTTCTCAACTGAGATACATGAAAAAACAGATGTATAGTCATCATTGGTGGTAGTTTCAGCCGATATGCTACTGCTCCGATCTTCTCCAGCATTTCATAAGGTCCAAAGTACCTTGGAGCAAGCTTCTCAATCCTCCTGTTGGCGGCTGTCTTCTATCTGTATGGTTGGAGCTTCAAGAACACCCTCTCCCTCACTTCAAACTGGATGTCCTTCCTATGCCCATCAGCTTGTTTCTTCATAATCTGTTGAGCTCTCAGTAGATATCTCTTCAACTCCTCGAGCACTTTATCCCTCTCTTCCAAGTACTCCTCTACTGAAGAAACTGGAGTACTGGTACTCCCAAAGTGCACCAAGTGGGGAGGATCCCGTCCGTACAACACTTTGAATGGGGTCATCTGTGAAGCAGAGTGAAAAGATGTGGTATACCAGTACTCAGCCCATGATAGCCATTTGGCCCATAGCTTGGGTGTCTCCGACACAAAGCATCTCAGGTAAGTCTCCAAACTCTTATTGACTACTTCCGTTTGGCCATCCGTCAGTGAGTGGTAAGCTGTGCTCCTCTTCAGAACTATCTCCTGTAATCTGAAGAACTCCCTCCAAAAGTGGCTGAGGAACATCTTATCTCTATCTAATACTATCGCCTCTGGTACTCCATGCAATATGATCATCTCTCTCATGAAAGCTGAAGCCACTATCACCGCGGTGTAAGGGTGTTGGAGGGGAATGAAATGAGCATACTTGCTTAATCTGTCCACCACCACTAAAATCATCGTGAAACCTTTTGAACGGGGCAGCCCATCTATGAAGTCCATGGATATCTCCTCCCATACTCGTCCTGGTAGAGCGAACAACTGTAGTAGTCCTCCTGGTGACATAACCAAGTATTTGTTCATTTGACAGATCTCACATCTGGCCACCATCTCCTCTACATCTTTATGCATCCCCTTCTAGTAAAGCTCTGAAGCTAGCCTCCTGTATGTCTTATGCACTCCTGAATAGTACCCAACAGCGCTCCCATGAAACTCCTAGAGTAAGTTTGGGATTTGGATCGAAGTCCGGGGTATCACAAACCTCTCCTGATATAGCAGTCTGCCCTCTTTCAATGAGAATCCTAGGTGGCTACCCTCTTCCCTTAGTAAATTTGCCCTGATCTTTCCCAAATCCTCATCTCTAGCACTTTTCTCTCTGATAGACTCCCAATCCAGTATCAAAGGGACAGATAGTTCCACTGCCTGTAGCTCCCCCATACACCTGGACAAGGCATCTGCCGCCTTATTCTCCACTCCTGGCCTGTACTGAATCTCAAAATCATACCCCAGCAACTTAGACAGCCACCTCTGATGCTCCTCTATCACCATCCACTATTCCAACAGGTATTTCAAGCTCCGCTGATCTGTCCTAATAATAAAATGCCTCCCTAGTAGGTAGGGTCGCCACTTTTGGATGGCCAAAATGATGGCCATTAACTCTCTCTCATAGACTGACTTCAACCTAGCTCTAGTAGTCAACACCTGGCTGAAATAGGCAAGGGCATATGACTCTACATAAGCACTGCACCCAACCCGTACCCGGACGCATCTGTCTCCACTATGAAGATCTGAGTGAAATTTGGCAAAGCTAGGACCGGTACCATAGTCATAGCCTTCTTCAGACTCTCAAACACTGATGTGGTCGCCTCCCCCCATAGGAAATCGTCCTTCTTCAAATGCTCAGTGAGTGGCCATGCTATGGTGTTGTAGCCCTTTACAAACCTTCTGTAGTAACCTGTTAGTCCTAGGAATCCCCTCAGCTCCTTCAGATTTTTAAGCATTGGCCATTTCAGCATTGCCTCAATTTTGGACTGATCTGCCGCCACCCCTTCTTTTGATACAACATGGCCCAAGTACTCTACACTGGCTTGTGCGAAGCAGCACTTCTTCAAGTTGGCTCTCAGCCGGTGCTCCTACAGCACCTCTAACACCCTTTTTAAATGCTCTCAGTGCTCCTCTTCTGTCCTACTGTAGACTAGGATGTCATCGAAGAATACCCGTACAAATCGTCTGAGATAAGGTTGGAAAATCTTATTCATAAGTGCCTGGAAAGTGGCTGGAGCATTGGTGAGGCCAAAAGGCATCACCAAGAACTCATAGTGTCCCTCATGAGTTCTGAAGGCAGTCTTGGGCACATCCTCCTTCATTCGGATCTAATGCTATCCTAATTTCAGATCTATCTTGCTGAAGATCACTGTTCCACTCAATTCATCTAACAGCTCGTCAATAACTGGTATTGGAAACTTGTCAAGTACAATTTACTTATTGAGCGCCCTGTAGTCCACACAGAATCGCCAGCTGTAGTCTTTCTTCTTCACTAATAGAACTGGACTAGATAAGAGACTAACGCTGGGTCTAATGATGCTTGCCTCCAGTATCTCTCTAATCAACTTTTCAATTTCATCTTTCTGAAACTGAGGGTAGCGATAAGGCCGTATGCTGATGGGTGACACACCCTCCCTCAAAATGATGGCGTGCTCCTGCTCCCTCTGCGGTGGCAATCCCTAAGATGGCTGAAACACCTCTTAGAATTGCTGAATCAGCAGTTGTATGGAGAGGGGTATGTCCCCTCCCTCTTCCAATCTAGCTCCCTCCAAAATGTGCAGCTCTACCAAATATCCTACACCCGCCAACTGTATATCCCTCACCATAGTTTTAAGAGAAACCATGGATTTGGATAGCACTGCATCTCCCTTAATCACCACCATCCTTCCATCTACCATCAACTCCATCGTGAGTGCTCCCAAATTCACCTTGGTGTCTCCCAGAGTCTGCAGCCATTTCATCCCTAAGATGACATCTATACTCCCTAACTCCCTAACTCCAGTGGAAGAAAATCTTCCCTCACCTGAATCCCCTAGATAGTCAGTAACACTCCTCTGCAGATCCCCTGGCATTTCTCCACCTTCCTCGTATCCATCATTACCCCGTAATAATCAGTATCCACCAATCTCACTCCTAATTGGTCGATGACTTGAGTGGAAATGAAATTGTGAGTAGCCCCACTATCAATGAGCACCACCACCTCCCTTTCCTCTATCTACCCCTTCACCTTCATGATATGATTCATAATGAATCCTACCACCGTGTTCAGAAAAACCTCGGCCAGATCCAAATGCAGCTTCTTCTCCATCTCCTCCTCACCTCCCTCCTCAAGTTCCTCGTCATCAACGACGGTGAGAACCTGAAGAGTTCGATCCTTGCACCGATGCCCTGGCGTATACTTCTCATCGCACCTGAAGCACAACCCCTTAGCCCTCTTCTCCTACATCTCCTTCTCTATCAGCCACTTGAAATTTCCCCCACTCCCTCCTCCTACTGTCTTCTCCTTGGTGGCTTCCCGACTTTCTCCTATTGCTGGACCTTTAGGTGCTAGATGGGTGGTCGTCATCCTGTAAGTGCTCCCTGTGCTGTTACTCCTGGCTCCTCTCTCCAAATTTCTCTGATTTTTAACTAGCTGTGCTAACTTCATGGCCTCCCCCAAGTTACGAGGCAACAGAATCTTCACTGCTGCTCGGATCTCCGCCTTCAACCCCTTCATGAAGTTCTCCTCCAATATAATATCTGATAATCGTTCCACCCTACTGGCCAGATGCTCAAACTGCTCCCGGTAGTCTGTTACTGATCCCTCCTTTGTCAGAGCAAAGAATTGCTCATAGAAATCTCCTTCCCAGTTGGTTTGGAAACGTTCTATTATGCAGTCGTTGAATTTCCTCCAGTTCTTGATAGGTCTCCTCTGGTCTCTCCACTGGTACCATGACAGAGCCTTCCCTTCCAAGCATAAGCCTGCCGCTGTCAGCTTCTCCTCCTCCGTCAGCCCATTGACGGCGAAGTACCTCTCGACCTTATAAATCCACCCATAAGCATCCTCCTCTTCAAATATGGGTATCATCAGCTTCCTCACCTTCTGATCTCCACCATTCCCCCTTATTCTTCCATAGCCTCCCCTCTCGCAAGTGCTCGACCCTCTCCACATCTCCCGATCTTTCCTTGCCCTGCCATAGCCCAAACTCCCTTCGAATTCCCCCCTTCTTTCTTCAAATTGAGTACCTCTGCGGTCATAGTATCTCTCCTGGCGTCCCCATATCCACCTCCTCTTTCTTCCCTCTGGATAGGCTCCAGATGAGGTCTTCTTCTTTCTCCTTTCATGATTTCCACCTCATATTCCTCCCTATGAACTTCAGAATTCGTGTTTTTCCCTTTCACCCCTTTCGCCACGGAAGCCGCCGTTTGGTCATGGATTTTCAATATTTTCTTCATCATGTCCCGGAGATCGGCTACTTGTCCTTCCATGGAGGAAATCCTTTTCTCCATCGTTGTCTTGATTTGATTCATCTCCCCTTCAAGTCTCTCTTCCAAAGCATCTACCTTTTTGGCCGCCATCTTTATCCGGAGTTTGTAGATTCACAAAATCTGAATTTGGGTCTCCAAGAATAGCAACTTTACTCTTTTCCGGACCAAAAACTGCTGCTAGAATTTGCCAAAGATAGTCCTCCACTGGTCCCAAGACTTGCTCTGATACCAATTTGATAGGAAATACTTGAGTTCGCAAGTAATCCTTACGGAAATACTTGAGTTCGCAAGCAAGCAACCCTAACAAAAAATTGGTAAAAAACTGTGAGAAAGAACACCAGACTATAATGAAAGCAACCCAAAACAGTAAATTTTATTAGATAAATTAAAGCAAAGCAAACATAAGCAAAGATACAATTGATCCTCAATTCGAGAGGAGGATCGTTCTCTCCCAATCTCTAGACAATAAGTCTAGAGCCCAAGACACCTAAGAGACTCCAAGAGAACAATAATCAAGCACGTCCTAACCCTCACCTCTCATGCCTATTTATAGATTTATTCAAACCTCCTTTCCCAAAATAGATTAATTCAAATAATTAATTCAAACCTCCTTTCCCAAAATAGATTAATTCAAATAGATTAATTCAAACCTCCTTTCCAAAAATAGATTAAACTCCTTGCCATAAATAGGATATTTTATTAAATTAAATAGGGGCCCATGTCCCTATGGCTTAGGCGGCTAGAGAGGAGGCAGTTTGAACCGCCTCTTATAGACCTTGGCTGACCCAGGTGGGGTCGGCTGGATAGGCACCGACCTATCAGTTAGCTCTTACCCTCTAATCTTTCTCTCTTTCTTCCTTCTAATCCCGATCCAACCGCTTGAGCTTGCCTCCTGATTTGTCGCTTGCAAGGTTTAATGCCTTATTCAAGTTCTCGCCCATGTCACAACACCCCATCGCTCGAATGCTTGTCTACCCGGTTGATCACAAGCTAATTGCACTTGATCACATTGCTATTGTCCTTGCACGCTTACATGAATACCCTCTTAATTTTCATGAAAAGTCATATGTTGTGCTCACCTAGTTGATCACATGCCCGACGCCCTAACCTACCTGCTTTTTGTGCTTGCTCGTGCTTGCCCACAACCAAAGGGATGACAACCTCATGACTTATATAGTGTCAATGATCTAAGAGATTACCTCTTAAATTCTCAGCTCCCAAACAATGTCATGGCTTCGCACTTATATATCATTCAGTCAAAATCCCCCACCATCAGTATCAATGTCAAATTCAATTGCCCTAATTATATCTTGCGGTCGAGAGCCTTCTGCATGTTAATTCTCATAACACCCTATCTTGACATCTCTCCCCAAATAGCCTACAAAGTTTTCAAAATGGCAAACATCCACATTCATTGTTCTTACATGGTAGCTTAATAGCCTTAAAACTTTAATGTGCCATTACTATCATTTTTTAGAACTTAGCTTAAAAAAAAGAGAGATTTTCTCAAGAAATTAGTATATCTTACTCTACACTCTAATATGAGATTTTATTTTGTTGAGCAAAATAATCTGCAAATCTAAGAACTATAGCATACTGAAGGGAAATAGGACAAGTTACTTCTGCAGCACCCTTTCACTATTGATCAAATTATTTAGCAAAAGCATAATGAAGAATTCTTTATCCCTAAATGTATCTCTAGACCATTTTTCGCTCTCAACTAATGGCAAACTCCACAGTCCCTAACATTGAGAGCGTTCTCTCCCGAATTCTTCGCATCATAGAGATATCTACTCTCCAACCTCCCAATCCTCACCAATCAGCCTTAGCCTTGGCTACTTATTCTAGGGATGTTCAGGGGAATCAAGGATGTCGGAATCATAGTAGTGGAAGATGCATCCATGGATATAATGCCTCCAGTTTTCCCTCATTGCAATCCCATCTATGATGTTAATGGTTCCCCACAACCATCTATGGAAGGGCATTGTACACCATCCAAAAATTCTCTCTAAGATGTTTAAAATGCAACACAATTTCTTGTTTAGCCATTATCTAGTCATGGTCTTAAAAAGTCTCATCAGGGTTATTTAACATTTTATCCCTCTCATTTTGTCTTCCAGGATCTTATATTACAGAAGAAGACGATTGGAAGAAGTGTAATATACTACTTGACGACCGACGCTCCAGCCATTCTATTGATGAGAAAAACTGCAGCTTCTCTGAATGACAATGACTATAGTTAGCAGTGACAGATGTTGCTTCAAGATACGTTCAAATCCTCTTTTTCAGCATTAAATTGCATTGCTCTCACCGCTCATGCCTAAAAGGTTCAAAATCAAATCTTGTTGCTGCTACCAAGGAAGCTTCGGTAGTGAATGACGTTGTTCTTGCAGCTCACGCCTAAAAGGTCGAGGATCGAGTCTCTCCACTTCTACGAGAGATAGATCACGTCTTCTACATCATTTTGGTTAACTGCTTATCTAAACATGCAATGTTAGGAATCAAATCTAGAGCTGGGAATCAGTCCTAATGCATGAGTATGGCATAACTTGCAAGTGGCTCTGGCATCTTAATATCTCTAAAAATTTAACAAAAGAAAAAACAAATATTAATGAATATAAAATAAATCAATATGTAAAAAAAAAATCAAGTAGAAATAAAAAAAAGCACGTGCTATTTGCCATATAACACTTATAGCACACAAAGTGAGCTATTTTACTTAAATTGCCTTGTTAAGTAAATGGCGTAGAAAATGCACTACACTATATTATAGGTTATAACACACTATTTTATGTTATTGACATGTATACTTAGAAGTCATAGATAAAAAGAATACATTAAAAGTTGGGGATAGAAAGCTTTATTAGAAGACACTTTACAACAGAAAGTCATTTCTTTTCGGAGATTAGACAAAAAAATTGCATCATAAGTCCCAATAAACAGTTCTAAATATCAAACCTCTATATATACTACAACAATAACAACAACAAGCCATTATCCCACTATGTGGAGTCAGCTACATGAATCTTTTTTCTCCATTGTATTCTGTTAAGAGTCAAATTCTCATCTAAATCTAAAAAAGAAAAGTTATTTCTAATATTTTCTAACCAAGTCTTTTTAGATCTACCTCTACCGTTCTTAACATAAGTCAAACCTAATACATCTACTTTCCTAACCGGGTCATCGGAAGGCCGCCGTTTTATGTGACCAAACCAACTAAGGCGGCTCTCTCTAATCTTATCTTCCACTGGAGCTACTCTAATCTTTTCACGTATATGCTCATTTCATATCCTTTCTTTAAGAGTAAAGCCACTCATCCACCTGAGCATCCTCATCAATGTAACACTTGACTTAAATTTATGCTTCTCTTTTAATGGCCAACATTCTGCACCATAAAGCATTGCAGGTCTCACTACCATCTTATAGAATTTTCCCTTAAGTTTGAGAGGGACTTTTCTATCACACAACACGCCCGACGCCTTCCTCCACTTCAACCATCCAACTAGAATTCTACTAATAATATCCCTATCTATATCACCATCACTCTAAACAATAGACCCAATATATCTAAAATGAGTGCTCTTATTAATGACTTGATCGCCCAAAGTTACAATCCCCCCACTAGATCTATTATTACTAAATTTACACTCCATATATTCAATTTTAGATCTACTCAAACGAAAGCCTTTAGACTCTAAGGTTGACCTCCATAATTCAAGTTTATTTTCAACCCCCTCTCTAGTCTTATCAACAAGAAGAATATCATCAGCGAAAAACATACACCAGGGTACAACCTCTAGCAAATGTCTAGTGAGAACATCCATGACTAAAGAAAAAAGATATGGGCTTAAGGCTGGTCCTTGATGTAATCCAACTGAAATAGGAAAATACTTGGTCAAACCACCTTGTGTCTGAACACAAGTAATAGCTCCTGCATACATATCCTTAATGGCTTGAATATAAGCATTATTAACCCCTTTCTTTTCTAGAACTATCCATAGCACTTCTCTTGGAACTTTATCATATGCTTTCTCTAAATCAATTAATATAATATGTAGATCCTCCTTATTCTCTCTATACTTCTCCATCATCAACAACAACAAAAACAACATCAAGCCTTTATCCCACTACGTGGGGTCGGCTACATGAATCCTTTTTCTCCATTGTGTCATGTTAAAAGTCAAATTCTCGTTTAAATCAAATAAAGAAAGATCATTTCTAATATTTTCTAACCAAGTCTTTTTAGGTCTACCTCTACCTTTCTTAATATAAGTCAAATCTAAGATCTCTACTTTCCTAACCGGGTCATCGGGAGGCCGCCGTTTTATGTGACCAAACCATCTAAGGCGACTCTCTCTAATCTTATCTTCCACTGGAGCTACTCCAACCTTTTCACGAATATGCTCATTTCGTATCCTATCTCTAAGGGTAAAGCCACTCATCCACCTGAGCATCCTCATCTCTGCAACACTTAACTTAGAATTATGCTTCTCTTTTAATGGCCAACATTCGGCACCATAAAGCATTGCAGGTCTCACCACCATCTTATAGAATTTTCCCTTAAGTTTGAGGGGTACTTTTCTATCACACAATAAGCCTGATGCATTCCTCCATTTTAACCATCCAACTTGGATTCTGCTGATAATATCCCCATCTATTTCACCATCACTCTGAACAATAGATCCAAGATATCTAAAACGTGTACTCTTATTAATGACTTGATCGCCCAAAGTCACAATCCCCTAACTAGGTCTATTATTACTAAAATTACACTTCATATCTTCTGTTTTAGATCTACTCAAGCGGAAACCTTTAGACTCTAAGGTTGACCTCCACAATTCTAGTTTACCTTCAACTCCCTCTCTAGTCTTATCAACAAGAAGAATATCATCAGCAAAAAGCATACACCAAGATACTTCCTCTTGCAAATGTCTAGTGAGAACATCTATGACTAAAGCAAAAAGATACGGGCTTAAGGCTGATCCTTGATGTAATCCAACCGAAATAGGGAAATACTTGGTCAAACCACCTTGTGTTTGAACACAAGTAATAGCCCCTGCATACATATCTTTAATAATTTGAATATAAATGTTATTAACTCCTTTCTTTTCAAGAATTCTCCATAGCACTTCTCTTGGAACTTTATCATATGCTTTTTCTAAATCAATAAATATCATATGTAAATCCTCCTTATTCTCTCTATATTTCTCCATCAAACCTCTTAATAAATGTATGGCTTCCATAGTAGACCTACCCGGCATGAATCCAAATTGATTTTGAGAAACATTAGTATCACGCCGCAACCTATGCTCCATAACTCGTTCCCATAGTTTTAAAGTATGACACATTAACTTAATTCCTCTATAATTCGCACAATCTTGTGCATCACCTTTATTCTTAAAAATAGGGATTAACACGCTCATTCTTTACTCATCTGACATCTTTTTAGTCTTCAAAACAGTATTAAAAAGTTTAGTAAGCAAAGAAATTCCTTCTTCTCCTAAGCATTTCCACACCTCTATTAGAATATCATCAAGTCCAACAGCTTTTCCACCCTTCATTTTCTTTAAAGCCTCTCTAACTTCAGTTTTACTAATACGCCGATAAAAACAAAAAACTTTATTTTTATTTAGGGTGCTAAGGTCACTACAATCAATTTTATTTTCACATTCTTCATTAAAAAGTTTAGCAAAATATCTCATCCACCTTTCTTGAATATCATCTTCTAAAAAAAATATTTTTTGATCTTCATCCTTAATACACTTCACTTGAACTAAATCCTTACTACTCCTATCTCTTTGTTTGGCTAACTTATACATATATCTTTCTCCCTCCTTAGTATCTAATCTATTATATAAATCACTAAAAGCTAAACTCTTTGCATCGCATATTGCTTTCTTAGATTTCTTACGTGCCTCTTTATATATTTTCCAATTATTAGAATTTTTACAATTAAACCAATTTTTATAACAAATCTTCTTATTTTTAATCTTTTCTTGCACATTTGGATTCCACCACCAACTATTTTTACTATTAGGAGTTTTTCTCCATCAAACCTCTCAATAAATATATAGTTTCCATAGTAGACCTACCCGACATGAATCCAAGTTGATTTTAAGAAACATTAGTATCACGTCGACACCTATGCTCCATAACTCTCTCCCATAGTTTTAAAGTATGACACATTAACTTAATTCCTCTATAATTCGCACAATCTTGTGTATCACCTTCATTCTTAAAAATAGAAATCAACACACTATTCTCCACTCATCTGACATCTTTTTACTCTTCAAAACAATATTAAAAAGCTTAGTAAGCCAAGAAATTCCTTCGTCTCCGAAGCATTTCCACACTTCTATTGAAATATCATCAGGTCCAACAACTTTTCCACACTTCAATTTCTTTAAAGCCTCTTTAACTTCGGTTTTACTAATACGCCGATAAAAACAAAAATCTTTATTTTCATTTAGGATACTAATGTCACTAAAGTTAATCGCATTCTCATAATCTTCATTGAAAAGTTTAGCAAAATATCTCATCCACCTTTGTTGAATATCCTCTTCTAATAAAAGCACTTTTTGATCTTCATCATTAATACACTTCACTCGAACTAAATCCTTACTACTCCTATATCATTTTTTTTATTTTTTTATCTTTATTTTTATTATTATTTTTTTACTACTCCTATCTCTTTGTTTAGCTAACTTATACATATATCTTTCGCCCTCAGTATCTAATCTATTATATAAATCATTAAAATCTAAAATCTTTGCATTGCAAATTGCTTTCTTAGACTCTTTACGGGCCTCTTTATATATTTCCCAATTATCAGAGTTTTTACAACTAAACTAATTTTTATAACAAATATTCTTATTTTTTTATCTTTTTCTGCATATTTTAATTCTACCACTAACTATTTTTACTATTAGTAGCTTTTTCTTTTGATACTCCAAGCACATATTTTACAATATTCTTAATAACACTAGCTACTTTTTCCCACATAACATTAGAATCCTCATGCACAGAGAAAATCTTAAGATCTAGAATCTTACTCTCAAAAAAATATATTTTTAATATTCTTTAAATGTCCTCATCTAATCCTAGAACAATGATTTACTTTATTTTTAATATTCTGCCCCTTCATCTTAAAGTCCAAAACTAATAAGCGATGTTTGGTACATGTTAGACCGGTCCATAGTAGATCGGTCCAATTACAACCGGTCCCTAGGGGACTGGTTCTTATTTACTCTAAGAGGGGCGGCGATAAAGAGAGGGGGAGAGGAGTGGGGTCCACCAAAACTTTAATTCAAACTCTTTGGAGGGAAAGGAGGGGACGGCAAGGGCTCCTTAGTCATTTGGCTTGATTAATTAATTGTATGCTTTAAGTAGGATGAGCGAATTAGGGTTAGGGTTATGTTTTGATTATTGAGTTCTCTTGGGTTTTTCTTCTTAATTTTTTGGGCTATGAATTTATCGTCTAGAGATTGGGAGAGAATAATCCTTCTCTTGAATTGAGGATCAATTGTATCTTGCTTTGATTTTGCTTTCTGTTAGTTTGATTCTTGCAATAAAACTACTATTTGGTGTGATTTTCCCTCAGATTTTGTGAGTTTGTTCGCTGATTTTGTCTCTATTGATAGAAATACTTAAGATCTACAAATATTTCCTATCAAATTAATATCAGAGTAAGTCTTGGGGCCATCGGGGGTTGAATATTTTTAAAATTTCAGCGGCAAAATTTCATCCAGAGAAAGGAACCCTTGTTGATTTTTAGATCAAAATTCAAAAATTTTGATAGCAGCCAAGAAGGTAGATGCGTTGGAAGAACGTTTGAAGGAGAGATAAGCCAAATAAAAGCCACGGTGGAGGATCGAATTTCATCCGTGGAAGATAATGTTTCGTCTGTGCAAGACAAAGTTTTTGATCTTCATTTAATGGTGAAGAAGTTATTAGAAAATAAAATCCAAAATGCGGCATCGGAGGCGAAGGGACCAATGGGAAGAACTACGAATTTCGATTTTCGTAGGAGGGAAGACGATGTAGAAATCATTGAATATAAAGGAGGAAGGAGGAAGGTATGTGGAGAGACATGGAAATAGGGAATAAGGAGTAAGGGGTGCCGGTTGGGAGAAAAAAGAGAAAAATTATGGTAGGATGGGTGCTGATTTTGGAGAAAAGAGGGTAGGAAGTAAAGAGAAGTTTGAAGATGAACATGTAAGGGATGATCGGGATACATGGGGAGAGCAAAGCACTTGGGAAAGGGGAAGTGTGGAGGAATACGGGGAAACGGGAGAGCCAAAGGTGAGGAAGCTGAAGATGCCAATTTTTGAATAGGAGAACGCTTATGGCTGGATCTACAAGGTGGAGAGGTACTTCGCTGTAAATGGGTTGACGAATGAAGAGAAATCGACAGCAACAAGCCTATGTTTGGAAGGAAAAACATTGTCATGGTTCCAGTGGAGGTACTAAAGGAGACCTATATGGAGTTGGAGAGCATTCAAGGGCTGTTTATTAGAACGTTTCCAAACCGATGGGGGAGAGGACTTCTATGAGTAGTTTTTTTCACTGGTGCATGACCGATCAGTGGTAGACTATCGGGAGCGGTTCGAGCACCTAGCCAATCGGGTGGAACAATTATCAGAGACTGCATTAGAGGAAAATTTTATGAAGGAGCTCAAGGCAGAGATCAGAGCGACGGTGAAAGTCATGATACCTCGTGACTTAAGAGAGGCCATGAAGTTGACACAGCTAGTGGAGAATCAGAAGAATCTAGAGAAGGGATCCAGGAGCAGTAGCTCAGGAGGCACTTATAGGATGACGACCACCCACTTAGCACCCAAGGGCCTTGCAACAGGAGGATTTCGTGAGGTCACCCAGAAGAAGACAATAGGAGGAGGGAGCGTGGCAAATTTCAAGAGGCTAACGGAGAAGGAGATACAGGAGAAGAGGGCAAAGAGGTTGTCTTTCAGGTGTGATGAGAAGTATTCCCCAGAGCATAAATCTGGGGACCGAACTCTTCAGGTTCTCACCATCTGTGATGATGAGGAAACTGAGGAGAGAGAGGTAGAGGAGGACATAGAGGAGAAAATGCATCTGGATCTGACAGAAGTTTTCCTGAACTCGGTGGTAGGATTCACCACGAATTATACCATGAAGGGGAAAGGGGAGATAGGGGACAGGGAGGTGATGGTTCTGATTGATAGTGGTGCTGCCCACAATTTCATTTTCACTCAGGTCGTCGACCAACTAGGAGTGAAATTGGTGGACACTAGTTGTTCTGGCGGGATGATGGGTACATGAAAGGTGGAGAAGGCCAGGGGATCTGTAGAGGAGTGGTGTTGACCATCCAGGGGATTCAGGTAAGGGAGGAATTTCTCCCACTGGAGTTAGGAAGTATAGATGTCATCCTAGAAGTGAAGTGGCTACAGACCTTGGGGGACACCAAGGTCAATTGGGGAGCACTCACGATGGAGTTGAGGGTGGATGGAAGAAAAGTTGTGATCAGGGGAGATGCAGAGCTATCCAAAGCCATGGTGTCACTCAAAACCATGGTGAGGAATATCAAGGTTTTCAAAACCGGACCGGACCGGACGGTTCGACCGGTTCAACCGTGAACCGGTCCGGCGGGCGGTTTGGTTTACATTCGGAACCGGGTGGCTTTAGAACCGGATGAAAACCGCTCCAAAACCCGGTTGAACCGGGTAGCCGTCGAACCGGAGGGTTCTAAAAGAACCGGCCGGTTCTAAATTTTGTGAATCTCAGCCGTCCATCCACGATCCAACGAGCGAGGGAAAAATTTTATGTATAGACTATTGCTACTGCCCTAATACTCATTCGGCGGACGGTATTTCGACGACTCCAAGCAAGGTATACGAGATCAACTCCTCCATCCACCCGAACGACTCCTGCGACCATCTTCGACCATCTCAGCCGTCGGCGCACTCCTCCGACCTCGACCAGCCACCGGCGTACTCCTTACCGTGAGATTTAACTTTGTATTTTACTATTTTGATACTTCTTTCCATGGTTGTTTGGTTTATACGACGACTCCTCCAGTTCGTCTCATCCGTCGGCGTACTCCTTAAGTTGGGGAAGAAGTTACGTTTGGCCGCCTACCCAACCGTCGAGCTCGGACATTGCTATATCCCGACG
This sequence comes from Dendrobium chrysotoxum, assembly GCA_019925795.1. Taxonomy (NCBI): domain Eukaryota; kingdom Viridiplantae; phylum Streptophyta; class Magnoliopsida; order Asparagales; family Orchidaceae; genus Dendrobium; species Dendrobium chrysotoxum. Next base: position 14,845,519 of record CM034314.1, read on the forward strand.
CAGGTTCTTGAAGTTTATATTTTTGAGTAATTTTTTACACATTTATGCTTGCATTTCTTCTCCGAATCGTATCGATATGGCTTAGTTATTCTACTTTGTTTATCCTTTATTTTTACCTCTTCCTTGCTGTAATGGTAGAGAAATACTGTGCAGACATCATGATTTTAGATTTTTAATTATGGTTTTAGCTGAGAGATCATAGTGGAAAATTGTTCTCTATTTTTCTTTGAAGTCTTATTATCTTAGCAAAGCAATCTTGTTATCGGTATTTGGAATCCCAATTGTGTTCTGTTTTCGGTTTTCCTGATAGCTCAAATCGCCAAATCGGTGAATGGCCACAGCTTTCAGTAGAGAATGTAAGCCCAGTTAGACGATTATATAACTAAATAAATCTGAAGCTTAATCAAATCATATCATAAGTACTGTAAAGCTTAGTTGTAATATAGAAAATTCATAAAAACTGAGCCATTGGTCTCCAAATGAAGTTTATTTGCCTTGTCAGTAGTTTTAAACATTTTATAAATTATTTTTTTATTTATACATAAATATAATTTCTTAAAATGTTGAAATATCTTTTTAATGTCAAAATCTGCAGCCACAAAATCTGCAATAGTAATAACATGTAGTTATCAATTAAGTAAACTTGTATAAAATTTTGTTGCTTGTGTGCGATGACCTTATTTGTCTTGTTTTTTTAATTCTCTATATTTGCATAGATTTCACCTATTTTTGAACATCTATTTATCCCACAAGAGTTGGCATTCTGTTGCTTTAACAAAATAAAATTCTGTTGCTTGTGTGAGATGCTTTAACAAAATATTTTTTCAATGGAGTCATTCTTCTTTTTGTATGCTTTTGTGTTTTGAGATTTCAAGTGCCTGATTTGATAGGTAACCTGTAGCAACTACACTTTACCCCAAGCAATAGGAAAACTCAAAAGAAGAGATGTCATATATTCCTTCTTGTAGAGTATAGTTTTTTATATATAATAATTCAACAATTTGTGGACAAGAACATTCCATTTCTTAGTCTTTAGCTCTTTAAATTTTATGGACCATAGTTGGCTTACCGATACATTCCATTTCTTAGTCTTTAATTCATTATGTTACTCATTGAATTTTTTTTTACTTTAGTTGAAAATGGAAGCACCTGGAACTCAGAGTGCAGCTTCTAGTTGTAGTGTACGTGAGAAAGTAGATATTGCGTGGAATTATTTCATTGAAATAAAAGGAGCTGATGGCAAGAGGCAATACAAATGTTTGCATTGTAGTATTGCATACAAGGGAGGAGGAATAAATAGAATGAAACAACATCTAACAGGAGTTAAGGGGAATATATCTGCCTGCAAGAAGGTCCCGCATGATATTCGATATCAAATGCAGGAGAATTTGAAGGAGATTTCAAAAAGAAAACAACAAACATAGGAGGAGTTGGATAGTATACCATTTCCTGTTGATGATGAAATAGAGGAAGGAAGAGATTCATCTTCTCTACCTAAATCATAGTCCTCTGAAGCACATTTAACAGAACTTGCTAAAGGGAAAAGAAAGCTTGCTGAGATTGACACTTTCTTTTCTCCAAGAACCAAACCAGGATCACAACCTTCAATTAAAAGTGTCTTGGCATGTAAAGAAGTAGTCCACCGTACAGACATAGCTGTTGCAAAATAGTTTTTTGATTGTTGCATCCCTTTCAATGCCGTAAGTTCACCATATGCACAGAAAGCTGTGGATGCTATAACTGCCATAGGTCCTGGTTACAAGCTCCCATCTTACCACAATATGAGAGTTAACTTACTTAAGGATTGCAAAGAGGAGTGTAGGTCACAAGTCAGAAGTTATGCAGGGCCTTGTTGAACTACTTGGAAATAAGGATATTTGTCATAAGCCTACACTTGCAATGAATGAGGTCAGATTATTCCGAGATTGCTTAGAAAGTTTTGGAAAATCAATTTCTCTAACGATGGTAAAGGAAATGCAACCTGGTACTTATCTTTTCATTGTCAATGCTTATACCTTTTTTTAACATATATATGCTTATTTACTAAGTTGTCTAATGTCACATTATGTAGATGAGTGGTGGAAAATGTTTGGATCAAGTGCTCCCAACTTGCAAAAAGTAGCTATAAGGATTCTAAGCCAAACATCATCATCATCAGGTTGCGAAAGAAATTGGAGTGTTTTTGAACAAATTCACTCAAAAAGACGCAATCATTTGGAGCATCAACGATTAAACGACCTCGTTTATGTTCGGTATAATCTAAATTTAAAAAATAGGTATAATTTTATTATAAGTTTATAACATAATATGTGTGTCAATATATCATATTGTATATATGTATAAATGTCACTAAAATTAATAAATTATTGTTTCATTCTTAGGTTTCAACTAAAAAAAAGAAGTTATGATCCTCTGAACTATACTTGTGTTGAAATGGTAGATTTTTGAGTGCTTGATGAGGAATCACCTGCAGATCTTCACTTAGAGGAGTTGGAATCCGAGATATATGAAGAGGTTACAATACCTGTTGTTGAAGAAGCAAATATAGCATCCACTCAGCCTACACCTGGTAAGCTAGTGAAATATGAATATATCATTTAAATAAATTAGAAAAGTACAATCTTATTTAATATTTTTTAATTTGTTGGTGAAGGTGAACTAGAGAATGAAGGTGATGGAGATGACATAATTGGCTTCAATGATTTAGGTGCTTTTGTGGCTGCAGATTTTGATGAAGCGGGACATGAAAACTCAACTCATGAGGATATCTTTCATGAAGAAAATTAGGATATATCATATATCTGATATTCCTTTTGTGGAATTATTAAAATTATTGAACTAAGAAAGAGAAATATTAGCAACTCTATATATGTATTATGAATGTGTTCTCTCTTTTTTTATCAGTTACTGTAAAATGTCACAATTTTATTATAATATTTTGCTTATTTACTTCATATTATATGCTCATTTTCAGAAATTTCAAATTTTAGCTTCACTAATTGAAGATAGAAACTATAAGATATCAAAATTTTCTTTTATACAGTTTATAGAAAGAGAACTGAAGATGATTTGCATTCCTCAACACACAATAGAGCTCGACAAAAGGTATGTATTTTTAAAAAAATTTTCGTTTGGTGAGTTATTTACTTATTTATGAAATATTTGTTTGTGTTTTATTGACTTATTTGATGCCACATTTATATTGTGTTAATTTTTTATGTTTTATAAATTTAGTTGATGCAATATTTATGTTATTTGATTAGTTTAATATGAAAATGGAATTTAGAGTGAAGTTATTAGAGGAAAAATTTTTATTTATTTTATAATTTTTAATAATATTATTATTTATTACGTCATCCGGTTCGACCCCGGTTCGACCGATCGAACCGGTCGAACCCCTCCTTCTTCCGGTTCATTGTCCGGTCCGATTTTCAGAACCTTGAGGAATATCCAAGAGGTGGGGGAAGGCTATTTGGTGGAGTTGCACAGATTGGAGGGAGTTAGATTGGGGGAGAGAGGGGACATACCCCTCTCTATACAGCTATTGATCCAGCAATTCTAGGAGGTGTTTCAGCTACCTCAGGGATTGCCTCCACTAAGGGAGCAGGAGCATGCTATCACCTTGAGAGAAGGTGTATCACCCATTAGTATCAGAACTTACTGCTATCCTCAATTTCAGAAGGATGAGATTGAGAAGTTGATTAGAAAAATACTGGATGCGGGGATTATCAGGCCCAGTGTTAGTCCTTTTTCCAGCCCAATATTACTAGTTAAGAAAAAGTATGGTAGCTGGAGGTTTTGTGTGGACTACAGGGCGGTGAATAAGGAGACTATGCCAGACAAGTTTCCTATACTTGTGATTGATGAGCTCTTGGATGAGTTGAGTGGGGCAGTGATCTTCACCAAGATAGATCTGAAGTCAAGATATCATCAAATCAGAATGAAGGAGGATGTGCCAAAGATTGCTTTCAGAACTCATGAGGGGCATTATGAGTTCCTGGTGATGCCCTTTGGCCTCACTAACGCCCATGCCACATTCCAATCTCTCATGAATAAAATTTTCATACCTTAGCTTAGGCGATTTGTCTTGGTGTTCTTTGACGAAATCCTAGTGTACATCAGGACATAGGAGGAGCATTGGGAGCACTTGAGGAGGGTGCTAGAAGTGTTGCAGGAGCATCAGCTAAGGGGCAACCAGAAGAAATGCTGTTTTGCCTGGACTAGTATGGAGTATTTGAGTTATATTGTGTCCAAAGAGGGGTTGCAACAGATCAGTCAAAAATTGAGGCTATGTTGAGATGGCCATTACCTAAAAATCTGAAGGAGCTGAGAGGATTCTTAGGACTAATAGGATACTACAGGAGGTTCGTGAAGGAGTACAGCACCATAGCATGACCACTAACAGAACAATTGAAGAAACAATTAAAGAAGGATGGATTCCTGTGGAGGGAGGCAGCCACAACAGCTTTTGAGAGTTTGAAGAAGGCTATGACGACTATACCAGTCTTAGCACTACCGGACTTCACTCAGGTGTTCGTAGTAGAGACATATGCTTTAAGCTATGGATTGTGGGCAGTTCTCATGCAAAATCATCGACCCCTTGCCTATTTTAGCTAGGTGTTGACAGCTAGGGCTAGGCTGAAATTAGTTTATGAGCGGAAGTTGATGGCCATTGTACTAGTTATACAGAAATGGCGGCCCTACCTGTTAGGTAGGCATTTCATTGTCAGGACGGACTAGCAGAGCTTGAACTAGTTGTTGGAGCAGCGGATGATGGCAGAGGAGCATCAGAGGTGGCTATCCAAGCTGCTAGGTTATGATTTTGAGATCCAATACAAGCCAGTGGAGAACAAGGCGACAAATGCCTTGTCCAGATGTATGGGGGAGTTACAGGTGATATCAGTGTCAATTCCATTAATGTTAGATTGGGAGGCCATCAAGGAAGAGAGTGCTAGAGATTAGGAGTTGGGGAAGACCAAGGCTGATTTACTGAGGGAGGGGAGTAGCCATCCGAGGTATTCCTTGGAGGGGGAGAGACTTCTGTACTAGGGGAGATTTGTTATGCCTCAGACATCAGTCCACATTCCACACTTGCTCCAGGAGTTTCATGGGAGCGCTGTTGGGGGACATTCAGGGGTGCAGAAGACCTACAGGAGACTAGCTTCAAAGCTGTACTGGAAGGGGATGCATAAGGATGTGGAGGAGATGGTCGCCAGGTGTGAGGTTTGTCAGAGGAACAAGTACATGGCTATGTCTCCAGGAGGATTATTACAACCACTTGCTTTACCAGGTCAGGTATGGGAGGAGGTGTCCATAGATTTCATCGATGGGCTACCCAGATTAGAGGGCTTCACAGTGATCCTGGTGGTTGTGGACCACTTGAGCAAATATGCTCATTTCATTCCCCTACGACACCCATACACCGCAGTGATAGTGGCCTCAACTTTCATCAGAGAGGTGATCAAGCTGCATGGAGTACCGGAGGCTATAGTGTCCGACATGGACAAGGTGTTCCTCAACCATTTCTGGAGGGAGCTGTTTAGATTACAGAGGACAGTATTGAAGAGGAGCACCGCCTACCACCCACAAACAGATGGGCAAACAGAAGTGGTCAACAGGAGCTTGGAGACTTACCTCAGATGCTTTGAATCAGAGACACCCAAGTTATGGGCCAGGTGGTTAACATGGGCTGAGTATTGGTACAACATCTCTTATCATTCTGCTTCTCAAATGACGCCATTCAAAGTATTGTACGGGAGAGATCCACCTCACTTGGTGCATTTTGGGCATAGCAGCACTCTAATTTCTTCAGTGAAAGAGTATTTGGACGAGAGGGACAGAATGTTGGATGAGTTGAAGAGGCATCTACTGAGAGCTCAACGGATTATAAAGAAACAAGAAGATAGGCATAGGAAAGACATCTAATTTGAGATAGGGGAGAAGGTGTTCTTGAAGCTCCGACCTAACAGGCAAAAGCAGTAGCCAACAGAAGGAATGAGAAGCTTGCCCCTAGATACTTTGGGCCCTATGAGATATTGGAGAGGATTGGAGCGGTGGCATACAAGCTGAAACTACCACCAATGGTGACTATACATCATGTTTTCCATGTATCTCAGTTGAGATTGGCCATTGGAGATTATGCAGCCAGTTCGGAGTTATCGGTGACACTCACTGAAGATTTAGAGGTGATTTTGAAACACTTGGAGTTGATGGGGGTTCGCCAGAGAGAAGATGGAACTAAGAAAGTGCTGATCAAGTGGAAGAATATCCCGGACTACGATGCCATGTGGGAGCCATACGAGACGGTGAAATATTAGTTTTCTTGTTTTCACCTTGAGGACAAGGTAATTCTTTGGGAGGACAGTATTGCTAGACTGGTCCCTAGTGGATCGGTCCAATTACAACCGGTCCCTAGGGTACCGGTTCTTGTTTACTCTAGGAGGGGCAGCAGCAAAGAGAGGGGGAGAGGAGTGGGGTCCATCGAAACTTCAAATTCAAACTCTTTGGAGGGAAAGGAGGGGGCGGCAAGGGCTCCTTAATCATTTGGCTTGATTAATTAATTATATGCTTTAAGTAGGATGAGGGAATTAGGATTAGGGTTATGTTTTGATTTTTGAATTCTTGGTTGTCTTGGGCTCTAGATTCATCGTCTGGAGATTGGGAGAGAATGATCCTCCTATAGAATTGAGGGTCAATTGTATCTTGCTTTAATTTTGCTTTCCGTTAGTTTGATTCTTGCAATAAAACTGCTATTTGGTGTGATTTTTTCTCAAATTTTATAAGTTTGTTCGCTGATTTTGTCTCTATTGATAGAAATACTTGAGATCTACAAGTATTTCCTATTAGTACATAAACTTTTACTCAAAATAATTTTACAATATTTGCAATTAATATGATCTATTTTTCTTATAAAAAATAATCAGTCTGAGTTTTACTACATCCATTCTTATAAGTGATGAGATGCTCATCGTTTTTCTTAAATAAAATATTAGCAATTATAAAATCATAAGCTAAAGAAAAATCTAATATGATATTACCACATTCATTAGTCGCTCCAAAGTCATAGCAACCATTAATACTTTTAAAATCATCTACCTCTCTACCAACATGTCCATTTAAATCTCCTCCAATAAAAATTATTTCTTCGAGATGTATCTTTTGTATTAATTCTTCTAGGTTATTCCAAATTTTAATTTTAAACATATATCTAAACCTATTTGAGGAGCATAAGCGCTTATAATATTAATAATCTTAGCATCAACAATAATCTTTAAAGCTATAATTCTATCTCCAATTCTATTAATTTTTACAACATTATTATTTCAAACTCTTATCTATAATCACACCTACATCATTTCTAATACGACTTCTACTAGAATACCATAGTTTAAATCATAAACTATCAATCTCCTTAGCCTTCTCTCCAACCCATTTAGTTTCTTGAATGCAAAGAATATTAATCTTTCTATGGATCATAATATCTATTAATTTCATTAATTTTTCTGTAAGGGAACCTATATTCCAGGTTCCTATCCTAATTTTAGGATCAAGGACTAGCTTCTTTGCCCACATCCGCCCATGATGTAAGAACCCTTGCCTATTTAACACTGCACCCGGGCGCCGATATTGTTGTTATTGTTGACATGTTGTTGTAGAGCCTGAAGCATATGTAGGTTGATTCATACCTTGAGTAGATTTTCAGCTGAGGCACTGTCAACCAAATCTGAAGGGTGAACCTGCATACAAAAGGGGTTTAAATGCCTTAACTTGATATTGGACAAAGGAATCAGAAATGAGGCAATTTAATAATGAACAATGAACAAACCTCACATGGAATAATAGAGTCACTAAAAGAAGACGCGATTCCATCCTTAGGAGGCCAAACTCCTGAAGCTGGGAATAGTTGTGGACAGAGGTAGTTGAGCCTTGCTGAAATTCTTGCACTTGATTTAAGGATAGGAATTTTCATATTTTTCCTAGAAAACATGCAACTTGTAAGAGATTTGGATATGTTATCATCTTGAACAAAACAGATGAGTTGGGGTAATCTCATCCCTATTTTGAAGTTTCCTGAAGAGTAACACTATTTAATACTCAAGTCCACCAGCAGATAACATTTTCAGAAAACCATAAATAAACCATATATAGACCTTCGTATAATAACAAGCTCAAAACTGGCCAGACTTCCACAACTTATTTAATTAAATGACTTGATATGAAATAACATAACAAGCAGGCAACTATAAAGACAACCGCTGGCATTCCATCAAACATTAACATGAATTGCCTAATCTCAGCAAACTTTGAGCTATTCAAAACATTCAGGTAGAACCCCAATCTTCGTATATCCCAGAGGATAAAAATGGGGACAAATAACTATTAGTGATACACCCTAAATCCTAACATTAGAAGACAGGCCCCCGACTTCATCACACGATCAAATGCTTTTATGTGGTTAATACACCCCAAGCTGAACGACAGAAATTCCTCACCTTAGTGATCAATGAGACATTTACTTACTGATCAAAGAAAGAATGATGGCAGCTAAGTCACCCTGCTATGCTTGTTGAGAGAGGGAGAGAGAATTCCAAAGAGAAAGTCATATCCAAATCTTGTTTTAAGGATAACCTGGAGTGTCTATCTTAGAAACATGATGACCTCTAGAAGCATGTGTTTCATAGATGCATAGGCAAGATTGATGCGTCAAAATAAATATATAAATAAATAAAACAAATTTATGGTTCAAAATTTTAAATATATCGATTTGAATGGTATGGGTGTAAATATCCCAAAAAAGCCCGAGCAAATCAAGTTATAACAAATGCTACCAAAACTTACATCTCATGCCCTGCCATGATGTGTTGTGCTTTTCCAAACCTCTTCATCCATATTTGATAATCAGCTTTCTTTGTTACAGAAGCTGGTCCAAGGTGAATTACACAATTCACTAATTTAATGCCATTTCTTTGACAATCCGGTGAATCTACATAGTAAGAATTGAGAGATTGTGTAGAGAACAATTCCTGCATATGTGATGGCGTAGGACAGTCTACAAGAAGGACTACTGGACCAGGAATTGAAGGACCTAAAACATCGCTAGAATGAACCTGTATCATATGAAAATAAAATGACACCAGTTTCCAAATAATGTAAGAAAATTAAATATAAATATTATAAGAATTTACTAAAGTATATCCTTACATCTTGAAAAGTACATTCACATACTAGAGTTTTTTTTTTTTAATGAATGAATATCCTTAATTGGACTATCAATAGAGAGGCCGCTATGATGATCGGTACAGGAATATGGGGCAATGGACCGGGTACACTCATGAAAGAGGAGGTAAAAGTCTGCAACTAAACCCAAAACTACCATAAAATCACAATTCTCTGAACCTACCATAATGTTAAAATGGTCTGACATAACCGAGTTCCCAAGCTGTAATTCTCGATATTTTGGTCCAGGTTTCAACCCAAGGGATGCAGCTTTTTCTGGATCAAATTTTCCCTTAATCTCAGGTAATTCACAAGTGTAGACCACCGCAACATCACCAGGTTTCATAGAGGAGTCTGTTTCACCACATAAACCACACAAGCATGGTGTTAGATGAAACAATGATTAAACGTAAGGTGTGCACGAGCAATAAAGTCAAGTTAGAACATCTTAAAAGTAACAGCTGTAAAAGGATCTTTAAACCTCCAGAACAGTTTGGCCTCAAGGGAATTGCTGATAAACGGACAACCTCATCATCTATAAGAATAAACGGATCAACACAACAATGCGGTGAATGATCCAAAACTGCAACTTCATTAGCGCTTTGCATTTCCCCAAAACTACGTGTGTGCACCATGGCAGCATTTGGAATAAATGAACGCATGGCATCAACAAGATATTTAAGATCAGAAGGACCCCATATATTAACCTGTATCACAACTAAAGTGGATAAAAGTTGCAATTGTAAGACAGGCAAAAATATCGCATGATACTGTACACAGTGTTGGTAGAATATAAAGTTGATAGACTTACTGACATTCCTTCCTCGCCTATCCCAGCTAGAGTAAGCAGAAGACCTGTTACAAACAAGAGATAAAAAAACCATTAACTACATGCAATCATGAAAATGTTAGACCGGTCCAATTAGACCGGTCCAGCCGGGACCGGCCCAGGCGGAACAAGGCGGACAATGTCCGCCTCCCGCTACAGGCAAGCGCATGCAAGCCTCCCAAGGAGCAATTTAGGAAGGAATTTTGAGGGGTTTGAGAGGGAAAATTGAATGTAGGGACTGTTTAGGGATTTCCTTTTGATTTGTATGCATTAAATATTTTGTTTTCCTAGGGTTAGGGCATCTTGAATTTGGCTGAAATTTGAGATCTTTTAGGTCTTTTGGGCTCTAGCGGCGTCTAGAGATTTGGGAGAGAAAGATCCTCCTCTCGAATAGAGGATCAATTGTATCTTGCGGTTTTCCGTTCCCTTTCATCAAATAATACAAATTATCTACTGTTTTCGTGTTTTCGTGTGGCTTTTGGTGGAGATTTCTCACGGTTTTCCGAAGATCGATAGGAATTACTTGAGATCTTCAAGTGTTTCCTATCAATTGGTATCAGAGCGTTGTCTTGGGACCATCGGTGGCTGAAATTATAAAATTTTAGCGGTGAAATCACATCCGGAAGAAGATCTTCTCGTGGTTCTTGGGAAGAAATATGGCCGAGAAGAAGGTTGAAGTTTTGGAAGAAGAAATTGCGCAACTTAAATCAGAGTTGGAGGAAAAATGGTCTGATTTTCAAAATCAGATTTCATCCAATAATAAAAGGATGGAAGAGAAGTTCGCCGTGATGGAAGAGATGTTAAAGAAATTGCTTGAAGCCAAAATCAAACCAGTGACATCGGAAGCAAAGGAAACTATCGGCGGCCATGGAAGAGATGGGAACCCTAACACGTTTAGGGGAAGGGAAAATCCAGAAGTGGAGATCCTGGAGGGAGAAGATGGAATGCCTCCTCTAGAACCACTTTCTAGAGAGGAGAGGAGCAGTGACTACGCAAGAAGGGGTGCTGAATTTGAAAGGAGAGGGGATTTTGATGAAGGGTTTGGTTATGATCGCCGGAGGGAAGATCGTGACAATTGGGGAGCACCTCCTCTTCAAGGAATGGGAGGTTATGGAAGATTTAGGGGAAATTGGTGTGACCCGAGGGTGAGGAAACTGAAGATGCCAATCTTTGAGGGGGAGGATGCGCACGGGTGGATCTATAAGGTAGAAAGATATTTCGCCGTCAATGGGTTGACAGAAAAGGAGAGACTGACGGCGGCGGGCCTATGTTTGGAAGGGAAGGCTTTGTCTTGGTATCAGTGGAGGGACATGCGACGACCCATACGGAGTTGGAGAGAGTTCAAGGATTGTTTGGTAGAACGTTTCCGAACTGGCAGGGGAGGAGACTTCTACGAGCAGTTCTTCGCCTTGACACAGGAGGGTTCAATGACGGAGTACCGGGAGAGATTTGAGTACCTTGCTAGCCGATTGGACCGCCTTCCTGAGACAGTGCTCGAGGGAAATTTCATGAAGGGGCTGACACCAGAGATCCAGGCAGCGGTTAGAGTAATGAGGCCTCGTGACTTGGGAGAGGCTATGGGACTAGCTCAGTTGGTGGAGGATCAGAGGCACCTGGAGAAAGGGGTGGAAGGAAGCAACTCAAAAGGCACGTACAAGATGGCCACCACCTTTTTGACACCTAAGGAGCCGACACCGGGTACCTTTCGGGAGACTCCGAAGGAGAAGACTGCCGGCAGAAGACCTGGGGACAACTTCAAGAAGCTCACAGAAACAGAATTACAGGAGAAGAGGGCGAAGGGGATCTGTTTCAGATGTGATGAGAGATATACGCCGGGACACAGATGTAAGGACCGAACTCTTCAGGTTCTTGTTGTTTGTGATGAAGAAGGATGGGAGGATGGTGTCGTCTTTCCACCTTGCGGACAAGGTGGATCTTTGGGAGGGGAGTATTGTTAGATCGGTCCAATTGGACCGGTCCAGCCGTGACCGGCCCAGGCGGAACGAGGCGGACAATGTTCGCCTCCCGCTACAGGCGAGCGCACGCAAGCCTCCCAAGGAGCAATTTAGGAAGGAATTTTGAGGGGTTTGAGAGGGAAATTTGAATGTAGGGACTGTTTAGGGATTTCCTTTTGATTTGTATGCATTAAATATTTTGTTTTCCTAGGGTTAGGGCATCTTGAATTTGGCTTTTGGGCTCTAGCGGTGTCTAGAGATTTGGGAGAGAAAGATCCTCCTCTCGAATAGAGGATCAATTGTATCTTGCGGTTTTCCGTTCCCTTTCATCAAATAATACAAATTATCTACTGTTTTCGTGTTTTCGTGTGGCTTTTGGTGGAGATTTCTCGCGGTTTTTCGAAGATCGATAGGAATTACTTGAGATCTTCAAGTGTTTCCTATCAGAAAATTGTCCCTTATCATCCCACTGAAACTTCCACGCAGGAAATTAATCAGGCATTAGTCCAGGCAAAGATATTTTAAAATAGTGGTTCACACCATAAAAATTATCATTTTTTCCCCTTCTTTTCTTGCTCTGGTAGTGCTCCTGCTTTTGGAAGGAGGTGGGGATACCATAAGCACTAACCTGGAAGACCTCCTGCGGTTTCTGATGACACTCGAGTCAAGAATATATGGTCAACCTAAGGAAAGAGGAACATAATTACTGAAAATATGTTAAAAGCTAAAACTTTGAATAATGAAAAAGATGGAGCGTTTTAAGAAAAAAGAATTTCACCATATTAACTAGAAAAAAGCACCTAGAACCTATGGTACAAAGAAAACAAAAATTTTGTATTGAGTGCATTGAGCTCCCACCAATGCGGGGGATAGGGAGGATTGATGCACATATTCTTATCCCTGCATTTGCAAAGAGACAACTTTCGTGATTTAAAACATGACCTCAAGATGATAATTTTCTATCCTGCTCTTATGACATTAGGCAGAAATTTTCAAGTACATGGCTTTAAAATTTGTTGATGCGGGGTAGCTAACTTGTATGTCCAAAATCATCGGAGTTAGAAATCATCCAACATATTCCATAGACCTGAATCTAATTGTTCTATCTATTATATTTGTCCATTGCTCTATTTCATTAATGAAAACAATTTAATCTTCAAGCACAAGTATTTTTCAAACCATATGCAAAATGAAATAAGTTGAGAAAATTATGAATGGAAAAAATGAGTAGAAACTCATAACATTATCATATAAATAGATCAGAAAACAGTAAAGCTTCTTCATATCGCAAATCACAGTACCTTTGATAACTTGATTTTGTGCTCTGTGCAGAAACGTTGCAATCCCTAAAGCATGAATAAAACAATTTGTGACTAATTGTTCAGTAGGACAAATGTCAAAAATAAATCATAAAAAAACATAAGACTAGAACATTACGAAAGCTCCTTGGAGAAAAACATTAGCAGATCCAAGACCTAGTATATATGGCTGTCTTATTTTATTTTCCATGTAATCATGATGTAAAACAATTGTTTTTATGAATGAAAATTTCACTTATGGAAGTAAAATGATTAACTCAGACTACGAAGCTTGACTATGTGTGGAATTATTTGTAGCCAATTCATTTTTATCATTTATTTCAAATTAATCCATCTTCAAATCTCTAAAATCTTTTTCTCTGTGCTTTAATTGATTTGTTCATAGTTTGGACAACTAATTGCTGATTCACAACAAAGCCATATTTGGTGATCTACATCAAACAACATAGCCATATTTGGCGATCTATATCAAACATATTCAAGAAATTGCAGGTGTAAGCAATCTCATCTCCCTTTAGTTTATGCTTTCTAAGGTTTAGGCGGTTTTTCACACGTCTAAATCATCTGATTTTTAATTGTCTTTGACCATAGATTTTAAGCGTGTATTTGTATAATATATTGTTGACCTCACTTTTGGTGAGATCTGACACTTTACCCTTCCCTTAGGAATCTCCTAGAAGCTACATTTTCATACCTTAGAGCAGAAATCGCCTCTAGGATTCCTTTTAGGTGGACATCCACCAACTAATTCAGCCCACTGGGCTAGAATAGATGGCTTATATAGGTTGACTTGAGCTTATCCGATGAATTCACACCTGGTTTCCTTGTCAATTCAACCTTAATCCCACAGGTATAAGATCAATTGAAGCTTATCAAACCGACTGAAACTTTTATCAATTTGGTTTGATTAGAACTGATTGTATTTGAGCCAAATCAATTTCAAAAAATACACATAAGTATATATGAATACATAAATATGTATAAAATTTTATTTAAACAAAATTGAATTAAACTAGAGTACATTAATTAAAGTTAATTAATTAAGATTGAATTAGCTCGCAATGAGCTAATTCGATTATGGTAAATCAACTTCAATTAAATCTAATTAAAACCAAGGTTTAAAATTGCGCAATCGGGTATTAAGGCATTTTTTGTTCATAAGGAGATGCGTAAGCCTCGAGGAGCGAGCCTCAAAATAAAAAAATTGTGTTACAACAAAATAAAGGTTAAAAGTAATTTTTTATATAATAACTAAATAATATGTTAAGCGAATAACATTAACTTTCTATTAAACTATGAAATAACAAATTGTCATACATATGAAACAAAAATTGCATAATACATAAAGTGGCAAATAATAAATTACATGAAATAGAATTAAAATCTAAATATTACAAGAGAAAAATAATATTAAATACATGAATTGCATAAAAGTATCATATAACATTAAATTTAACTCTACATTTGTTCTTTCTTAGTTCCCTACTCATCCACATTTAATTCATAAAGAAAGCTTAAATAGTTGGCAAAAACTTAGAAAACATATGTACTGCCATCACTGAGGGGATCTTTATTTGAGACGTCGCCATGAGAAATTGGTCTCTCCCCTACCTCATCCTATGAAATCCAATGACTCACAATCTGCTTCAGTCATCTTCCTCTTTCATAAATATTTTTATTAACATAAATATAAGATAATACTAAAAAAAAATTAGAGGTGGTGTTGGCATCAAGCTTTCAAGTGATTCCTAATGGTGATTACGACGGTGGTGGTTGTGGCAAAAATGGTAGGATGGAGATCAAGACAGTCGAGCTGAAGTTATTGCGGCTCTGGGGTACATGAATGTGTGATTTGATCAGGGCTTTAGTTTAGAATTTAGATAAATTTTAATAAAAAAAATATAAATCGGGTGAGGCATCAGCCTCACGCTAGGGATGCAAGGCGGGCCTAAGCCAAGCTAAGGCATAAGCCTTATAGAAAAAGTTTAAGGCATAAGCCTCGAGGCATTTTCACTAGAATTGCGCTAAGGAGAGCCTCAAACTAAATTCACTTGAATCCATTTAAAATTAAACGCAGCTTAATTCAATTGGATTAATCAGGTTTATCATTTTCAAAAGTAGCATTTAATCAACTCATTACAATCACCCAAAACCCTTCTAAAAAAAATATAATCAAGCAGTTAAAACAAAAGTGTTAGACAGACGCAACAGCTCGCCACCCTCTTCTCCCACGTTATTTGCCTTCATCAGCTTATTCAGGCCCTCAAGGGCAGTGCCAATGTTCTACCAGTCATTAGATGAAGGATTATAAGGGTTAGGAACATAATCCACCAATTCCCTCCCCGCATTTTGCTAAAATGGGACATGATGTTCCGTTCATTCATCCTTGGCAAGAGAGGCATGGGTTCTTCCTCTTTTGGCTCGTTCACCCAGGAGCAGACATAGGAGAGGGACTGGGGCTTTTCATTTTTTCGGGCATACAAGAGGCGAGGGAGAGAGAGCGGGAGATTGTGGGTTCTGTTTCAGACTGCTGGAAACGAAAGGAGAGGGGGGGGGACTTCTCTTCCCATTCGGCTCTATTTTTTTCTTCTTTCTGATTTCCTGTGATCGGTTGGTAGCTGAAGAAGTTCTTCTCAACTTTAGCATGTGGTTGCAATTTGGGAAATTGAGAAGAGGGTTTTTTTTATTAATATCCTCTTAAGCTTATTAACATCCTTTCATCAAGTTTAAAATGATTTCTTGTTTTGGGGCTCGTTCCTTCTTGCTCTGTACTTTTTTTAAACAAAAGAAAAATAAAAGAAAAAAGTGGATCAATAAACAATTGAGTTGTAGGTTGAATGATATCTTCCAATATCACCAAAACTTCAAGGGTGACAGCCATTTGCTTGAGTCTCTTTGAAAGAAGCAGTCTATGATGGTCATTTGAATTACATATAAGTTTTATTTGTTGACAACTTCATTATCAGGCTTTTAAATGTTCCTGTTGTTTATTCATCCTCTCTTTAATCTCCAAATGTAGAACACCTTTATTAACATCCTTTCATTCTAAATATGTATATGAACATTTCTATGAAATGAGTAGGGAAATGTATACTAAAAGTGGGTTGAAAGTGATGTACTGTAATTTGATATGATAATATTGAAATATAATATGTGCTGAAATGATTGATAGGTTGAATATTTACTAGAATGTGATACTGATTTGACTAAAAGGATATACTGATTGATATCATATATGTGAAATAATAACCCCCACGTGATTACCTCAAGATTCACTGATGAGAGTCATAAAGAACTGGAGAATGATGGAGTTATAAAGAGTCAGGGCTACTGATTCGTGTGCTTCAAGGGGAGTTATAAGGAATACATTGATTGAAAGTCTTAAGGGACGACTGATTAATAGTCATAAGTGCAGGAGCAAGATACCCTCAAGATACCCTCATCTGAATATAGAATATTGATTATTGATTACTGACAACTAATACTGATTACTAACTGATACTAACTATTGTTACTGATACTGTACAGACATTGACCTTACAGATTAATTTATGTTATTGCTTACTATTACTGAATGCGAATATTGATACTACTGTATAACTGCATAACTGATAGGCTGAAAAAAATGATTAAATGCTACGACTGAGTGAAACTGATTGAATGATAAAGACAAAATGAATTGATTGATTGATACAGGTGACTAGTACATATAACATATATTGATTCATAACATACTTTTTTCTTGCCTTGCATTGATTTTAGTCATATAATTTTAGTTTTTTGCTGGCCTTTTATGCTCATTTGGTAGTTTCTATATGTTTACAGGAAAGGGTAGGAACCATGTAGCATAAGGCATTGGATGGCATGCATAATTTTCTTTCTGCATTGTTAGTTTAGTTTTCTTTCAGTTCATCTGGGTTATGTACATTCTTTTGTAACCTATGAAGGCTATTGTACATATTGTTTTGGACTCTTGATGAAAAATATAAATATTGATTATAGTAATGTGAATTATATTTTTTCACAGTTTATATATTTTTAATATAATTAATTAGCTCTGGATATCAAATTAATCTAGTTGTAAATGACTATTGGTTGTTATGGAGAAATAAATAAATGAAAAGAGAAAAAGAAATGAAATTCTTTCAAGTTAGATCCCGGGGCGTGACACCCTCTTTGGTTTAAAGTGGTTTAATCGAGTTTTCTGTAAGCTAGTTCTCCTAGAGATTCATTTTTCCAGTAATTACACGGAGAACTTTGGATCCAACAACAACAAACAAATGTAGGCATGCAGAACTACACCCATAACTTAGGAATGACCATATGAACAATAATTTAGGCTGGCATGCACCAATTCCAAATGAATGGCTAATGCCTAGAAGGCATATTTTCCTTTTATTATTTGGAAAAGAGAATATACTCACGTTACAACAGAGATGGCCAAAAAATAGCAATACAAGAAAAAGAAACTAATTTAGCTTTGCAAGCATACCTCCCCAGCATTAAATATAAACCTCTGCTTATCAAAAAATAAAAACACGGATGGTGAGGTGTCCTGCGTGTCCATTCCTGTGCCCAAAATCTGCCAAAAAAATGTAAGAAGGAACGCATCCAGCACATCATAGCAAGGAAAATGAACTTCTCAAAACAAAAGCGACAACGACACCATGGATATGCTTCAGACGTAAGAAATTATACGTATAAGAAGTTGGCTTACACCTCCCCGTTCACCAAGTTAGAATGTAACTAAAAAAAAATTAACACGTTAACTCCACAGCAAGAGATTAAAACACTTTTCTTCCAGAAATCTCAAACAAATTTTAACTATCAAAGAACGTCAAATACGTAAACAAAACCAAAACACTAAACCGATTTCGTTCCTCGAAAGAAAAAATCTCCAAGTCAATAACCGATGCAAATAACAAAAATTCACATCAAGGAAATCCCGATAAAAAGAAAACGCTCACCTGTACATAACAAATGGTGTTTACAGGGTTAAGTTTTCGACTCTTGAGCTGGAGAGTCTTAGGCCTGTCACTCTTATCCCTCCCTTCCGCCCGTTTTTTGTTGAATCCAACCATCCCCTCCTCCATTTCACGCACCGGAGGGGGGTCTCTGTCCTTACTCCTCTCCTCTCTCAGCGTACTGTTTCCCCTCCTGTGCTGAAAATGCCCGCCACCGCTGGCTGGCCTCCTTGCTCTTCGACCGGAATACGAGAGCACTGTGAGCGTAGAGAAGTGAGAATACAGTAAAACCCTAGGCTTGGAGAGGAGGGACGAAGAAAAGGAGAATCTGCAGAAGGGATTTGGGCAAAGAAAAGAGGAATAAGAGCAGAGGAGTCTCAGGTTGGAGATTTGTGACATTGCCTTCGGATTTCCTTGCAGAGGTTTTAAAGGTTTTCGAGGGTTTTAATTGGAGTCGCCGCTCGAACAGAATAGCTGATTGGGTTCGCGCTTGGCGTGCAGGAAGATTGGCTTAGCCGTGGGCCCGCTCATATCAGCACCAATTAACTGGCATTATATGCGGGAAATTTAATTGGCGGATTTTTATTTATTTATTTATTTATTATGACTTCTAAGCTAATTAAGATAAATTCTAAGACTCAAATTTAAAATCTCTTTGATAGTCAAAATCTACAACTAATAGATCAAGATGAGATGTGTTAATTATGAGAGATTTACATATATAGTATTTGAAATTTTATTATTCATATATGTGTGGACTTTACGGTTGGGCTGCTAGATCTTTTCCAAGTACTTTTGGCTGCTATTGTTTGCGGGGAATTTTTTGGGCCGGACAATGATGATGAAGCGGACTTCCTTGTACTTGTGCTTCCTTGGAAGGCCTGGGCTTTGCTTTGGCAACCTTGGTAGCTTGTCTTAGTTTATGCTTGTTTTGTTGGCTAGTTTTTTTAGTAGTTGATTCCTTTTCCTTATGTTTTTTGCTTTCAATGGATGATGCATTGCCTAGGCAACCAGGTGAAGCTCTATTTTAGTTGGTTTTTTATGTAGGAAGTCTTTGTTGCCTCCTAAGTCTGGTGGGCTTTTAGCCCTTCCTTTTTTTGTATCTTTTCAATTAGCTGTTTGTTTTTTGAGGCTATTAGTTTTTTAACTTTAGTCCTTAGTGCTCAGTGATGTGTAATTTTCACTTTTTTTGTCCTATTTTTTTGGGACATCTCTGTACATCTCCTTTTTAGTAATGAATATGGGTTCGCTCAAAATTTTCTTCAAAAAAAAATGAAATTTTATTATTTATATATTTTGCATCATACATTTCGGTATTTATTTATATCACATTTAAAACATCTTAAATATCTCAAAAAAAGATTTTTCTTCTCTCCTATTAATGACGCTGCTTATTAGCATGGAATTTTCTATTTCCTCCCTCCTAATAAAATTGTATAAAAAAATGCCTAAATTTTCTCACTTGACGTTGAATTTGAGGAAAAATTGTTAGGTGCAGAGTTCATATGTCGTCTGGAATTCAATCACGTGAAGACATGTGAATTTTTTTTCTCTCTTTTATACACAAGATGTGTATAAAAGAGAGAAAACCTATATGTCTTCAGGTGATTGGAGTCCGAACAAAAATTCAATCACATGAAGAGACGTGAATTTTTTTCTCTCTCTTGTACACAGAGTGTGTATAAAAGAGAGAAAATCTACATATCTTCACGTGATTAGAGTCTGGACAAAAAGTTACGACCAGGCTCCGCACGTAATAATTTCTCAAACACGAGGGCTCCCCTTTTCTCTCCAAAGTGCTCACTGCATTTACTCTCCATCATACACTAAATAACTCTCCAATGGCTAAAGATGCCTTGTGCCAAATTACTCTCCTTGTGGGTGAACTCACCTCAGGCATTACCCACTTGCAAGTATTTTGTCTTGAGAACCAACTGCTGCAATCAAAAGAGAGGCACTGGTGGAGATATTGGTAGTGTTTGGCCCATCAGCACCAATTCATACAATGCCAATTGTGTCTTGTTGCGTCTTGGAATATTTGCAGTGGTAGAGAAATATAAAGTTTAATGTCTTAGCTTTATACAAAAATCCCATACACAATCAGATAAAAGAGAGGGTGTAGCGTTCATAAGAGACA
Organism: Dendrobium chrysotoxum; assembly: GCA_019925795.1. Lineage (NCBI taxonomy): Eukaryota > Viridiplantae > Streptophyta > Magnoliopsida > Asparagales > Orchidaceae > Dendrobium > Dendrobium chrysotoxum. The sequence continues at coordinate 14,865,939 of CM034314.1, forward strand.
CAACAATTTTTATGTGGAAACCCCTAAAAAGGGGAAAAACCATGGGGCCTGACCCAATTTAAATGAATTCACTAGTATTTACAGTTGATTACAAATAAGGCCTTTCTTTAGGGGGAAGACATTAGCCTAATGTAGCAATTATACATCATATAGAGTGTGTTACATGGTAGGAATTGGAACAATCAGTATTAACATGTTTGTTTGGTTGGCATGACCATAGTTGGAGGGCATCGAAAGTTGAAAAGAATGTAGTTGGGTGATAGTGGCCAGAAGAACCATAGTCGGAGGGTGACGAAGATCAGAAAGACTGTTGGGCAACGAAGGTTAGAAGGACTATAGTTGGCGGGTGACAGAGGTCAGAAAGACTATTTTTTGGCGAAGGAGGTCAGAAGGAACGTAATCGGTGGGTGACAGTGGTCAAAAATATCATTATCTGGTGATGGAGGTTAAAAGGATCATAGTCGGCGGGAGATAGTGGTCAGAAAGCCCATTGTCTAACGACGGAGGACAGAATGATCGTAGTTAGCAGGCGACAGTGGTTAGAAAGATCATTGTCTAGCGATAGAGGTCAGAAAGACCGTAGTTGGTAGGTGACAGAGGTCAGAAGAACTGTTGTCCAGTGATGGAGGTCGTAAGGACCGTAATCGGTGGGCAACAGTGATAAAAAATATCGTTGTCTAGTGATGGAGATTAGAAGGATCATAATCGGCTAGCGATAGTGGTCAAAAAGGCTGTTGTTTGATGATGGAGGTCAGAAGGACCATAGTCAGCAGACGATAGTGGTCAGAAAGACCGTTGTCTAGCGACAGAGGTCGGAAGGACTGTAGTCAACGGGCAACAGCGGTCACAAAAGACTGTTGTATGGTGACAGAGGTTTGAAGGATCATAGTTGGGCGACGGAGGTTGTAAAGATCGTAGTCGGGTGAAGGTGGTCGGAAAGATCGTAGTTGGCAGACGATAGTGGTTAGAAAGACCATTGTAGGCGGGCGACAATTACCGAGGGGAAGTCCAATGGTAATTAGTGGCCTGGAGTAAGTCTGGCAATAGTTGGTGGCCGGGCAGAAGTCGTGTGTTAGTTGGTGGCTGGGCAGAAGTCTTACATCAGTCTGTGGTTGGGCCGAAGTTTGGCGTCAGTCGATGGCCGGGCAGAAGTCTGGCGACAATCGGTGGTCCGACGGTGGTCGAGGAGTCTAGTGGCAAGAGAACTTTAATTTCTCTCTCTTCCTTGCTTCCCCCTACTTCCTCCTCTGGTCCTCACCCTTTCCATGAGGAATGCAGGGTATATTTATAGTTTGCTAATAGTGGCATGGCCAGTAAATAGGAGGAAGATTAAGGGTATATTGGGAGTGGTTTGAATGAACGGCCGATATTGATCCCCTTGATTATAAATTGTTTACTGGGCATTTGAATGTCTTAATGATATCATAATTTGATGATTTTGGTCTCGTTGAATTCTTCTCGTCGAGTCGCTCGATTTGACTATAAGCATGTCATGTTTGAAAACCATTTGGTTATCCAATTTATGATTTGAACCTTTCAAATGACTTTCAGGTCTTTGATTTGGACCAATTTGGGCTCAGATTGGGTCGAATTTTGTGTTGGTGGGTTCGTATTTTCGATACATTCAGTTCGATTATAAGTTTGCAGAAATCAGAGTTCGGATGGTCTCGAATTTAATTTTGGAAGTTTTCAACTTAATTTTGTCTCGAGATTCGTGTCCGATCAAGATAAATTTTTGATGATATATCATGTCTATAAATCCCTCAACATTCATATAACAATTGAATATTGTCATAATCAAACCCACAATATCCAATTTAACAATGAATTTATAGAGAGTTCTTTTTTATATTGAATGCATAGATAGTTCTTGCTCATATCCATCCAAAATAACTCTAACTATATACATTCTGGGAGATGTGTGATATATTTATAACTATTTCTACCTTGATATGCTTGAACTGACTTTATGTTTTGGTTGGTTGAAGTTAGGTCATCATTTGTTGCTTGATTTTGTTTAGAATGAGTTCGAGTTATTTGACGACATCCGTGAGCACCCAAGGCCATCAAATATATGTTTCTAGCATAGTTGGATGAATTAAAATTATATATTCACTTTAGGAAAAACATCGATCATTGTAGAGTTTTTCCGCCTAAATTTCCGTCGGTTAGGTGGCCAAAAATTTTCGATGGTTGTTTGCCTGAAAATTTCAACAGAGAAACTCCACCGGTGATTAAGTGGCCCGTCATTTTTTTTCCATCAGAATTCGTCGTTGGAGAATTTACTTAATCTCCGACAGATTTTTTTCGCCGGAAAGTTCGCCGGAAAAGGCTCTATTTCCCCCAACCCGTCTTCTTCCTTCATTTCACGTTCTTTCTCCGAAAATCGAAGGTTTCGCCTGCTCCGCCGCCCATCGTCATTCCAAATGATTTTTTGCTCATTTCTTCCTATTTCTTCGAGATTTAAGAGGTAAAACTCGTTCTCTTCGCTCATTTCTTTTTTTTAGAAAATTTGAACTGTTAGAACACAAAACATTTGACCCTCTTTGATTATTTTTGAAATAAAAAGTATGGCAAACATTTAGAAACTTTATGTTCCTAAAATAGTTGTAACATCATGTGGAAATGTTGTTATAAGTGTTTTTTTACTTATGATTAGGATCTTGGGTTGAGATTTAATTAATATTAGTTTGTTCTTATTTTTTATGTGGAGATTATTGTGCAATGAGATTTAGGCTTCGTTTGGGACGGTTTTTTTCTTGCTTCTTGAAGCAGCTTTATAGTACAAAAATTAAAATTTTTGTACTATAAAGCTGCTTCAAGAAGCAATAAAAAAGTCGTCCCAAACGAAGCCTTAATTAATATTAGCTAAGAGAGTTAATTAAAAGCGTCGATGATCCATCTAAGTACAAAATTGTAATGGCCTTTAGGAATGTTCTTAAGACTTATAATTGCTAGCACTTTAATAATTTTCTTACATTTATTATCATTATTGTCATTATGAAAAAGTGCGTGTTATTATTCTAGGGTATCATCAAACTCAGGATTCTTATAAAGCGCTAGATTGTTGAATTTTGAAATTTATTAATGCCTTTGAAAGCTATTGAATATCAATCCTAATGACAAAATATTGCCAAGCTGATCTTTAACAGTGAATATTAGAGCTCTTGTTGTGGCAGCCCATAATAATAACAGATTTTTCTTCAATTATTTTATTTTTAAAATAATTAATTGAAGGTCCATGTGAATATCCGAAATGAGAGATGTTGGATGTATACTAGAACATTACCGAGACGAAAAGCACTGACAAATGAATTTATTGAAGGAGTTAAAAATTTTACTCACGTGATATGTCAACTATCTTCATTTAAGTCAGATGAAATGTTCAGATGTTCATACTCAAAGCACTAAAATAAGGTTATCTAAATCCGATGAGGTTAAACTTGATTTGTATCGTAAGAGATTTATCCCTGGATATTGATTTTGAACCTCACATGAAGAGTATAAGCCACATACAGACACTCATTGCTCTCCCTCCACAATTTCAGGAACACTCATTGCAATTTGATATGTTAAATAAATGAGAAAGATTATTTGAAATACATTATTATGTGCAGGTTTAATTTCGTAAGGCAACCCACTCATAAGATTTGAGACATTATAAAGAGTTGATATCATGCTCCATACTTATTTTGGAAGAAAATTTCAAAGGAGGTTAGAGATATGTGGTTCGGGAAATTCAAGAAATAATTATGATATTTTTAACATGTTTAAATAATTTTATACTAATATCTTTAATTATAACAATATTTAACAGAAAGGCTTTAAATGGTTGCTTGATCATAATGTGAGGATCATAACTAATTATGACAATATTTAACAAAAGGGATACATTCATTGACATTAGGTCTAGCGAGCGCCCATTATAGCTTGGAGAGGATGTATGGGGTGATCTAACCAAAGCTTGGGCCACCCGGAGTTCACTAAGAAGAGAGAGAGAACATAACAAATAAAATAGAGCATCTGACTGTAGGGGTTTAGGAAGCTCTCTCCGCACTGATGGTTCAGTGTCTCATACTGAGCATAGACGACGATTGGTAAATGATTTTCCTTATTTCACATATATGTTTATTATTTTAACTATATTCTCTTGCAGAAAGAGATACTTAGTCAAGAGCCTGCATTGTTGGAGTTGCATACACAAACGCACCAACACCAAATTGATCATTAGTGGGTAAATGAGAAGGTGAAGAAAGCTCATGTAAAAATCGAATTTTCATAAGTGATCATAACTAATATGCAAATAGAAATGAATTTTTATGGACTTCATCTCTCACGGGATGATTTTATATGAATTTGGGTGAGTCAGTTTTCTATTGTTGAGGGACCATCTTTAGGATCGACGCACTACTCCGACTATCATACGTGGTCATAGGTTGTTGGAGTGAGGCAAAAGAGGAATGTGTATGGATTAGGTTCCTAGGAATATGCATATGAGACAAAATCCATCAACCTCAGCACTATTTGGTGATAGTATAATTGAATATATCGTTAGCCAGAGAGTGGCTGCTCTCACCAAGGAGATATAGGAGATGAGACAAATACAAGAAAACATGCTGACACAATAGTCCGAGATGCAGGCAGATGTGCGATCATACCTAAGCCAAAATTGAAAGAAGAAGGGTCAACAGCCTGAGCCTGAGTTTGAGGGGAGTGAAAAGACTGAAGATGATTATAATAGATTCTTATATATATTGAAAAATGTTACAAGCTTTTTATTTAAGTTGTTAATGATGTTTGGAGAACTTATTCTGAATGTGTGTAAGGATGACATTGATGTAAGATTTATGTTGCTAAATTGAACAATTTCTGTTTATAACGATTATATTTTAAAGTTTGTCAGATTTATGTTTTGAACGATTTGGAGTATGTTATTATTAGCATTATTGTATCATGATTGAATGTTTCTTGTAATATATCTGAATAAACTGTTGTAGCCTGAATTGTATTAATTATTTAAGTGAAATAATAAAGGACTGCAAATATTTTTTTAATATGTTAGAGTTTTTCGGTGGATTTCCCGCAGCATTTCCGTCAGAAACCATCGATACGGCATCGACGGACAGAGCAATCGAAGAGAGGGGACGACAAGTCCGTCGAAAATTCTAGTAGAATTTCCGACGGACATTCCACCGGTCAGGTTTCCGGAATTTCCGTTCGTTCCATCGATTTGCCGATGCCTTCTTGCTAACCGATATCCATTGGAGATTCATTGGAATTCCGCAGGAAAATTTGCCAGTGAAAAAAAACTCAATGGATTTCATTTTCCTATGCGTGATTTACTGGCATATTTTTTTCCGTCAGAAATCCATCGAAAATGCATAATTCTTATAGTAATTGTGCTCTACCAAAGTGGCACATCATCTCTAGTTTTAAACTAAACTAATTCTTATCAATCTTTTATATATATATATATATATATATATATATATATATATATATATAAAACCTATGAGATCTTCAAAAAAAATATTTCTTTATACCATGAATTCATTGCTCTATTTCCCCATAAGCATCCATTTGATTTGATTGTCTTATTGCATTCTTCGCCATACCATACAAAAGTTCTGATATTTGATTCACCTTTGAAAAATAATTGGTCAGCATAAAGCTTCTCCATTGTTAGAACATATGTTTAAATATTGTTTCCATATATATACTTTTCAGCAATAACATTATGCAAATTATAAAAATAGCTCAAATATATATATTTTTTCTTTAAATAAATTTATAGGTAGATGATTTTCCTCCTTGGCATCACATGGCTGTTCTACCTTCATATGTTAGAAATGAGAATGAATTGACCTTATAAATTTATTGTTGGATGAATGTAAGTTCTTTTTAAACCACCAAAATCTATATTATTGTATTCATTATAATGCAAATAAAAAGGTTAAAATATATTCACACATATAATACCCTTTGAACAATTTGAGCAATTTTTTTTCTGTTATATAGATAAAAAAAAAATTTATATCACAATATTTAAATTAGAATATAAAAGCCAAGCACAAAAATGAAAAATAAAGACTCAAAATGATGAAGATTCCCTTTGAATAATCAGATTAAAAGACGTCAATAATGATATTTCACAAAAAAAAAAAAAAATCTATACAAGTATGGACCTTTGTTAGTTTTGTGTGGAATCTATTTGTGTCGATTAATGGGGTTATTCAGTTGCCTTGGACCTTAATTCCATTGATAGAGCTCGCCAGGGGGTCCTTTCCTTGCATGGGTTGGGGTGCTTTGCAATTGTACAACATTGCAACGCTATGAAGTTTGCTTGCAAATAGACAAAGAACAGAGAGCTGTGATGCTCCAAACCCCAGCATCGGTGCTCCAGACCTCGGCATTGCGGTGCTGTTAGGCAGGCTGGAGATAAAGAGTTGAGCGCAACAGTGCTGCGAGAAGGTCTGGCAGTTTTCTTTCTAATTTTTTTATTAAGGGTTGCGTCTCTTGGTGGTTTTGTTGGGTTTCTCTTTATTTGATCTTGTAAGAGAAAAGTGTTAGAGAGAAGAGAGACGTAGAGAAAGTGAGATAAGAGAGATCTGTACTATTTCTCCCAAATTTTTATAGTGAAATTCTTGGTGTGGTGTGGCTCCATGGTTTTTTTCCCCCGATTTCGAGTTTTTCCACTTTAAATCCTGGTATTCTTTCTTTTTTACAGTATTTCCTCTTTCTTGTATGTGTTTGCTGCATGTTTTACTTCCCCCAATAATCTTGATGTAAGTATTTGAATAAATTTTTTTTTAAGTAGGTTGCGGAATGATGTAAACTCCAATTTTAATAAATTGAAATTGAAATGAATATTTTATTGAGACAAGCTCGACCACATAAAAATTGTTTAGATTCGAGTTCAAATGAATATAAATGAAGCACTCACAAATATAGTTGAAAATTTTGTGACACTATCTGAATGACCCAATAATCTTTGAATATTGCATGCTTATATCTCTTGATTATAATGAATATATATGCGTAAGAGCTTTGCTAGGCATACGAGATGATATTACAAGAGAAAATAAGAACAATATATATTATGTCATCAAACATATGCTAAGTATGAAAGCATTTTTATTGCACTCATCAAGAGTCTGCTTTAGAGTCATGAAATATTATACTTATTATATGCTAGAAAATTTGAGCAAGTAGAGTATTTGTTTTATGTCATAGCGTTATCTAAAATTCAGCATGCATAGATAAAAGTAGTAAGATTAGAATTTTTGTTAGAATTTTTTTTACGTGAAAAACTCCATAAAGGTAAAAAACTACGGGGCCTAGCCCAGTTGAAAAAATTCACTATATAGTAGGTGATACAAAAATCCTCCTTTCATCACAAGCTAAATAAGAGGAGATTATTTGAAAGTTAATGTCCATTTTTTCCTGAGGATCAGGATTATAGAATTAACTACAAATAGATAATCAATACCCAATAACAGAGCTTGATTTTCTTTATAAGGATTACAGGAGTATGGTGTCCATCAACGGACAATTGAAACCCAACAACAGGATTAAATCTTGAAAAGAGTCCGAAGATGGCGATAATTATTGATGGCAATCGCCAACAACGATGGTGGTTGTTAGTAGCAATAGCTGATAGTGGTTGTTGGTGGCAATATGTGATGATGTTTGTCAGTGGCGATAGCTGGAATATGTAAAAGAGCTCTCCAGTTCTGTCATTTCTCCCCCCCTCTCATGTGAAGAATGAGATTCTATTTATAAGTTTTTTTATGGACATTTTGATAATTTGAATTAGAATCCAAAATATTTCATATTGATTTCCTTGATCACGAAACATTTATTCAACATCTAAGTGCCATAATGATGTTAAAATTGAGTGATCTTAGACTAGTTGGATTCATCTCATCGAGCTGCTCTACTTGACTATAAGCATATCTAATTTGAAGATTATTTGGTCATCAAATTAATGTTTGAAGTTTTCAATCATACTTCAAGTGTTTGATTTGGGTTCATTTGGGCTCAAATTGAACCACCATTGGTACAATTGGGTTCCTCTCATTGAGATGTTCAGTTCGACTATAAACTTGCTGAAATTAGAGTTCATAAGAGTTTGAATTTAATTCCAAAAAGTTTCAGTTCCAATTTTATCTCGAGATTCATGCCAAATCATGCATATATTTTGTAGATATATCAATACTTGACGTATATATCAATGATTTTCTATCATATAGCTAATTTGCCTCATCATGCTTATGCTAGTCAGTCATACTTAAACTACCTCCTCAGATGTTATCATAATTCCATATGTATTTCTTACATTGATTATTTCCAATCTAAATAATCCAAATTGCAAAATAGATAGGTGCAGATAGCCTCTAACAGAATAATTGAAAATCTTATAAGAAGAAGGTGTGGGTAAATATACATGTGATTTGTTTAAAGTATAATTGATATATGTAGGGGTGTCAATATTTGATATGACCCAAAAACCCGACTCGAATCCGACTCAAAAGTTTCGGGTTATGGTCAACTCGTTTCGCAAATGGGTCGAGTTCGGCTTCCTGGATTCTACCCTTTTGGAAAAAAGGGCTGGGTTCGGGTTGACCAGGAAACCCAAACTCAACCCGGTTTAACCTGAGAAAATCTCATGAGTCATCTCCGTGCTGACTGCGTCTAACCATTGCATCTCGTCCTGACCTCCAGTGCTGCTATCCTGTCCTGTCCAAGCCATTGTCGTCGTCCCGTCCAAGCTGATGCCACCGTCCTGTCCCGACATCCAGTGCCACCATCCCGTCCCGTCCAAGCCACTGGCGCCATCCCATCCCGACCTCCAGCTGCCGTCGTCCCGTCCCATCCAAGCCGCTGCCGCTATCCCGTCCCGACCTCCAGCTGCTATTGTCCCAACCTCCAGCTTTTTTTGGATTAGAAGTAAAGAAGAGACGGGTTGGTAGGTCGTGTCGGGTTGACCCAAGTTCAAAGCGGGTCAGGTTCAGGTCCGAGAAAGTGACCCGTTTGGAAAAAAATGGGTTAGGTCAACTAGCGTCAGGTCAGTTTCGGGTTGGACCCGAACCCGACCCGTGACCCAATTTTGACAGCCTTAGATATATGAAAACTACTTATATGAATAAATGACTATTTTTTAACATATGGGTATGCTATTAAAACATAAAATTATAGAAAAATTAGCTTATTAATATTCAAGTTTGATTTATTTAAAATAATAGATGCTTATATGTGGCTTGTGTTTGGTTCATGTTTGGTTCATTTCTTTTAAAATGAGCGTTATCAATCAATTGACGAGCTTTATTTTTTAAATGTTCATTAGCTAAAAAAACAAGCTAATCCTACTAACAAACAATTTTATAGAGCTTGTTTACAAACATATTTAGCAAGTGTTTTCGAGCTACAAAATGAATCCGTTCAAGAAAAATGAGTTCAAAAAATAATTTTTCTTATAAATAAGTTTGTTCGTGAACACTATAAACAAACAATTAAACAAATATAAACAAACTCATTCTATTAAAAAGAATAACATTGTTGCGTCCTGGAATATTCATGGCGGTAGAGAGATATAAAGTTTAACGTCCTAATTTTATACGAAGATCCAACACATAAATAGATAAGAGAGTATGATTATAGCGTTTATTAAAAACACTAGAAATTTTATGTGGAAACCCTTAAAAAAGGGAAAAAACTACGAGGCCTGGCCCAATTTGAATGAATCCACTAGTGTTTGCAATTGATTACAAATGAGGCAGTTCCTTAGGAGGAAGGCCTTAGCTCGATGTAACAAATATACGAAGTGCATTATATAGTGGGAGTTGGAAGAATCAATGTTGATATATTCGTTTGGGTAGCAGGATGAGTGATGTAAGTCAGAAGGACTGTAGTCTTATGATGGTGGTTGGAAGAATTGTAGTCGGCAGGCGACGGTGGTTGGAAGGACCGTAGTTGGTAGGAGACGGAGGTCAGAAGGACCGTAGTCTGTGGGTGACGGTGGTCAGAAGGACAGTAGTTGACGGGCGACGGTGGCCGGAAGGACCGTAGTTAGGGGGAGACGGAGGTCAAAAGGACATTAGTCGGCGAGCAACGAAGGTCGGGAGGACTATAGTTGAAATCCGATAATGATTGCAAGAACTCCGGTGGTGATCGACGGACTGGCGAAAGTCCGGCAGTGGTCAAGAAGAACTCTGGTAGTGGTATGCGGACTAGTCAAATCCATCAGTGATCGGGAAGAACTCCGGCGGTGGTCGGCGGATGGGCGGAAGTCTAGCTGTGGTCGCGAAGTGGCGGAAGTCTGGCGGTGGTTGGGAAGAACTCCGACGGTGGTCGGTGGATTGGCAGAAATACGTTGGTGGTTGGGAAGAAATCCAGCAATAGTCAGCGGACGGACGGAAGTCCGACGGTGGTCGATGGACTGGCGGAACTCCGACGGTGGTCGGCCCGAGGAAGCTCCCAAGTTCTTCCCTTCTCTTCCTCCTTTCTTCTCCTCCCCATTTTCATGAGAAGAATGGGGGCTATCAAAAGTTTTTTGAGAGTGGCATGGCTTGTAAATATATGAAAGATCAAGGTCAAAATGGGAGTGGTTTGAATGGACGGCCGATATTGATCCCCTTGATCATGGACCGTTTAATGGCTATTTGAATGCCTTAATGATATCAGAATTCAGTGATCTTGGGCTCGTTGGATTTGTCTCGTCGAGCCACTCAATTTGACTATAAGCATGTCACGTTTGGAAGCTGTTTGGTAATTCAGATTATGGTTTGAACCTTCCAAATGCGCTTTGGGTCTTTAATTTAGACTCATTTGGGCTCGAATTTGGTGTCGTTGGGTTCGTATTTTTGAGACGTTCCGTTTGACTATAAGTTTGATAAAATCAGAATTCATATGGTCTTTGATTTAATTTCTGAAGTTTCCAACTTGATTTTGCCTCAGGATTCGTGCCCAATCAAGATAATTTTTTGTAACATATCAATTGCCCCCTCATTTTTGGACGTCAAAGCTTACAAAGTCCAAAAATATGCATCGAACCTTTTGAAAAAAAATTATATTTTTATCCCATTTGTTTGTATGGAATATAATGTTGATTAACATATACCAGAATATAAGACTTGATCATATTTTAAAGTATGAGCTAGATTAAAGGTCTTAAAGAATATTTTAAATATGATGTATTCTTTAATGAAAATACAAAATTTTGATTTATTATTCATTAGCTTATTAATCCCTCAAATTTCTTTAAGGAATAAGCTTATTAATCTCCAAAGAATAATTTTTGCACTTTTGCTTTAAGAAAATATCTCCTTTTTTTTTTGAAGGCCAAAAGGCCAAACAGCTTTCTCATACATTTTTTAATTCTTTTTATTAATTTTTGAAATTATTTTCTTTGTTTAGTATATTATAAAACAATTAAATTGAGGCTTTTAAGATTCCAAAAAATTCATTAAAAATTTAAAAAAAAATTAGAAAAATCTAGAATGACTTTTCAAATTCTCCATTTATGTATTAAATGAAAGCAATTAATTTTTGTCTCTTAAAATTTCTAAAATTATATTAAATTATTATTATTTTTTAATTTTAGAAATTTTTAGAAAGACTCTTTATCTTCCCCTTAAGCAACTATAAATACCCCCTTGGGGGCAAGAGGAGAAGCACGATTCTCTTGAACCGGTCCAAAATTTCTCTTGTAAATTGAAAGAGGAACGGACTGGCGAATTTGGAAGCCATTAATCTTCAGAAAAAGCTCGACCTTCCGATGTGGGCTTTGGTCTTCATCTAAAGGTCATCCTGAAGGAGTCGCAAGACCGTCAATATTCGGTAAAGGCTCGGTCCTCCGATGTGGGCTCTGGTCTTCATCTGAAGGTCATCCTGAAGGAGTCACAAGACCGTCAATTATGATAAAGGCCCGGTCTTCTGATGTGGGCTCTAGTCTTCATCTGAAGGTTGTCCTGAAGGAGTCGCAAGACTATCAATATTCGGTAAAGGCTCGGTCCTCCGGTGTGGGCTCTGGTCTTTTGTCTGAAGGCCATCCTGAAGGAGTCCCAAGATCGTCAATATTTGGTAAAGGCTCGATCCTCCGGTGTGGGCTCTGGCCTTCATCTGAAGGCCATCCTGAAAGAGTCACAAGAATGTTAATTATGATAAAGGCTCGGTGCTTCAATGTGGGCTTCAGTCTTCATCTGAAGGCTATCCTGAAGGAGTTGCAAGATCGTCAATATTCGGTAAAGGCCCGATCCTTCGATGTGGACTCCAGTCTTCATCTGAAAAGTGTCCTGAAGGAGTCACAAAATCGTCATTTATCAATAAAGATTTGATCCTTTAGTACCAGATGAGTATATTGGTGGACGTTGGTGGCAAACGAAGTATGATTCTCTTGTGCTGATCCAAAATTTGCTTAGATTGGTAACTCAGAGAATATTAGTGGCATAAAAGCTGATTTCTCTTGTGCTGGTCCAAATTTTCCCTTGGATTTGTAGCTCGAAGAATATTGGTGTTGACGGCTGGACGGAGGTTTGATGATGATCGATAGTCATGAAGAGATCTGATGATCATAAGTCAATCCTTTGATGTATGGAGTTAGACAGTATGTCCGATGAAAGCCTATTGATAGTGATTAGGTGATATGCTAACTTTGACGATCAAGAGGTGAGCTGATAATGATCGGGCTGCATTTTATTGAAGATAGAAGATATGTATACTAACGGACGTAGATAACTAAAAATTTGATGGAGGAGGTTAAACATTATGTCGACCGTTACTGTCTAATGACATACTAATGATGTCAACAGAGTGGAGGCTTGACAGTTTTCAATCCTTCTTTAAAGGAGCTGAGAAAGATGTTTCAAAATGCCATATAAAAGAGGTTGAGAGAATCCACCAAAGATGTATGACCTATCTGAGATTATTTGTCAGAGCATTGCTCGATGACATTAACCTGTATGGAAGAGGTCAAGAGAATTTACTAAGGATGTATGACCTATCTGAAATTATTTGTTAGAGCATTACTCGATGACGTTAACCTATATGGAAGAGATCGAGAGAATCCACCAAGGATGTATGACCTATCCAAGGTTATTTGTCAGAGCGTTGCTCGATAACATTAACCTGTGTGGAAGAGGCCGAATTGAATCCCCCTGGGATCAATTATGTCTTGAGTGGGAGGGGGAACATACCACTGGGGTATCTTGAATGAAAGGTGAAGAATGGTCTATCTTTAGGCCGTTACTGCATTTTTAAGGTCAAGATTAAGACCTTGCTCAAGGAGGAGAAGTCCATCTACAACTTGCAATTTATCGGAAGCATCATTACATTTGAAAAATTGTTTCCAAATATATTATCATGGATGTTGAAAGATTTGGAGGAATTTTTTTGGTCATAATTGCAGTCAAGGTTACCCCCCAGTCTATATATGATTTCAATAACATTGATGCAACATTGGTTGATACCTGAGGGGTGATAGAAAATTACATAAGTTTGCCCCCCAACTAGGAATCTTTTCCCACAGACGACGCCAAACTGTTGCATCCTAGCATATTTATGGCGGTAGAGAGATATAAAGTTTAACATCCTAGCTTTATACGAAGATCCAACACACAATTAGATAAGAGAGCATGGTTATAGCATTTATAAAAGACACTAAAAATTTTATGTGGAAACCCTTAAAAAGGGGAAAAAACCACGAGGTCGGGCCTAATTTGAATGAATCCACTAGTATTTATAATTGATTACAAATGAGGCACTTCCTCAGGAGGAAGGACTTAGCTCAATGTCATAAATATACGAAGTGCATTATATGGTAGGAGTTGAAAGAATCAGTGTTAATATGTTCGTTTGGGTAGCAGGACGAGCGATGTAGATCAGAAGGACCGTAGTCATATGATGGTGGTCGGAAGGATCGTAGTCGGTAGGCGACGATGGTCGGAAGGACCATAGTTGGCAGGAGGCAGAGGTCAGAAGGACCGTAGTCTGCTGGCGACGATGGTTAGAAGGACAGTAGTCGGCGGGCGACGGAGGTCGGAAGGACTGTAGTTAGCAGGTGATAGAGGTCAAAAGGACCTTGGTCGGCGAGCGACGGAGGTTGGGAAAATTGTAGTTGAAATCCGATGATGATCGAAAGAACTCTGGTGGTGATCGGTGGACTGGTGAAAGTTTGACGGTGGTCAGGAAGAACTTTGGTGGTGGTCTGCGGACTAGTCAAACTCCATCAGTGGTCTGGAAGAACTCCGGCAGTGGTCGGCAGATGGACGGAAGTCCGACGGTGGTTGGGAAGAACTCAGACGGTGGTCGGCGGACTAGCGAAAGTCCGTCGATGGTTGGGAAGAAATCTGGCGGTGGTTGGCGGACGAGCGGAAGTCCAACAGTGGTCAGTGGACTGGTGGAACTCCGGCGGTGGTCGGCGGAGAGGAAGCTCCCAAGTTCTTCCCTTCTCTTCCTCCTTTCTTCTCCTCCCCCTTTTCATGAGAAGAATGGGGGCTATCTATAGTTTTTTTAGAGTGGCATGGCTTGTAAATATATGAAAGATCAAGGTCAAAATGGGAGTGGTTTGAATGGAAGGCCGATATTGATCCCCTTGATCGTAGACCATTTAATGGCCATTTGAATGCTTTAATGATATCAGAATTCAGTGATCTTGGGCTCGTTGGATTTGTCTCGTCGAGCCGCTCGATTTGAATATAAGCATGTCATGTTTGGAAGCCGTTTGGTAATACAGATTATGGTTTAAACCTTCTAAATGCGCTTTGGGTCTTTGATTTGGACTCATTTGGGCTCAGATTGAGTTGAATTTGGTGTCATTGGGTTCGTATTTTTTAGACGTTCAGTTCGACTATAAGTTTGCTAAAATTGAAATTCAGATGATCTCCGATTTAATTTCTGAAGCTTTCAACTTGATTTTGCCTCAGGATTCGTGCCCGATCAAGATAATTTTTGGTGACATATCAAACATAAAAAAATGAAATTAGTTTTTTTATAAAATAAGATAATTTATTATAATAAAATTAAATTAATGTGAAAATATATCAAATAAAGATTTAAACAAGACCTGATCGATTTTTAACGAACTTATTCATAAGCATTGTATTAAATATTAATCGAGCTTTTTATCAAGTTTGTTCACGCACTTTAATTGATATTATTTATAAATATAAACAAAATTGAACACATATCTGTTCAAACTTCTTTATTTAATAGTCGAGTATTCTAAAATTTTTTCAAACTTAGGCTTTGTTTGGGACGGCTTTCTTACTGCTTCTTAAAGCAGCTTTCTAGCTCAAAATTTTTAATTTTTGTACTAAATAGTAGCTTTATGAAGCAGTAACAAAGCCGCCCCAAATGAAACATTATTTGATTACTTAAACAAACCTAATCGAGCCGAACACAAGTAACTTTTGGAACACTTAATTCATTTACAACCCTAGTACAATAATGCATGTATCATTATTTATTCTATGTTGACTCATTTCTTGTAAATTCAATTTTAATTTTATTAGAAGAGCAATAACTTCTTATATTTCCCATCTTGGTGAGTGATGAAAAACATTTGTTTCCATTACAATTTAATTTAAGATTACTTGTGGCAGAAACAAATGTGACAATATCAACCAAACTCTTAAAATTTAAATTTTAAGGCTCCCAAGTTTACTTCATTCTGTTCTTGAACATACTTTTTAAACATTTGTTTTTCTCTTTGGTCGAAATAATGGTACTAAAGCAATTTTTTAGTACCAAAATTTCAAATTAAAGAAATTGTCGTACTAAAAAGTTGGTTTAAAAAACAATAAAAAAGTTATGAAGCCTTAATTTCTCAAATTATGCACACAAACAAAGAACTAATAGTGGTCGAAAAAAGTACATATAATAATCATGTAAAGAAAAAAAATTGAACAATCCATCTCAGGCTTCGTTTAAGATAGCTTTCTTATTGTTTTCTAAAGCAGTTTTTTAGTATAAAAATTTCTAGTACTAGAAATTTTTGCACTAAAAACTGCTTTAAAAAGCAGTAAGAAAGTTGTCCCGAACGAAACCTTAGTTTTCTCTCTTCCCCGCATGATTACTCAGAGACTTCAGACTGGAACAAAAATTTTTACAATAAATTTTCATGTAGAATTTTGCGTAATTATGAGATATAAAATTTGGTGCATTGCATTAAAAAAAAAACAGCTTGTTCTACAAAATCTCACAAGAAATTTCTTATAAGACTTTTATTTTCTCCACAAATATGACCATACAAAATTCTTAAGAAAAAATCCATCAGAAAATTTCTTTTGAGGAATTTTTTTGCTTTTCAATGTTTATGAGAATGAGATAATGCATGAATATATATATATAATTCATCTTCATAAATATCAAAGATATAAAAATATTTCCTATAATGATTTATTATGTGATAAAATTCTTATAAGAAATTTGATCTATATGCTCAGTGCTCACATGCACATTAAAGCTTTCTTAGATTGGGGTAAGTATAATATCATTTTAGCACACTATTTTTTATATTAAATCATATTTTGTTTTCTTTTTGTTTCTTCAACAAAGGATAGCTAAAAGTGTTGATTTTCCACTAAATGGAACTCTATCATCCTACTTATATGAAAAATAATTATCATACCCTTATGTAGACAATAGTGGTAATTAATGATCTTCAAAAGCGAGATTATAAATTTTAAAATTTGATTAAAGTTTAAAAATTTTGATAATCGTGTATAGTCACGTGTCTTTTCAAGCTTTGGTGGATCATGACAGAAGAGCTCGTATTTTGTGGGTCCACAAAGGAGCTCTTCTGTCATGACCCGTTCACTGCTTGATAAATACCTACTATTGATGCTTATACAAAACTGTGATTATAAAGTTAAAAATATGATTAAGCGGTGTTCTTTTAGCTAATTTTTTTAAAAACTTTTACCCTAAAAATTACTATATTTGACTATATCTTAAAACTCTTGATCTATTATTCAATTATTCTTTTTTTTTTAAATTAAAAGAGGCTTTTTTTTTGGGTTGATCAAATCTTTTATGCAAATCACTAGTGGGCCAATGTGGTTGGCCACATTGATAAGGAAATTTTTTTTTTTTACTTAAATATGAGCAAAATGAGTATGAAAGCTATATATTACTTAATTTGAAACGAGTAAAATATAAATTTTGATTATAATTATATGTCACATTTATTTAAAAATTTTTGATTATATTTATAAGAAAAAAGGTTGTTGCAGTATTTTTTTAGCAGTGATTTAGGAACTGCTGCAAATCAAATGTTACTATTTTAACCTTTTTTTATAGTGTTTTCACCCTTAATTTAAGTAAATGTTAACCATTCAAGATTCAACTCATTACTCTCAAAAGAGAGAAAAAGTATTTATAAGGCATTAATATAAAGAAATATAAGGTCACACTTTATATTAAATTGCTATCCAATAAAGTACTTTAGAACAGCTAGAATTAAAATAAAAAAAGTCAGGTTAAATTATATATAGCATTATTGAGACACTCAATAATGGAGATTTTTGCAGACTAAAAAAAATTTTCATAATCTTTAGCTAACAATAGAGATGAAGGGTCTATTTAGGATAGTTACAATATTTTAATATTTTATAAAGATGACTGTGAAATTATTGTTAGGAAAATAATATTTTTAAAAGTACTATGAATATAAGAAATATATTTTTTTTAAATTGAAAGTCGGCTTTCTTAAAGTTACCAAACATTAGCAGCTTCTCACCACCAAAACTTTTGAAAAACAGCCAAAAAGTAGCAAGGAAATTTTAGTTACAATTTTAGAAGCAAAAGTGAAAAAGTTGACCCAAACAAATTCAAAATTTCTATTTTTTATAATCATATCAATAATAAACATTACATTATCAAAGTTTAGAGACCAAGCTTTACTCTCGATTGAATATCGGTAATGATTTGTCTGTTATTTGTGGAGTTTTTAGCAATTATAATAGTATCTCATCAAGTGTTTAAAATTCTCATTAAAGTTTCATTTGGGATAACTTTTGGTCACTATTTTTTTATTGTTTCTAAGAAATTTTTGTACGAAAAAGCAGTAAGAAAGCTGTCCCAAATAAAGCCTAAAATACTTCAATCCAAACCAATTTATGTAAGCATGCAACAAATACAACTAATTATTGAAGTATCATATTAAAGTTAAGACTCTTAACTCAACTGTGCCAAAGAACATATATCAAAATCTCCACCATTAATGAAATATATTATGAACAATAAACCAGTTTTTAGAGCATGAAGCTCCTGTAAACATATCATTGAGGAGATGATGACGTTCACACACTCAGCTCTACACTGCAGAATGGCTACTTTCCTTCATGATAAAATATATATATAATCAAACAAAATGATATATCTTTGCATTATTCATTAAAGTATACATATCTTAGTAAGCAATACAAAGCTTAAGTAACAATTCTTTTGTGTGGCTTTAGGGAATTTATTCTTTTATAAAATCTCATCCATAGTGTCATCGATCATGATAATGGGCAATTGAAATACCATCTGCTTGATGTACAATGTAACTGTATTCAATCAAGTAACAAATTCATCAGAATTAATGAATCTTTGCCTCTCCACCCCTTAAATTGATAACTTTAGCTCCAAATCTAACTCTTGCGAGTTGCTGGAATCTGATACTTGACTGTTTGATCCAGTGGAATAGCTTCTGTCATGCCTAATTCTCTTCTGCACAAAATCCTGAAGAAGAAAATGAATCATTTACAGGAAGAAAAATTATGTTTTTTTGGTAATAGTGTAGCAGTATTTGTATTTCAGCCAACCTCCATGAGTGGTAAAGTCACTGGTCCAAAATGATTTGGCTGTGATACACTGCTGCTTCTATTATTTGCATAAAACCTAGCAAAATGGTAGAACACAGGAAAACTCTAGTCAAGCTAAATTGTTTAGTGTAATAAGATAGAAAAAATA
Source organism: Dendrobium chrysotoxum (assembly GCA_019925795.1). Lineage (NCBI taxonomy): Eukaryota > Viridiplantae > Streptophyta > Magnoliopsida > Asparagales > Orchidaceae > Dendrobium > Dendrobium chrysotoxum. Next base: position 14,884,893 of record CM034314.1, read on the forward strand.
GTCTTTATATCTTATAAGTTGATATATTTTCAGATAGTATTACATATTGGATGTTATGTTGGTGGCTGGCCTCCATCACCTGCACTCTTCTTATATTTAACATTCCACTTATGATTTAGGTGATAAAGTTATATTTTTTGATTGAAGTAAGAAGCATTAGTAAATTTATAATACACAAACCCTAGTTTGAGTCTCAAGTACCTTGGTGAAACATTGAACTGAGTGTCAGCAAAAGTAATATCTTCATTTCTGCTCTCTCCATATCCCACCTGAAATCAGAAATCAGAAATAATGATGAGTCACTCTGCAAGTTAAAAGACAAAATTTCAATTCTAATAATTCATCCAGGAAAAAAAAATTTAAATAACAAGAGAACAAAAAATTGCAAAAAAAAAATCAGTAAGAGATTCAGATAACATAAAACAGGAGGGATGAACAGTAGAAACGGAAGATTATAAAGTAGTAGACCAGAGAAAAAGGTTGGAGATGAAGACCAGTTCAAGACCAGTCTTATCTCTTGTGCTTGAGTATAGACAACAAAATCCTTGAGGTTACTTGCAAAAATCAAGAAGAACTTACATAAATAATTGAGAAGTGAGAAGTGAGAAGTGAAAGGCATACTAACCATGGCCAGATTACTGGGAAAACAAGGATAAACTGATTGTTGACTGTAACTAGACATCAGCTGGCTTTGAATTCTGATCTTTTCAAGCTGAGCCACACCAAGACCTCTCTGCGGTTGCTTTGGCCTCTCCATACCGCTTTTCTTTCCTTTCCTTGAACTTCCAGTACCTGATGATCTTCCACCACCAAGCTCAATCTCTCCATGTTGGCTGCTCCCCATCTATTGATGAAGAAAAGAAGAGAGAGAGAGAGAGAGAGAGAGAGAGAGAGATGAGTTATGACAAGATAGCTTGCAAGTGAAAGGGACAGAAAGCCAAGGCACCTTTTAAAGTGTGTTGCAATTAAGAAATTTGTGCCTTCCTGGATTGTGGATTGCCGAAGATTACAAGGAGATATTCTTTACTTTTGTGTCCTTCGCCTTGGTGTTGAAGATCTCTTCCTATTCTTTCGGTTACTAGAAGCACCATGTGCAATGGATGGCTAATAATTAATAGCAAAAGACTGACTTAGAGGCAAGATTTGATAGAGATACACTTAGCTTTAGGAGTTTTCTTTCATTAAATGGACCTCATATAACGTTTTGTAACTCAAGATGCATCTGTATACTTTATTGCATGCCTCATCACTGGTAGCTAGATATTGTCATTAAAAACCTAGTTAACATAAAGGTAAGAATAAAATTATTCTTTTTACAGGCAAGACAACCGAGGTACACTTCTAAATTTAGAAGCTATTGCAGCTCACTTTGGTCTATTGATTGGGAGCTTTAACTATCAATCAAGAGGTCTTGGATTGAAGTCTTACGTATGTGATGTATGTGTGAGTTTACCTTAATTGACCTAAATATCTCAAGAAAAATAAATTTAGAAGCTAATGATTTAAAAACATGCGGTAGTTAATATAATGTCCTTCATAGATTTGTTTACACATCTTGACAACAATTTTCAAGTTTCTTATAGAATAAATTCGCTGGCAATTATTGTGTGTGTGTATGTGTGTGTGTGTGTATATATATATATTGCTCATCCCAAAGTTTTGGAATATTAAGAGAAATTATTATGATGGAGGTACGATCAAATTTAAGATCTTTAACAACTTTTAAGTTTTGTTTGGGATGACTTTCGTACTGCTTTTTAAAGCAACTTTTTAGTACAAAAATTTAAATTTTTGTACTAGAAAACTGCTTTAGAAAGCAGCAAGAAAGCCGTCTCAAATAAAGTCTTAAATTTCTGATCAACTAAACTCATTGACACTAACCTATTCTCTCATACACATTTGTGTGTGTCCGTATATGTATGTATATATACATATATTAGTTTCTTGGTGGATGAGAAGAAAGAAATAAGATTTCATAATTCATAATAACCTAGATTGATTCAATCACGTGGAAAGATCTACAATGGGACAAGTCTACCAAATGATTGGTTATCTTTACGTCAGCTAGCACATGTGCTGAAGCAATACTATAATCAGCCCATTACATTAATCAGATCCAGCAAAATTTCTTCTAGCAGAACTTAATGAGTTATGACTAGCTAGCGACGACTCCGTAGTCAGGTTCTCTAGTTCGAGCTAGAAGAATTACAAAGGCTTCTACTTAATTATCATTCAAGGTCTCCATAAAGGATTAGACTGATTATGTTGGCTCTTGGGGTACCTCAACATTCACTATAAGAAAAAAGATTATTAACGATCATCAAAATTGATCATTAAAAATGATAATTTGCAAATCGATCGATAATGTTTTCAACTTTCTTCTCTTATTGTTTACAATCACAAGTGAAATAATGATAATAAAGTTTTCAACTTTTATGTAAGTTCCTAAAACTGGCCTCAAAGATAGTAAGGGTATCATAGGTTTCCTTTCTTGACTTTTACTTCTACTATCATCTTAAAGGTTGCATCATCTACTCCTATCAATTCTATAACAACTTCAGAGGAAGAATGAAGATGCTCACAACATTCAAGAAAGATGACCAAGAATACAAGCTCTCCATTCTCAATAGCTCTTGATTTTCTTTAGTTAGAGGAGTTTCATCTCAAAATGCTCTCAAAAGTCCCACAACAAGAAAATAGTCTGTTAACAACTAAAATTCATGACGAAGAAATTCATCGCAAATATTGGCAGAAGTAGCGGCGAATTTTTGGTTGATATGATTATCGATGGATTATTGACATTGTAAATAATATTGATGGAAAATTCATCAATCATCTACTGATCTATGATGCACCGACACTTCTCCTCAAAGAGACGTGCAATGTCTGATAAGTATCCGACATGACACGCGTCCAACACGCTTCCGACATGTGTCAGACACGCTGAAAACTTGTCCGATTAAAAAAATATTAAATATAAATTTAACATGTGTGTCTTAAATATTTTATGACTTTTTTAAAATATATTTTTGTACTTAAACTTTTTATTTATTTAAAATATAAAAACTAAATTTCTTATTTCTTATCCACAACATCAAATCAATCGTTCACACTCAATATCCCATTCATCGAATATTCTCATTTTCATTTCTCTTTGGCGGGTTGCGATTTTGGTTTCATAATAATGCCCGATGTCATTTCAACACTGACCTCTAACATTGTTATAACATCGGCATTTCAAAACCATCTCAACATCGAAGTCTGACACTGTCTTGATATTGATGCTCGATGCTAATAATTTCTACACCCACAACTTGACAGATCATCTTTGTCTGACGTCGTCTTTACATCGACAACCAACGCCCTCTCAACATCAACGACAGATGCCTTCTTGACATCAACGCACAATACTTACTGCATAACATCAATGTCCGACTATCGACAGCATTGTCGTCTCCTCTCTCGATGCCTAATACATGACAGCGATGCCTGACTCTGGACATCATAATATTAATCATTTTAAACATAAATTCTAGTTAAATGACTTATTATTTTTAATATTATACTTATTCAATTTTTATATACTATTTTTAAAATATAATAATTATAATATTGTTTCCAACCCATATCTGTGTCCTATATTTTCAACAATTGACGTGTCCCGTGTGAAACCCCTTAAGTAAAAGAAGTTAAACTCTTAAATATTGAAGTGCCTTTTGGTGTAATGGCTGAAATTTTCATAAAAAATTCTGCAGTTAAGCGTGCTCATCTCGGAGTAATTCTGGGATGAGTAACCTATTGGAAAGTTATACCAATAGGATAAAATCGTGCGGCTCTTAGGCCAAATATAATATCTAGATAGTTAAGAGTTTGGGATGTCACAAATGATATCAAAGTAATACACCAGTCAGAATATGGAAACTAAGTGTCATAGAAGATAAAGTGTTACGCCGTGGGAGCCACTTCTTTGAACCTTGTATGGGATAAAGTGCTACATGATGGGAGCCACCACTTGAACTTGTAGGGGCTACCTCTAGAATCTTATATACCTAGTGGATGATTATGGGATAAAGATGATGACGATGATGTCTGTTACTTAAGTTGGAGAGATTGTGAAACTCTTAAGTAAAAGAAGCTAAACTCTTAAATATCGAGACACCTTTTGATGTAATGGATGAAAGTTTCATAAGAAATTCTATAATTAAGCGTGCTCATCCTGGAGTAATTCTGGGATGGGTGACCTACTGAAAAGTTACACCAACAGGATAAAATCGTGAGACTCTTAGGCCAAAGCGAACAATATCTCGATAATTAAGAATTTGTGCTACCACATCCCGTGTCGTGTTGTATCCATGTCGCTGTGTCCATATCTGTGCATCATAGCCACTGATAAGTCATGAATTCGGTCGATCATGAATAATATTTTCCAGGTCCCATTTTGTTTTTGCCTAACCTTCATCATTGCCTTTTTATCTTTGTTGTTCTCGATCAATCACATACCTCCCTCCCATCATCTCTGTTTATCTCTCTCTCTAATACAAGATTCTATCGCTCTACTCTCGCACCTGTGCTACTTCTCCTCTTGTTGGTGTTGTTGTCATGAATTAGGTACTGCCAACTCTCTTTCTACTAAGGTAAAGATAAATTTTTTTTTTCATTACATAGCATTTGTTATTTCATAAACTAAACAAAATTAAAATTTATTTTTAATATGAGCATGATAAAAATGTGAATATTTCAGAAAATATAATAAACCTAGGAAGGATAAATTGAGAAAACGATCATACCAAGAGAGATGAGTAGTAATACTCTTAGAAAAAAAGATAGTTGAAAACATAGAATTTTCATTAGTGATATCACAATAAGATTTTTCATCACAAGTTCCATCAATGATTATTAACAAAAAATTTGTAGGATGCATGTGCGAGAGCAATTCAAGGATGGTGACCTCCTAAGAAGGTACATCAATGGGACAAAATTGTGAGACCATTACTCAAAAGCTAACAATACCTCAATAGTTAAGAGTTTTGGCTGTTACAAGAAGTACCTCTTAAAGGCCAAAGAGGATATATCTATAAAAAAGGAAGGCTAAGTCGATAGTGATGCGGGGCATTATGGTTGGCAAATTTTGGCAATGTGGGATTCATGCCATGCATGCCTTTAACCCTTGTAAATAGTGGATCAATATTCTCTTATGCACTAGGCAACATAAATAAGACCTTCTTAAAGCACATGGACCATGATTTGTGTGCCAGAGAGTAGTATATAGTCATTACTTCAAATAAAAATTGGTCACATGGTATCAATGGAGAAGTTAGATGGAGTAGTGACAATTGGAATCATATTAATGCCATATTCATAATCTCTTAGGATTCAAATAACAAATCTAGTCGAGCAGATGAGGAAACATCATAATATGCTTGGAGATAATCCAATTGGTAGGCTTTTATACATATGATTGATTATAAACTTAGTAAAAGTTAGGTGGCAAATCCTTTAATATCCAACTAAGTGAGGTTACTTTAAAATGGTTGACATTTTATAATGTTCAAATGATCTCAATCTAATGTTACGTAGAATTTTTTTAACCATGATCAAATTTGGTTGGCTCATAAGTAAATTGATCCAAAATTGATCCAGCTATGAATCAAACTCGTGTACTCCTCATTGGACTTTTGAGTTTCATGAATACCATCATGTAAGAGAGCCTATACATTCATTTGAGAAAGCACTCTAATATTCACATCGGCTGATCTAACCATTTTCAACTATAACCTCTTCATATCATGAATCAATGCAACATCAAAGGTAGTCATCCAACCTACTACTCCCATGAGCATCCTACATAGATCATCCACCATAATATTTAGCCTTATTAGGCTGAAACTAAATGTTGAGATCATAATATCATTAATCAACTTCAAAGATCACTTCTACCTTAGGTTCAACTCCTCCTAATTGAAAATATATTTAAGCTTTAATGGCCAAAGTCAACTAAGAAAACTACCACCAATGAAGTCCTTGATTGATAAAGAATATGGTGTCTTTCAAAGCTTTCAATGTTATGAGTATAATGGAGTTAACATATCAAAATTTTGAAAATCAAATTGTCTGAAATGATTTTATAAATATCCATGTATCAAATTTATTGCTATCAAAAATAGCTACAATAAACCATTGTCTTGGTATCGAAATAAATTTCTTTACAAGACTAATCCAATGTCTCAAATAGGCCAACCCATAGAAGCTGTAGTAATATAGTAATATCATAAAAAAATTTAGATCAAAACTGGGCTACTAGAAAAAAGCAATTGATTTTTTTTTTTAACTTTTACATGAAACAGTCTTCTTCCTAAGAATAATTAAAGCCACAAATATCTTTTATATTGATCTCATTTATAGGTCGTAAAAACTCCAAGAACGTTTGATCAAAAGAATAAACTATGAGAAATTTGAAACATTTCGATATGGCATGAGGCTAAGCCCAGACTACTCACGAGGAGAAGACTTTAGTGGGTCCGTCAATATGACAGGCCTCAACGATGATGCTCACTTGTCACTCCCTTTATGTCACATATAAAAAGCAAGCTGAGGAAGGATAAGCGGCCTTGTCGACCCCACATACAAGAATAAATCTATCCCTAATCGATCCAATTTAACCCATTCAAGATCTAAAAGTGCTCAAAATCATCCAACTTTTATGTCGTTAGAATCCTCACAACACGACCATTTTGACAGTAATTTCATTGAAATCATACTCATCTCAACAAACCTAATTTATATATTTAAACTCAATTTTAAGATTTTCTAATTTCTACTCAACTTATGCACAATAATTGAAGTTCACAAATCAACCACCATATTTATTGACATTGAAAACGGGGCCTATTATTAGCTATTTATTATTAACTATACTATTAAAAGCTAATTAAGTAGTATGAAGAGCAAAAGTAAACGTGCGCCCATTGTTATTTCTTTATTTTAATTGTGTGAGTAAGCTCTCTTTGATTACATTGTTTGAAAGTACTCCAAGATATAAAAAATAAAGCCATCAAAGAAATTGGAGAAGAGAAAGGTTCTTAAATTTTTACCTTAAAATCAACAAGTTTCCAAGATTTTAGCTCTTATATTAAATAATATAGAAGATGTGGGTCGACAGGTGGCCGGGCGGGCGGGCTTGTTGTTGTGTGGAGTTTAGACTAAAATTTTGTTTGTAACAGATTTCTTATTGCTTTTAAAGTAGCTTTATAGTACAAAGAAATTCTAGTTCAATAAATTTTTGTATTAAAAATTTGTTTTAAAAAGTAGTAAGAAAGCTATCCCAAACGAAGCCTATGATGTAAAATGAGGTGATAACCTAGACAATACAAAAGGGGAGTGGAGAATAAAAGTGAAAATGATGAAATCAAGATAATGGAGGATTGATATAATATTATTCATAAGAATAATAATATGCAAAGATAGGAAGATAATTTTTAGGAAGACTCATCAAAATTTTCTAATAAGATAGAACTACTAAATTATATCTTTTTAGTTATTCTTGGGAACTCTTAGAAGAAAATATTCATTGAAGTCAATTTTCTACTATAAGATCACTACGAATTTATAATTAAGGATTTATGGTTACAAAATTGGTCGCATTAGAACATAATTGGTGTAGTGTGTATCACATAAGTATGTTAATGGTGTATTATAGTGATATTTATATTTTGAACAATTTATAGGTAACAAAGACAAATTAATTTGAGAAGATAATAAGTTTATGGTCTATTTATCACTGCACGACAAGTGGACAAATTAATATAGCTCATAGAGGTTTCCATTGTTGTTTTTTTTTTTTTTGGCATTTAGGCCAATTAAGTCAAATTCACACACACATTACTTGCACAAGACTCAAATCTAAAACCTCTTGATTGGTAGCCAATGTTTCTAAATAATAGACCAAGGTGGAGAATGTGGTTGATCAGTAGGCGACAATCCCTCTGGGGAGCTTCTTCTAAGACGAGGACTAGTGTGTCCTCTGAACTTGATTTTATAGCAAATATATCTAGTAATCTTTTGCTCTATCTCAGGCCTTATCCTTCATTGTCTTTGATGTTAGTGAGCCACACCTTACTTCTACCAAGTGGCCTAGGCATTGAAGCCTTAACACCATATCCATTTGAGGCAGTGCCTGGGAGAGTGTAGGCTTTGGAAGAGGAGCTCACTCAAGCTAAGGTTGAGGCCGAGGAAGGGAAGATAAGGGTTGCATCTCTGGAGGTGGAAAGCATTTAAGCTACTGTGGGTGATGATGTCGATTTTGCTACCTCAGAAGGTGCTCGATTCAAAGGCTGAGGTGATGATTAGAATCCAATAGCTTTTTGGATCATCACGATGGAGTAAGTTCCTGGCCGAAGGCGAGTTCATCCTCTAGCATTTGGTTAAGAAGGGGTTAATCTCCCCAAAAGTTCTCAAGGACTTTGTATTTAAATTTTTTCTTAGGGGTGAGTGATATAATCTCACCAATATGTAATGAAATTATGTAAAAAGTTTTAATTTATATTGTTGATTTATTATTGATCATTTATTGAGACATCATCTTTGGGGAATTTATTTATTTTTACTACTTATTATTTCTCTTTTTTATAACTTGTCATGGCTCCTCTTTTTAGCTTACATGTCGATTTCGAGAGGATCATTTTGCAATGATGACAAAGAGATGCAAAATTTGCTCATTTATGATAGATGACTTTTGCCTTAAATTTTGAGTTTCTCTTTTTTATAGATACTCCTTGCCCTCGAGTTGGTCCAATGTTCCTCTTTTTATTTTCATAATTTTCTCTCTCTTCACTTGCTCTCCATTAGTGTATGTGCTTTGTCTAAAGATTGCATTGCTACAAAGGTGCCACAAGGCTTTTGTTGGGGATGACTACTATCAAATTTCCTTGGTAACTTATATGCTCCCCACATGATCTTTCTTGTATACTACTTCAAGCCTGGGAATTTCACTGTGCAAGTTCCTAATGAGGACAAGAGTTTGAATACATTATACTTCAATCATATATGTTTTCCTTATGATCATTTCAAGCTTGGACTATGGCTCTCACTATTTTTGAGTTTATTGAGATTTTTAATTTCTACAGACTCTTTATGCCTGAATCACACTAAACTCAATGACAAATCTATTACCTTCATCTCACACCTACAACCATAGAATATTACTTAAAGCCTTACCTTATTTTGCACATTTTTGTTGTGAAGGCCTTTATGGTTGGGTGCATCCAATTCTTTTCCATTCATATGAGGATGAACGGCTTGGCCAACATGGTTAGGGATTGGAATACCAAGTTCATCTTCATAAAGTCAGAAATTGGATAGACTGTGTAGACCACACCTATCCTCTTTGACAAGGAGAAGATGGTCTTCCATGAGTTAGATGACACCTTGAAACATTACTTGTACTTAATCTTAATCATTTCTCATATTTCACATCCGCCATATGAACATGCAATTGCAACATGTGAATATGGAAATGTTAACTTATTCAATGTATGTAAATATCTTGTAACATGTACTAGGAATGTATTGAAATGACACTTGTACATCATTTGGCAATACACATATGATAGAACATATCCATATTTTTAACAGTAATGTTTCATAATAACATTCACATAACATATTTAATTTATAACATTATTTTGCGGCTTTTACTGTCTATCAAATATATATATATATATATATATATATATATATATATATATAATAAAAGATATGAAAAATCTCACTTTTGAAACTAATCAATGAGAATACTCAGAATTTCATACTATATAATATACTAAAAGTTACACAAAAAATTTGTAAAACTCTTTAAAATAAATTTAAACCTCATAACGTTTACCCATTTTACACAATTGAAAACTAAAGTAGAGAAACAGAAGCCTGCCTTGTGCGACAATTTCCTCAATTAGTTTGATAGACGAATTCAAATTTATAGCCTCCAAAACTCTCTCTTCTTTCTCTCTCCTCTCCTTCTCTTCTCTTCTCTTCTTCTTCTTCTTCTTCTTCTCTAGCAGTTGAGGGTGAGGGTTAAGTGCTAACGGTTTTAAAATTTTTACATAAAATATCATTTTTGATACAATACCGAGATGTTAACTTCTCAGTGTCGTAGCGCCCTCTCAAATATTCCAGATGCTCCCATATAGAGAGCGTTGCAGCGCCTCTAACCAACTCTACAATGCTCCCTAAAATAGAAGCCCTATATAGAGAGGGAAATACCGCAACTCCATCATTCACAAACACCACAACGCTCCCAAAGAATTTTCTAGCCTTAACATTTCTCACCTTCAAATTCATCTATTGATTCATTTAAACTAAACTAAATATGGAATAACTTATCATTAACAAACATTGAGCAATTACAACACAAACTTATTAGGGTTTGACTCAGGTTGACCTGCTATGTAGCGATAAATATTGCACCTAAATGGATGTTGGATCCACATTTATCCGTGGGCAACACCTTGACCATACTGGCAAGTTTACCTAGGCAGATTGTGCAAGGGATGGAGAGTGAGTGGGCAAGTATAGAAAAGAGCTGTAGCATCTACTAATCTATTTGAATATTTAAAATAACCTCCAAAGCTCCCAAACATTTCTTTTATCCCTTTAATTTTAGGGTTGGAAATGCTACATAAGAGGCTACACCAAGAGAAGTAATAAATATTACATGATTTAACTGTTACAAATATAAGGGCAGAACTCTATGGCTATAGTAGACAGCTATGTTTGATGTGACTCTGACTGCCTCTGATGAGTATCTATGATAGGTGCTCTAGGAAAATACCTCGATTGAGTGCCAATGGTGAATGCAACTGAAGATTGCCATAATTGACGACATCGTTATTAAGGGGTTGGTAGGTATCCATCTCTTGTAGTTTGGATGATGAGTCATCTGAGGGATCATTCGCCTTTATTGGGGAGAGTCTTGCTTTTGGGTGAGTTATCATGAGAAGAGTGATGCTCTGGGTCGAGGCCTGTTAAAAGAGTTCCTTAGTCAAACTTGTCTGGCGTGCATGCTTCCTTGGTTGAGCTTTTGTATGACAAGCTCCAGTGTAGTGAGTGCCTACCTTTTGAATCTTGGTGGCGTAGGCCCCCTCTAAGTGGGACACATCTTGTATAAGTAATCCTCTTTGCCGATGTGAAATATTTAAAGTAAAAAGAAGCTAAACTCTTAAACATTGAGAGGTCTTTTGATGTAATGGTTGAAATTTCATAAAAAAACTCTAAAGTTAAGCATGCTTGTGCCAGAGCAATCATGGGATGAGTGATCTTCTAGGAAATTACCCTAATGAGACAAAATTGTGAGAACATCAGGCCAAAGCTGATAATACCTCGATATATAGTTAAGAGTTTGGGTTATTACAGCCGAGCACCTCTATGGCAAGCTCAATTGATCTTTGCGAGTTGCTTGTACTAGGATAATAGGTGTATATTAATGACACAATTTCCAACATGTCATATGAATTTAACATGTAGCAAAATAAAAATTATTATGTGTGCCATTTTGAACACCTTACAACCACTACCGAGAGCAAAAACATTGACTTGCTTCAAATTAGCAACTAATATCGTTCGTAAAAAAATGTATTTTACAATGTTAACTATATTTGCAATTTATTCATGCCGTAATCTAAGACGGTTTTGATTGGACGCAACATATTTCTGACTGTCATCATGACGGGCCTTGCCATCGCAAATATGCCATTGCAATGGTATTTAAGATTATGAAATAGAATTATTCCTATTGTTACATTTATTATTGAAAACATAAGATACTATGACATAAGAGATAAAATTATATATATATATATAACAAAGAAATAAATAAAAAATGCAATTTAAACAAATCAGTTATCAAATACATATTTCAATTGTCTCTTTTAAAATAAAAAACCGCTTAATAATTTTCAAAATTTGTAGTACTCCCTCTATTTTTATTATCATTATATTACTTAGCCAATAAAAATTATGTGCGATTGCCATGAGATTCATTCATTTATTTACTTTTAATGAAGAATATAAATGATGTATGATAAAATTCGAATACATATCATATCATACATATATCAAATATTATATTTTTTCATATTATAAAATATCGATCCACAATCATTATAAAAAAATATTTATGAAAAATCACAATCACAATAAATTATTTATTTTGGCATTAATTAAATATTAAGTAAATTATTTATAAGTCAAGTAGCTTAGTGATTGAGGAAAATTTTCTTAAATTACATATATTTAATAATTTATTATTTTTCTTAAAAAGATTGAGAGATTTTGTTGCATTGGAAAGTGCATCAAAGGGTATCTAATATAGATTCAGCCACATGCTTTTGAATGGAAAGTATAAAAGTATAGCTCGATGTGTAGCGTACGAATTCATTTCTGGCTTTTGTAATAAAATAAAAAAATTGCACTCCGTGGCTTGTGTATAACCAAACAAATACTACTGGACTGGGAATGCAATTTTTATAAAAAAAGTGGTGCTCACATGGTAAAGTACACTGAGGTGCACTAATTTATCATTTAGGTAAGATTTTGCAGGATTCTATTTGCTTTTAAATATTATTAAGGAATTGCTTGGTAAGTTTATGAAATGGGAAAAATAATTATGATAGAATGAAATAATAATTATTTTAAAATTATAATATGTGTCATTTAAAATTATAAGTTATATATTTGATTAATTAATTTTTATCAAAAATTTATAAAGTAAACATAATTACCATAAAAATTTAAATTTAAAAAATATTTTTTTCCTATAAATTGATTATTTTGGAATAAAACTCTCAAAAAAATGAAGATAATTATAATAATTTTGAAGATAAAATAATAGATTAAGAAGAAATTTATATAAAATATAGAAATTCATTAGGGTGATAGTAAAATCATAAAAATAATTAAAAATTTTTAAATATATGACTAATAATACATCATGATTAAAAAAAAAACAAAACTATGAGAAGAACATTTGAGAATATGCTTATACAATTCATTTTTTTATGCAAATGTAAAATTATATTTTCATAATAAAGATGAAAATATATATAAAAAAGAAAGAACCTTAATCTCACAAGAAGAGGAAGAAGAAAAAGAAGATCAAAATAAGGAGCAAAAGGACAAAATCAATAGCTAAAGATATAGAAAAAAATTATGAATGAAGTAATTTGCATCAGTATAGGTTGAATTTATGCTGCAAGTAGCATAGTTCATTATATTATATATAAGCATTAATTTTAGCGCAAATTCAAGGACATTCAATCTCATCCAGGGTAATTTTTTTTCAAAAATAGAAGGAAATCACTATACTCAGGCTTCGTTTGGGACGGCTTTCTTACTGTTTCTTAAAATAATTTTCTAGTATAAAAATTAAAATTTTGTACTAAAAAGCTGCTTTAAGAAGCAGTAAGAAAGCCGTCCCAAACGAAGTCTCAATCTTTTAATTAGCTAGGCTTCATTTGGGATATTTTTCTTATTGCTTTCTAAAGCAGCTTTTTAATACAAATTTTTTTTTCAAAAAAAAATTATACTAAAAAATTATTTTAGAAAGTAATAAAAAAATTATCCCAAACGAAATCTTAGCTGAGCCACTACTAAGGTAATCTTCACTAATCTAAGGATCATCATCTTCTGATGTGATGTTCACATGAATCAATATACAGTACATTTTTTACATTTTTTTTTGGTGAAATGGATCTAAGACAATGATAGGTTTTTTTGTTTTGTTGTGGTGAAGTTATTAGCTGGCACTTTTTTTGGAGTTTTCAGAGTAAAAGTTCTTATTCTTCATCCAATTATGTGTTCCCTACATGCTTATAGCATGAAATTATTATTTTTGTTCAAGACTAATTTGGGTGAATATAAAATATTTTTTGGGGGATTTACATACACACCTCATTATTTCATGTTATTTATATATCTAACATCTAAAATTTTAATATTACATGCCTACCACCCATAGAATAAATATGGGTGCATGAAATGAAATATTAAAGTTTATAGGGTGGTATGGGTGGTAAGAATGAAATATATAAGTGGTATATTTGATATTAAAATTTTATATAAGTGATAGACATGTGATATTAAAGTTTTGGTTGTTAGATATGTAAAAAGCATGAAATAAAGTGGTATGTATGTAAATCCTCCTAATTTTTATTATAAATAAACCTTTAATTACATATTAATTTGAATTTTTAAGACTATTATTTGAATGAAGATTAATATAGTAGTGTGGTTAAAAATATGGCCAAATTTTAAAAAGGGGAACTATATAAAATTATATAGGAAAAAAATAATTAGGAGAAAATTTAATAAGAAGATTAAACGTTAAAATAATTATTTTTAAATTGCAAAAATATTTTGCATTTATCTTTTTTTTAAATGCAATTTTTTTTTCATTTTCTTAAGAAAATGCGAAAAAAATGTATTTTTTTCAAGAAACGCAAATTTTTTTGTATTTTCTTGAGTAAACATCATAATTTGTTTTAAGTTTTCTTAAGAAAAATGCTGAATTATTTTACAAATGCAAAATCTTTTTATGTTTTTTTGGAAAAGTGAAATATTTTTTAGCATTAAGCGCCCCTTATTAAATTAATTTCTCTTAATTATATTCTTATATATAATTTTATATTTTGCTCCTCATTAACATTTGGCAAAAAAAACTAGTATCTTTGTTAAAAATATAAGAATAACTCAAAATTAGTATATTAACATTGAGTAAATCCTATGATTTTCAAATAGGGAATAAATATCTATATATTATATTTATCCTCAAATAAACATATTATTTATACCAAAAATATTTTATAGAATTTATTAATTGGGAGTGCTACTTTCATATGATTCTTCACAGCCAACTCCACATGAAAAGTTGAATACACATAGGCTAGAAAGGAATCCTTAATAGGACACACTTCAACAGATATTTCATAAGGATCATGAAATGCTTATTAGTGCTCCAAGATTCATTCTCTATATTTATAGTAACTTGCATCTAATTAAATTATTGTGGTCCACAGACTTCATAGTTTGTAATTGAACATCATAGCTTAATCAATTGCAAATATGACTGAATAATTATATGATAATTGTATATTACGTGCATTAATTGAATTGAAAATATCATTGCCAGCGAAAATTGTCAATCATCTATTGACCAATAAATTCAGTTTGGTTGATCGGAATAAAGGGTTGGATTGTCCGTCCGCTTATCTCTGTTTATTATTGACTTTAGGTACTTCATTTCTTTCAAGAGATAGATTATTTTTCTCCACTCACAGACAACTTTTGATCATTCAAACCTCTCTTTTTAATCCATTCAATAGCCATATTTGATATAATTATATTGATATTGTATTTTTCCTATGTTGTATGAAACAAATTACTATATTCTCACATTAAAACATGAGTTATTTTGTAATTTAGTTCATCTACTCATAAAATGATGAAAAGGTAAAGGTCTTAAATGCATAAAAAATATATTTTTTATATGAATTAAAATTACTTTTTAAGAAGTAAAATAAGAAAAAAATGAAACCAAGCTTGGCCTAAATAATTCTTTCCCTGTAGTCATTAAAATTTGAGTATCTCTTGACCATTGCACAGTATGTGGAGCTGAGTGCACATTCTAACAGTAAAGTGACTTGCTACTCTCCTTTTATAGTAAAAACACAAGCCAGCACTGTTGCAGGCTTTCTATGCCTATATTGGTGAAGGCAACAACTTAGCAAATAGACTTTGCAGTCTTCTTATGCATAAAAAGCATCATTTCAGCTCGCAATAGAGTTGTTGTCTTCATCACTTTGTATCCTCTTGTTGATTTCAATTTCATTTTTCAATCTTTATCAAATCTTTTGCAGCTTGTTTATAGTTGATGATTAATGGAGATAATGAAACATTTTATCAGCTTCTTCTAGTTTGTGAGATTATGATTTACTATCTAATTTCATCGCTATCTTCGTTACGTCAATTATAATTATTGAGATTATTAACAACAAGATGATTATTCATCTCAACAATCTGTGTGATATGATCATATTAACTGCGGGATGATTGTTCGTCTCATTAATCTGCTTTCATGCTCGTGTTTCCTTTTGTTATTGTTATTAATTATGTATTAAACTACAATAATAATTAGGGGTGTTAAAATCGGGTCACAGGTCAGGTTCGGGTCGAACCCGAGTTGACCCGAGTCTAAACAGGTCAACCCGAATCCAACTCATTTTTGCAAATGGATCAGGTTTCTCAACTCGAACCCGACCCGCGGACCGGTTTGATTAAAAAAAAAATCAGCGAGTGCGACGGACATCGATGATGGCAGGCAAGGCGACACGGCGGGGACTGCGAAGGCTCACAGATTGGCGCCTGGCGGAGCTGCGGAGGACCTGCTGGGTCGCGCGAGACGACGGGGACGGCGGGCAATCAACACGAGTCACACGACGGCGGGCATTCGGGCGATGAGGGCAGACCTGCAGTCGATGCGACGCGGGGCACTGGATGTGACACGGGCAATCACATGTGGTCAGCGCTGGTAGGGAGCTATTTTTTCGGGTTAACCCGAGTTGAGTTCGGGTTTTCTGGTCAACCCAAACCCGACCTATTTTTTCAAACGGGTTGAATTTGGGAACTCGAACGGTCAAACCAGCCCCATTTCGAAACCAGATCGGGTCTAACCTGAAATTTTCAGATCGATTTTGAGTCGGATTTTCATGTCGTGTCAAATATTGACACCCCTAATAATAATAAAGCCTCATTTGCTGAAACTTTAATAATGGGAAGCTTTAATCTCCAACACCCATTATGCATGGATAAACTAAAAAAATAAGAAAAAGTTCTTCAAATTTCTTGAATATTTTAATAAAAGTTTATGAACGGTAAATTATAAATAAAATTATCTATAATGTTTTCAATAATATTCTTTTAAATCTATAGAGCCTAAAATGGAAACTTCAAATTGCAATCATTATTGACATAAGTTGAGTTATAAAAACATTGCACTTTACGAAAAAGTTTTTCAACTCTCTAGTTTTTTTGGGAGATGATGCCTATCTTTTTTATTTTTGGTTGGAGTTTAAGGAAATTTCTAAGATGCAACACTATTCTTATTATTACTTTGAAAACACAGATATACATAGCTCATCTTGATCTGTTAGTTAGAAGTTTTAACTATCAACCAAGATGTCTTGAATTTGAGTCTTATGTATGTGATGTATATGTGAGTTTATCTTAATTGACCTAAATGTCTCAAAAAAAAAAAAAAAACACACACACACAGTTGTTATACTTCTTTTCTTACAACTGTGATGGCACAAAGGATACTACTAATTTCACGTATGGTGTAACGCCGTTCCTTTTTAGTTTCTCTTACTTACTCAGCTCACGTTGGTCTATTGGTTGAGTGCTTTAGCTACTAACTAGGAGATCATGAGTTCGAAGCATACATATGTGATGTGTACGTGAATTTGTCTTAATGGCTCTAATATCCCAAAGAAAGGTTTCTCTAAGTTTCGCCCTACTCTCATTTGTTCGTGCATTGGTCCGGTTTTAGATTAGGTTGATCTGCATAGACACCACACTATATGTAAATGCTTATAAATAGGTATTGTAGGCGGATGTAAAGAAATCCTGGGTAAGCTCCAAGATGATTGAATAAAGGAATTCCCGTTACCCCTATCTCCCCCTCCTCCCTTCTCCCTTTCCATCTCTCTTGCAATCAAGAATTCCTCTGAGATTTCATAACAATTCGCTTTATCTGTTTATTAAATATCAGAAATTATGTGAGGACTCCATTTTTTTATATTTTTATTTGGTAATGTTAAATGGATTAAATCTATAAACAATGAAGTCCTTATAATAACATTGTTCTCAAAAATTTAATAAAAGAATTGATGGATAGAGCTAATAAAAGTGTGCCTAGTTCAAAAGCAACATTTGGTTGAGAAATAATCAATTGCCCTTATAACTTTTTAAATATGTTTGATATATTTTATCAAAAAAAAAGGTGATCACATCAAATAATTAAAATGAAAAAATATCTTAGAAATGTACCTAATATGACAAAATAAAGGAGATTTAAAGAAATTGGATAATATTATAATTATGTGGATTATGTTATATGAATTTGAATATATACTATGAATTAAAAAAAAATATAATGATAGTCCCATTAAGAGTAATAATAATGAGAAGATAGTATAATTAGCACTAATGACATAAATAAGATATTAAAAATAAATTAAAATAATTTGGACGTATACAATAAAAGAAAAAGAGACATATTACGACTTAACAAAATTGGGGTGGAAATTATAAAAATAATAATTATTATGCAAAATAATTTTAGCATTTCATAAAGTGTCCAATAAATAAAAAATGTAAATGAGGTTCATAAAATAAACCCCAAAAAATTAGGATCCTAATGATTAAAATCTCATAATCTTAAAAAAATATAATTTTTATTATGAAATAATATATCATAGCCAACGTCATAAAATAATTCTTAATATTTCTTTTAGTGAATTTTGTTAATCATTTAAATAGCTTATAAAATAAAAATTATGTTATGATATAAAGTATATCAAAATGAGCTTAACACTCATTTGATTTGTTTTAAGATTAATGCTATATAAGAAGAATTGCATTGCACTAATCTCAAAGCTAATAATTTTAAAGCCTATATTAATATAATTTATATAAAATTCTCCTAACATAATATTTTCCTTAACTTATAAATATTTTTCCTCAGCTCATCCTAATAATTTATCATAATGATAAAAATATTCAATAAAATATTTTATTTCCATATCATTAAAATATTATTCAAACAAAATAAATAAATAAATAATAATAAAATGGCATAGGCCTTAGCGAACTTTGGGTTCTAATTCCTCAGTCACTTGCATTGACTTTTCCTCTCCCACTGGCTTTGCGTGTGATGTCTAATCCATTATTAAAACGCTGTAGGGTTTGAGGACAAATCCCTAAGGATCTGGCCTGAATAGTTACTAAAAATGCTAAAAATTTATTGCAAGTTTTAATTTTTTTTTTAATTTAATTTCATCATAAAATTTTAATTGTATAAATTTTATTGGTTTTAAAATTTAATTTAATTTTGATTTATGTTATTTTTTTATTATAGAATATTGTAAAAAAAAGTGTATTTCAAAATATAAATAAAAAAGATTATTTAATTGAGTTCTAGTTAGAAAAATAGAAGTTTTTTAGGACATTTACGATGGAATGAATTCTATTAGACAAGTGCTTAACAGATATTAAGCAGGTCACAAGCGAAGAACTCGAGCCCTATGAACATCAGCAAAGAAGACTCGCCTAAGACTAATCATTCTCAACTTGACAAAGCAACTTGATGGGAATCACCCCTCAGGGAAACACCGCCCTTATTAGGTGCGGACACCGGACGTAGCTCTACGTCCGGACTCCACTAGAACAGCGCCACGTATTTAGCACGTGTTATGACAACTTCCACTTGGCCCGACGACCCGACCCGGATTGGACGCGAAAAATTAAAAAAACCTGCCCTTTTTTGACTAATTCCTAGGTAATACTGAGTATTTTTTCGGTAATACCAAGTAATACTGAGTAATTTTTGGTAATACCGAGTAATTTTTGGTAATACTGAGTAATTCCTAGGTAATACCGAGTAATACCTAGGTAATACCGAGTAATACCTAGGTAATACCGAGTAATACCTAGGTACTGAGTAATTCCTAGGTAATACCGAGTAATACCTAGGTAATACCGAGTAATACCTAGGTAATACCGAGTAATTCTTCGGTAATACCTAGTAATTCCTAGGTAATACCGAGTAATACCTAGGTAATTCATATGTAATACCGAGTAATTCTTTGGTAATACCGAGTAATACCGGAGTAATTCTTCAGTAATACCGTACGTGCATCATTTGAACTTCTCGGCGAAACGGGTCGCCGGGTCTTCGGGTCGCTACGTGGCGCTATTCTAGTGGAGTCCGGACGTAGAGCTACGTCCGGTGTCCGCACCTAATAATTATTTGGCAGCCCAAAAACTCTATCAAGGAGGTCGTCAGCTGAGCCAAGGCACTCGTCAACATTCTAGAAATTTTTTTTTTTAATAGTAGATTTGTAATATCCTAAAACATCTTATTTTTTAATTCGGTATTCGTCAAATTTGATGAATTTCAAATAGAAGAAAAACCAACAGCCCATCACCTCACCTCCCCACCAAAGAACGACGACTGCAAAGTCGTCCGCCAGCACCGCCAACCTACCACCGTTTACTACCGCCACTATATTTCAGTGCATTTGAATTGTATTATAATGAACACACAAAAAATATGTTTTGATGTGCATCCAACTAAGCAACTCATATGTTCTAAAATGTATGCATTCCAATGAGTCAATATTTCTATAATATTTGTATTTTAAAAACATTCACCTAAGCAAATCCTTAAATATAATTAAATTTATGAATATTTTAAATCATTTTTTTTATATCTCCTCACAATTCAACATTGCCTATACCTACTAAATTTCTAGAGAGAGAGAAAGGGGTGCTTTCTCTCTCTAGAGCTGCATGATAAATGGGATGGTGTCCCCTCACCCACCACCATCTCTCTCACTAACACCAAGCTATGTCCACATGCCTTTCATAAATGGCACCATGCCCCCTTTCTTCTATATCATATCTTCCACTTTGGCAGCCATCTCATTCTAATTTATTAGGTCACATTTCATCATTTTTTGATGAGATATAATTTGGGCTATCTATATATTCTTTGCATTAAATGTGTTAACTTCTCTAAGTTCTATGCATTAAGAAACTCAATAGAAGCTTCGTGTGACATGTTTTTAATTTTTAATAGGCTTAGGCTTCGTTTG
The DNA here is from genome assembly GCA_019925795.1 of Dendrobium chrysotoxum. Lineage (NCBI taxonomy): Eukaryota > Viridiplantae > Streptophyta > Magnoliopsida > Asparagales > Orchidaceae > Dendrobium > Dendrobium chrysotoxum. The sequence continues at coordinate 14,905,814 of CM034314.1, forward strand.
GGACGACTTCTTATAGATTCTTAAAGCACCTTTTTAATACAAAATTTTTAATTTTTATACTAGAAAGTTGCTTTAAAAAACAGTAAGAAAGCTGTCCCAAACAAAACCTTAATCTTTCATTTGTATATCTAGCTAGTCTAATTTGTTTGGAAGGTACAATTTTATAGATTTTTTTTTTGCTTGTGAAAGTTCTTATAATCATGGTAATTAATAGGCCTCCTCTTCAAAATTCTTATGCAAGGGTGTGTTGTATAGTTGAAAATTAGTTAGAACAAAATGTTCATCTAATATAATTAGGGGTGTAAATGAGTCGAGTCCAATCAATTATTTATCTGATCAAGCTAAGCTCGTTTAATTTTTATTGAACTCAAATTGGAGCTCATATACTGAGCTTGAAATAAGCTCATTTGAAAATTATTGGGTCAAGCTCAACTCGATTAATCGAACTAGTTCGAAAAGCTTGAGTTTGACTCGATAAATAATTAAAAGTGTTTAGTACATATTTATTATATGATTTTGAAATTAATTTTGAAATATATTTTAATTTAAATGAGTGGCATGACAGCTTACAAGCCAAGCAAAGATAAGCCCGAGCTCGAGCACATATAATGTACAAACTCGATTATAGACTAAAGTTCGAACTCGTGGCTCGATAAGTTCAACTCATGAGCTCGTTAAAGAGTTGAGTCTGAGCCAGCTCACGAGCTGACTCGGCTTACTTACACCTTCTAAAAATAATCATTAAAAAAAATGCTTCTTATACCCATACAACATACTCTAAGATCAACAAAATTTTTCATATAATGTAGCATGAATAAGAAATATGTTGTGTATGATAAAAGATGGATTAATATCATACTTTTAAATAGTATAATATAGAACTAATGCTAAAATTTTAGATTAATTGATTAATATAAATTTCATCATAAAAATTTATTTAAAATTTTAATGGAGAAATATTTTTTTTTAAATATGCCTATAAATTCATGTCACATGCATAAGATGAACATTTTGTTTTTGCTACTTTTAAGGAACATAGCATTTTTTTTAATAATAGAAATAAGATTTTTAAGAATATAATGGTTAAATCATCAATTGTTTAAGGATTTTTATTATGTACTATTATATTTAAAAAAAAATTGAACTTTCTTATTGAAAAATAAAGGCAAAGTTTTGCTTAATTGTTTTGATTTTTTTTTAATTGATCAATTTTCTTTTTGGTTTTATGAAAAAGGGGGGAATTCATCTTATTAACATGGGAGTAGGGGCTATTTGATTGTAAATATTTTACTATATTTTTTGTATTGGAATTTTTGTAAAAAAACCCATCTTCTTTTAATTTTTGCCAATAAAAATTTTTTTAGGGCAACATGGAGCTGGTCGGAACGATTAATGATGACTAATATCAACGACAAACAATGATCGGTGGCGTCCAATAGTGGCAACGAGTAGGGATAGTGACATGAAATCACCAAATTATTCCGTATTCTTTTTTTATTCAACCAAAGCACAAAATTTCAAAACTTTGCACATTTTATACTATATTTATAATACTTTAAACAAAATAGCCCCTAAAAGAAAAAAAAAATCAAAATCACAAATTTTTATGAAAAAAGAGCATCTATAATCATATTTTTAAGCATAAATTTTTATTCTTAGAAAATATATACACTTTTTTATTTTTTTTCAATTTATTTGTGCATCCATTTGCACAAATATATATAAATAATAAATAAAATTTAATTAAAAAAACTAAACATTTTAATTAAATAATGCCCCAGCCTTGTGATATCAAATCCATTTTATTCAATAAAACAAAACAAAAAGAGATCCTTATAATAAAAAGAATGTGAATAGGCCATCATTGAAAAATGGACTCAAGAGTATTTGGAACCTATATATTTTCAACTTTCAAACGAGTCAAACATCATCGGGCCAAACCCAACCCACCCAACTTGACCCAACATGATTGGACCTACCCAACCCATTTACCATCCAAACTGATTCATCAATACAGTATGCATCATCAGACCCACAGAATTAACAACTTTAAATGCATTAATGCAGCATCCATCAGCCAAGCAAGCACCAGCTTATGTGAGAATTACACAAATCAACCAAAGCATAAATTACTTCAAAAATTAAGCACAAAGAAAGAAAGATTCGGAAGACTTCAGCTTCATTTAGAATGATTTTCTTCTTAAAGTAATTTTTTAGTATAAATTTTTTTACTAAAAAATTGCTTCAGAAAGTAATAAGAAAGCTGCCCCAAACAAGCCTCTGGTTAGAATAAGAAATCAGATTCCCTGACAAAGCATACTGAAATATATTATGTCTACCCACAAACAAACATCATTAGAAAAAAAAGAGTGAAGGAAGCAGAGAAGAGGAAGTGCAAAATCATTTCTGGAGACTGAGGAACACGAGTAGTTCATATTTTGTGTTATTCGTATCTCAATGATGGCTGAAAATAGAAGAAAGAAGAGCAAGATAATATCATAGATATCAGAGGAAGAAGATGTTGAGTGCAGTGAAATATCTCAAAGAGTCTGATTCACCGAGCTATAAATCAACCCGGTTTAAACTCATGGTGAACTTGCCAAATTCATAAAGAGCTCGCTCGGATTGATGGCTTTCTCAAATCAAGCCAGAGACATCCTCATGCATCGCATGAACCTCAACCCAAAACCTATAAATAGAGAGTCAAAAGTAGAACTAAGGGGTTCATAATTTTTTATACTTGAACTCATTTAGTTAAATCTTGGAACTTCTCACTCCAAAAATCATCTTTTCTCTCTTATTCTCTGCTATCTTCTTCGTTTTGATTGAAAGTAACATTCTCGTATAATTCACGAACAAATTTGAATTCAGCATGTCTCACCACATTCAAGCATGAAGAAGAGAGGTAGGAACACAAAATTTTATTTTCGATCACGAGCTGTTCAAGTAATCAATAAAACAAAGAGGAATGAATGATAGTTTCATATGAGAAATCATATTTAAAAAAAAAAAAAGGATAGAAATGCAAACAGCAATGAGGCAAACCAGCAATCATTTACACAAAATAGAATATAAGGTGCAAGCATACAAAGATACATTGAAGGCACAATTTTGATCTGATAGTATACTCTCAGACAGCAGTAAATGTAAGAAAACAAACCATAACATATAGTTTATAAGAACAGTTCCCAATTTAAACACTTGAACTACTCGGTTTTAAGAGGGATAGTTGCAGCCATTTCATATTAACACTTGGATTGTTATCTCGGCAATGGTGATTCTAGTTTCGATTTTTGTTCTTCTCCATCACCCTTGGAGCTGTTAGAAGAAGAGAGATAACGGTAAATTTAGTATTCAATGAGCATAAGGTTTCATGAAATTTGGTATAGTGTAATAAGGAAACAGTAGAGAGGAATTTACAGTAAGAATGTTGAAAATAATCATATCATATCATCTTGTAATGCTAAAAGTGCATAACAGTTTCAGGTCTTCCAGATTGATGGAAGTTCAAATTCCAGGCAAAATATTTCAGTTCAGAAGTATAAACCGCCACACACACTATTTGTATATTTTGCAGTGAGGATAAGGATGACAAATTGAGATATATGAATTATTGTCAGTAAGAGGTATATGAATAGAATTCAATTATAATATTGGCATAGTACAGATCAGTGACAGCAATGAATGCCAGAAAAGTTTTTAATAATATAAACAATGTCAGTAGAGGTTCATCCGGATTATTATAAAAAGCAAAAAAAGCTCAAAGGTTCAGCAAATAGGTTAATGAAGATGAATTCAGAGATATCCATACCAAGTCCTATCGCATCTGAACCTTTCATAATCCGCAGCCTCTTGCAAGAATCGATAAACATTCTGAGAAGACAGATTATTATCAGATTAATGCCACAAAATATAAACTGAGAAGACAGATTAGTTTCACAGACAAATTCAGATTAACAGAGCAATAAATGCAAGGCTATAGAATTGACGCTTCAGATACAATTTACAAGTTCCTTACAATTTTTTACATGAGAACAACTGCGCAACCTAATTCTATAATATATTTTTTGGCTCTTTTATAGAGCAAAAGATTCTAGAAACTGTCAAACACAAAAGAAACAGAACATCTTGAATGATATTTATGGCATTATGGTATAAGCCACAACTTTATATTTCTTAAATGCAGAAGGAGCTGACTCCAAATAGATAAGACTAACGATGAGGATGAAAGGTGAAACTTACTCCCATGGAACATCACCAACGAGCATCCAATCTCCATCTTTGTCTTCATATGTAAGCACATACTCAGAACCAGTAAGAAGGTCCATCAAGCAGCTTTCGCTTAGTCCATCCCTACCAGGAATTCCATGAGAACCACACTGGCCTGAAGCACAACAAATCACAGGTCCAAGTAAACTCCTCACAACATTGGCCATTTGTTCAAAAGAAAATTCCAACTCAACAACAAAAGGAAAGAATAGTGCATTTGTAAGGTTTTGCGGATGGCACACAGAGAACCATGAACAAACATTCTTCCAACTTTTGAATAACCACATTTCTAGAATTCATGCAAGCAGTCATTAAAAGTTAAAAATAAGGCAAAGATGCAACTTTTTTTTATATAAAAGCTATAAATATGTAAGCTGATGTGACTATAAAAGAAAGCAAGGCAGAACCAGTGAGGAGTTTGATTGAAAGGAAACCAAAGTTGAGGCAAATGCATAGATTTTCAAAAAATTTAAGCATCTGGATGAGGGTCAACCATTTGGTATTTCTACACTAATATATTTTTCACCTCTACATTATGAAATTAAATATAATATCCCCCTTATGTGAAAGTTCTTCACCACATCAACTATCAGCCCCTCAAGTATCATGTATCAAGAGTCCACTTAATCATATAGAGCCTATATAAAAGCTACATGCTCTTGAAGCTTGTTGGCAAGCACCAAAGAAATTATAAGCTCATGAGTGAGGACCAACTATCTCATATTCTACGCTAACATAATTTTTTTTAGTTTGATGTGGGAGAAAGCATAATATTCTCACATTTCTTGACAAGAACAAGCCTATCACAACCTTGTTGAGCATGAATGTTACTTCCATTTAAGTGCCTAGATTATAGTTTCATATAAAAAAAGTACAATAATAATGCCAAATATGGGGACAGTCGGATTAAAATGATATTAATAAATAATAATCTTAATGGTCCAATATGACAAAGAATTTAAGCTAAGTGCAAAATTAGACTAAAATAACAAGTATTATTTACAAAAGAATTTACCAACACAAAGCATACATAGGCTATTGCTTTTAGTCATAACCTATGGAGCCATTCGGGATTACTTTTCTTTTTTTTTTTTAATTTTTTATTTGATTTTATATATATATATATATATATATATATAATTCTAACATGAAATAAAAATATATTTTTGATATTCTTATGATTTTTCTTTTATGACTAATGATATGTTTTCCCTTTATCCCCAGTACTCGTGCCACCTCCATCATCAACTGCTATAACTGCCATCAAAGCTTGAGAAGCTACCGCCAAAGTGATACACAAAGTTTCCAAACCTGGCGACAAATTGGGGCTCGTCCTCGGCTCGAGCAAGTTTATATCCTTCCCCCAGGCTATCAGATCGAGCATCGGAGGTTGTCCCCAATATCAACCGGCTTCCATTACACCAAAACTAATATAAGTTGATTGCAACTGCTAACAAGCTCTGAGATCAAGGATCACCACGGCACCCAAACTTTCACCTATTGATCTTCGTTGATGGCTTACTCTAGAATTAGGGATTCGCATAGGGAACAAGTATGAGGTTGAGTGTCAAAACGGAGTTGGCTTGGAGAAAAAATAGTTTTGAAAATTTTTAAATACCTAATGCTTATTTTGTGTATTTTTTAGAAAAAAAATCAATTAATTTCTAAAAGAACTTACCAAACTTGTTTTATTCTCTCATAAACATATTTTTTAATAAAACAAAAACCAAAAATAAAATAAAAAGTCATGCTAAAGAGGTCCTTCGTAAATGATAGTCTAGCAAACAGAAGACAGGACAAGAAATATGAGTCCAAACCATTTGATGGTAAGAGCATCCACCATACGCATAATAGTGACATAAAACAGATACATAAGACCGCACCATATATGAAATAAATATTTTCTCATTATTTTTAATTAAAAATTAGTATGACTATAAAATGATAAAATTAGAGAGAACAAATTGAATTGAGGGTAAACTAAGCTCACCCATGGTAAAACCACTAAACATCTTCTCCAGTGCTGATGAGAGCTCCTTGTAGCTGAAATAAGTCTTCAGGTCAACCTTCCTCAAATAGGGGGCTCCATCCATGCTAACCTTGACGTAGAGGCACCCAAGACCTTGCTTCCCATCAGCATCTTCTTTGTTCTTTGATGGGTTTGTAGCCATAGTGTTCTTGCGGTAGCTTCTAATTGGTGGCCAACCTACAACCTGCGCCCTGTAATCATAATACATGCCTTAAACCCATTCAGTTTAGTCCAATCATGTACAATAGATCCAAGATAGAGAGGTCACAGAAAGAGAAAAAATGAAAAATTCCTTTCAAATCCATCAGTCAGAAAAAAGAGAAACAAAATATAAAGTGAAAACTAAAAGGAAGAGAGAGGAAAGCAAAATATATAAATGGGAAGAATCTATAAGAACGATGGTACGACATGCACTATATCTGCAAGAAAACAGAGGAAGAAACAAATTCTCAACAATTATACACCATTATTTCTTGCAACTTCTTCTTATGAAGTTTTTGCAGTTTAGTAACTGAGCAAAGGCATAGATCAAACTACATAAATAATACAAAAAATAACATTTTTAGAAAGTTTGATAGAACAGCTCGTCTGCCTGAAGAACATATAACAATGCATGACGGCCCAATCTGAAGATAGACTGCCAGGAAAAAAAACTAGAAAAAAAAGTCTGAGAAAATAAACTAGAAAAGAAGTTTTTTTTTGGGGGCAGTAATAGAAAATGGAAAGAAAACACTCCCTGAGATCCACCAATTTGCTAAAGCAACTCACTCACTCATAATTTCTCAACAGCACTAAGCCAAACATAAACCGAGAAAAAATTTATGCAGATGAAGTTTTTCAAAAAAAAAAAAAAGATCAAAACAACAGATCAAACCAAACAGATATTGCTGAAATTATGTTCAAATCCTCATAAAAATACCAGAACAATCACTATTCATTGCACGAGTAACAACTGAAAAAGAATAAACGCAAGTTACAACATCAAAACATATTCAGCAATTTCTCCTCGGCAACACATTTTCCTCCTAATAACGAACACAACAATATCAACAAACGAGACCAAAAAAGGCACATCAGAGTATTTCTGAGCAACCATTTTCTATTCTCCAACCTCAAAACACTACAAAGTACAAACCATAAACTTACTTCGCAGCAGGCGGCCTCTGCGTCTTCTTCTCCTGCGATGCCGTTGCCTTCCCGGTACCAGCGAACTGCCCTCCTCCTCCAACTTTCGGCGAGAACAAGGTGCCGCCTTTCTCCATTTCCACCTCAGATCCGCTACTCCCGGACAAAGCCCACATTCCATTTCCATCAATGGCGTCAGAAAACCCTCTCTTAGCACCGGAAGCGAAGCCCTTAGGCATCTGTAGGCCGAGTGCGAACCCCACTTTCTCCTTGCGCTCCGGCGACTCGGAGCCCGGAAGGCCTAGCCGGAGCTCCGTTTCACGAAGATTCTCTCGCGCACTAGCAGCAAGCTTATTGGTAGAGGACACATCAGCAAGTCCTATGTAGTCGAGTTCAAGTGGCGGCGACATCAAGCTCTTTGGGGAATTTCAGCAAACATCAAGCGAGTGCTCTGTGCTGAAGCAGTGGAGAACCGAGAAGAGAATTGGTGGCGAAAAGAGAGATATATCACGAAAAAGGAGACGCCTTTGCGATTGGGTGCTGAAAATGCAGAAGCTCTTCTTCCTCCTGTACGCTGTACTCCTTTTTGCCTTCTCCCACTCTCGACCACTTTTAATGGAATTTTTTTTCCGCTGGATTTTTTACATCTTGATCCCTGCGTAGTTTTTGTGTCGAATTAATTCTTATTTCACACTATAAAGTAGATTTTTTTTTTAACTTCTCAGCAGTGCGTCCGATGACGTTTCCTTATTTACATTTTAATTTAATTTAGCTATTTCGTTTTAATCTTCTTCTCTCTAAGAACGTGTTTGAATTTGCGCCGCTTGGATATGATGGCCATGTTAGCAGTTATAAGGAGGATAATTTAAAATTGTTATTTGCAATATAAAATTGTTTGGGGGCTGTTTTGTTGATGGCATTTATGATTCGGTTGGACTGTTTATAATATTTTATTTTACTTTATATATATATAAATTATAATGTGCTGAGATTTTCGTAAAAAAAAATCCTAACATTATTGAAAAATTTTATACATATGCAAATAATTAAGTTGAGAGTAACTCAGGATGAATATGAGGGTTTTATGTGAAAAATTCAAGAAAAAAAAAAGATAAGTATGTTTAGCATATCATAAGTCATAAAGAATATCATTCTTTGTAATTGTATGCACAACTGTGGATGGTGGCTTCCATTGTGCGAGTAAGATGAGTCTTCGGTGTTTGAAATGTCATCGGGAGATTGCTAGTGATCTGCTTGATTGTTCTCTTAAAAATCAATCTAAGACTTCATTTGGAATGACTTTCTTACTGCTTCTTAAAACAGTTTTTTAGTACAAAAATTAAAATTTATGTACTAAAAAGCTGCTTTAAGAAGTAGTAAGAAAGTTGTCACAAACGAAACCTAAGTACAAAACTTTTTTCTAAAGAAAATCATGCATGCTCTTTCTAGGCAACCCTTTTTAAACTAAAAGAGCAAACACTTCTAAAGAAAATAATGTAAGAATATAATCAACATTTTGAGTTGCCTATACCTTTTAACAAAGTAGATTCCTAAGTCACCAATAGTCAAAGTGCTTATCTTTATGACATGACCCAAGTAGTCAAGCATATTAGAACAACTTCAGTGGATGCCCCCAAGCGCCGGCTGCGGGTATAGTGGTGTAGATGGCCCGATAGGTCGGCCGGGGTTTACGGACCGCCAAGCGCGTCTGGCACAGTCAAGCATGGCAGCGAACGGTTCCTCGTCATCACAAAAAAAAAAAAAATACATATAACATATCATGCATGTCCTATAGAGTATCATTGATTCATTTGAAGCAGATTAACTCCCTTAGTATTTTTTTGAAAATATAATATGCTTAATTAGTTTAGAGGTTGTTTTGATGATCCATAAGAAGGATATATTGAACCTATTAATTAAATCATTCATGCTGGCTCTTTGTATAGACTTCTTCTTATTTGTAAGAAGAGAAAGTCTGTATTTTTTTTTCTTTCAATCATTTAGAATCATACTTTGAAGCATTTGCAGATGATGTAATTAATAGTTGTTGATAAAGAACTACATGACAGGTTTGATGAATTATCTTCCTGACTACGTAGACTTAGATTTTGATAAATCAAGATGGAAGAATAATAAATTTTTTAATAGGTTATTTTCTCCTTTTTCACAAGCTCCTTTCAGCCTATTAATTCTTTTAAACTTATTTTCGGATCAAAATTGTTCTTAAAATTAGACCACAAACTTAACTCCTTAATCAAGAGTATCCTCAACTATCCCTAAGGGATATAGTTATTCTGAGAAATAATTTTCCTTTTGAGAGACTTTGAACCAAAAATTAAAAAATGAAAAACTTTGGTGTCAGATAGAAGTCCGACGAAAGTCCGGTGCCGAGTAGAAGTCCAGAGACGGGCGGAAGTCCAACGATGGACGAAACTTCAGCTTTGAGAAGAAGTCCGACGAAAGTCTGGAGACGGGCAGAAGTCTGATAATGGACGGAAGTCCGTTGTCGGGTAGAAGTCCGACGAAAGTTCGGTGACTGGTGGAAGTCCATAGTCGGGTAGAAGTCAGATGAAAGTTCGGCGATGGGCAGAAGTCTGGCGACGGACGGAAGTCTGGCGTCGAGTAGAAGTCCGACGAAAGTCTAGGGACGGACAGAAGTCCGACGACGGGCTAAAATCTGACGTCGGATAGAAGTCCGACGAAAGTACGATGACGGGCGAAAGTCCAGCAACGGATGAAAGTTCGGCGTCAATCAGTGGCTGGGCAGAAGTCTGACGAAAGTCCGACAACGTTCGGTGGTCGAGGAAGAGCTTGGTGGCATGATTTCTCTTCCTCTCCTCTCTTCATTCACTTCTTGATTTCTTGCTTGGTCGGTTGGCCCCCCCTCTATGAGAAATGAGGGATCTATTTATAGTTTTTTGAGAGTGACATTGCTAGTAAATAAGAGGAAGATTGAGGGTAAGTTGGGAGTGGTTTGAATGGACGGCCGATGTTGATTCTCTTGATCATAGACCGTTTATTGGACATTTGAATATCGTAATGATATCAGAATTAAGCAATCTTAAGCTCGTTGGATTCGTCTCGTCGAGCCGCTCGATTCGACTATAAGCATGTCATGTTGAGAAACCGTTTGGTAATCCAAATTATGATTGGAACATTCTGAATGCGCTTCGGGTCTTCGATTTGGAGCCATTTGGGCTCGGATTGAGTTGAATTTGGTGTCGTTGGGTTCGTATTTTTTGGACGTTCAGTTCAATATAAGTTTGCAGAAATCAGAGTTCATATGCTCCTGAATTTAATTTCGGTAGTTTCCAACTCAATTTTGCCTCGAAATTCGTGTTCGATCAAGATAATTTTTTGACTGATATATCAGTATATATATAGAATTCTAAGCCATAATTAAATTGGCTCAAGATCTTATCATGCATCAATGGACAGTATTAGTCTTCCAATCCACCCAATTGCTTTTTTTATTTTATAATTATTTTTTAATTGATTTGGTTGCTCCATGCATTGGTTGCCACAAAGAGAAATCATTTAATTTCTCCAATAGGGAGCATGCCACTGAGCTAATACAATTTTTAATTGCTTAGCTTTATTAATTAAGCATTATTATATTCTTCATAAAAGCCCTTTGTGCCCTCTTAAGCAATGCTTTACACCTAACACCACCTCGATTAAAGGTGAAGAATGTCGCATTGGCAGCTTTCATGGTCTTCTGCCGGGAGACTATTAGTGCTTAATTAATTTTAATTATCTTTTGTTTGCAACTTTTGCTCTTTTTTTTACTTAGAAAATTTTTTATTAAATAAAGCTTTATAAGAATGTGGTATTCATGCCGAGAAGTATATTGCAACCAATTGAATGAGTTAAATGGAAAATATTTGCTGATTGGAGAGTTTCAATTTGGAATCTGTGAAGGAAAAAAAAATATCTATCTATCACCTAAAACTTGAAGAGAAGTATATAGAATCATGTAATAAGCTAAATGGGTAGGGGGAATAATTTCAATTTTATATGGAGGGGGTGTTCTTTTGAGGCCCACAAATCTCATCATGTTGGTGGGGAGAGAGAGAGAGAGAGAGAGAGAGAGAGAGAGAGAGAGAGGGAGAGAGAGGGAGAGGATTCCATCTTAATGATGATTACATTCGATGGTGGAATTAATTTTTTAAATGAGGGGGGCGAAAAGATTTATGCAATAAAGTTGATTAGATAGATGGAGGATATTACATTATTCATCTTCTTAGAGGTGAAGTTAGGATGACTTTGAGTCGTTAAACATGGTGAAGCGGGAAAGTTGTGGGGGTAATTGAAATGACTTAATTGGTCCTTCTTATGAGTGCAAAAAAGGATAATTTGATGTCTAGCGATCAAAAGTGATAAGACGTATAGGTTATGGATTTGATTTAACTCATTTAAGGTGAATAGGTTGATCCATCTCTTAAAGGTGCATGAAACATGAATAAAGTATGTCATTTGAGGAAACACTAAAAGGTCATGCAGTCCATTAAAGTTGGTTGAATCAAGCCTCACATGGAGGTAGAAGCCATATAAGCTAAAGGTGCTCATTATGGTGGTGCTCGAGGGTCACGGAAACGATTAAATATTGACAAATCGAACCTCCCACGGATGTGGAGGTGACATGACCAATATGTGGCGGTTGATACCCCTTGGAAAATCATGGAGGTCATTATAAAAAATCACATCAAACTTCCTATGAAGGTGCAAATGAGGCAACCTTAAGACTTTCATCAATACAGCATTATAAAATCACATATGACATTAAAAATAGCTAAATTAGTAGAGATAACACAACCTAAAGATGGAGGTTGAGAGAAGCTTGCATTGCCTTAGAAGCCATTATATTGTCTAAATTGGATCTCCTCTAATGGTAGAGATAACATGAATTGAAGATGATGTCAAAGTGGCATTTAAATGTTGTGGAGGCCACTGAAGATTATGGATTAAACTTACCTTAAAAGTGGAGGCAATGGTCATGGAAGTCATTGGAGATTTCCAAAGCAGACCTCACCTAGAGGATGAGATGACACAACTTGATGGTGATGTTTGAGGCAATATTGAAGGTCATATATGCTATGGATGATAGTCGAGGTGATCCTTTTCATAGAGAAAGAGGGATTTACTAACCTACGGTCTGCAAGCGACTAAAGGATACAAACATAAAAATATGTCCTCTCTTAAAAGAAGGGATATTGAATGTATATGACAGAATAATTAAAAGTGATCGAAATAGTCATTCTCCCAAATAAAGGGATAAACTAAAAGATACAAAGATGTTGTGCAACTGAAAGCATTCATGATTGCCCCACTCTTAGAAAAATAGTGGAATAAATGATTTGGAGTCAATATATAGGAAAGAAACACTAAAAGAATCACTTGAAACTCTAAGCGGTGATCAGAGTTCAAGAATTCTCTATAAATTTAAACACTAAAATATCCAAAATTGTGAGAATTGGGATCTTATATAGATTTTGGAGGGTCAATTTCAATCCTTATCTAGAATTACACCAAAATATTTGTTGATCTTATATGAAATTTATCATGCATCTCTTAATAAGAAGCTGATTTGGTAATTCCACTCTTAAGCCAATGCAATTAGCCATATTTGATCAAAGTCACATCAATGATCGATATTGGTGTAATAATGATTATTGATGGTGAAGTCATTGAACAACAAATAAAACAAACCATCTTATTGATTATCATGTCATAAATCTATTAGATATGATTGGTCAAAAAATGATGATAAAAATGATAGAAATAATTCTAAAAATTCGTGTGGATCAAATTTAATGCTTAGAATCCCTTTCCATGATAAAAATCATACAACATAAATACTAACAAATTAGAAGCTAGGATATAGGAACCAATTTAATCAGATAAATTTTGCAACATCAAATGCATCATAGCATGACTAAGGGCACCAAGCAAAAGCTTATGAAGAGAGGATGCATAATATTCCCTACTCATTCATAAGGTAGGAAGGAAGAGGTTGATCCATTTTATGATCTGGTTCCAAAGATATTCAAATTTGAATAATTTTGGTGACTAAAAATTATCTCAATGAGAAAGTCATTATAACTATAAATTTATATCATTTAAAGTCTATTTTATAAATAAATATTTGCTATTCCAATATTTATATTGATTTAACTTTTTTTAATCTCCCTAACACCAAAAAATATGCTTAACTAAATCAAGATGTTGTTATATTGATTTATTAATAGTGAAATAATTATTTCCACATAATTTTCTTTAAATTTTATGGATCAATATGCTCTTTGAATGGGATTTTTTGTTATCCTAATGATTTCCCTTATATTTTTAGATACTTAAAATTACAAGTTTATTAATATATTAAGCTCTAAAAAAATAAGCCAGTGGAGTTACAATAAGTGAGAAACTATAAAATAGAACTACTTGTTAGACATTAATATCAATCTCCATTCATGATTGTGAGCCAAGTCATTCTTCGTCGGTCATAAACTCCACAATAACTAAAGCTTTGAATGTCATAGGCATGATATTATGTGAAAAACTCTATAGAAATTTGGAAAATTTTCTTTTATTATACTCTAAATTTCTTTTTGTTACAATATTAAAGCATCATTATATAGCACTTTGCTTATATGTAACTATGCCTAGTGAATCTTTATATAATCAATAAAATTACATTGTTTGCTCCATTTTGTTGTGAAATATGCACTATTTTGATTGGAAAATCCATATGATTAGGGTTAGATTCTCATCCTAGTATATGAAAGAAATTAACTCTCCACTTCTAGTGCAGAAAGCTGCAAAATAAAAATTCAATAGATATATATAACAAGGCTAAAAATATAGAACTATAAGAGAAATTAAGAAAATAAAATATAATAAAACATCCGCTTATTCTCTCTTCATTATTTTCTTTCACTTCCTCATCTCACTTTATTTTCTTGGTTACGCAATGAGTAACACCAACCAAATATTTTTTTTACACAAATATGCTTATCTTTGTACAAATAGTGCTTTGCTTATGATTACAGACAAACGATTTAAACAGGCTAGACATTCCTACTCTAGTTTGAAATAAATCGGCTCATCTCAATTTAAGATAATTTGAGACCTAAGTAGTTCAAGCATCCATAAAGTCAACACAATGCTATCGAACTTAGTTGCGATTGATCATAACCATCTAGGGTTATTTGGACACCAATTCAAACAAGCCAGACCCAAATCAACTTCTAATAAGATCCTCCTAATTAAAGTAGTTTTTTAAGGATTTAAACACAAGAAATATAACTTTAACAAAAAGATATGATTTTAGCAATAATTATTTGTTATAATGACATACAAATAATATAATAATCATGATAATATTTTGATTCAAATCATAAATGAGACATACAAAGCAAATTAATCTTAAATTCATCATCTCCAATTTTCATAATACAAAGAATTATCCCCAAAAATAAGATGTTATTTAAGAGAAATGGCATATATCAATTGAATAAAGACAAATCACTTAGGAGCCACATCTACAAGCCAATTTACTAGACAAGCCCCTTAGGAGCCACATGTACAAGTTAATTTGCTAGAGGTTGACATGCAATGATTGCATGACTAGTACATTTTAAAATGTAATATTATTTAACTTTCTTACCCTTTTTATTTTACTAATAAGTAATAAGCAATAAATTGAAAAATATGCTGCACAAATTTATGACCTTAAAAAAAAATCTTTTTTTTTCGACTATTTGGTTACAAATATTTTTATTTTTCATTTTTTGAGCTATGAATCACAAAAATATATATTATTTGAACCCATGATAGGGCCGCCCCGAATTATTTATTCAATTATATATATATATATATATATATATAATACCGAAAAGCCATTATATGTGACATTTTTAAATTTTTAAGAAATTTTTAAATTTGTGATTTATTAAAATAAATATATTTTTCTAGAAATAATATCACTGTATTTTGATTATTTTGAGAATTCCTAAAACTACAATTAATGCAAATTAGGATTAAATAAATTTCATATTATATTCTTAATCTGTTTAAAATTAAATATATTAATTTAAAATTAAATTTATTATTAAAAAATATTTAATCAGATTAAACTATGTATAAAATAATTTTCCTGCTTAAACATGATTATGATCGCTAATTATGAATTAAACAGTGAAATTTAACACTAATTTTTTATATTATTTGATTTATCTGTCTATAATGATGTGAAAATAGAAATATTTTTTTAATTTTATAGGAGAGGGTGGGACCCATGGATGTGGGTGGTTCGGGTTACAGGAAGATCAGAGGTCCTTCTCAGTCACCATTTTGGGTCACTTATTTGGGTCGAACAGTTTCCCATGCTGCATTGTTATGGGCTGCTTTAGAAGGTGCTGTCAAAGGAGACAGTGATGCTTAGTTGTATTGGTTAAAATATAAATAATATTTTATTTGGAGAATATATAAATAATATTCAAGATATGGTAACTAAGCTGAGTAATATTTTCTAAATTGCCACTTGGTGTGAAATTGAAATATTAAATGTTATGATGCCAAAAATAATTCTATTTAATGTATGAGAGAAAAAAATATTTTTATATTTTAAATATTAATTATTATTTGATAATAGGATATTATTTTAAAAGGAGAAAATTTATAAAATATTATTTTATTTGATGATATAATGAATTTTAGTTATTAATATTTATAATAAATTTAATGAATTATTAATTTAATCAAAAAAATATTATCATATTTGAAATTAGATCAAAATTAAAGTTTCATATATTTTAATATCAATAATTGTTTAAATTAATCTTATGATTCATTTAAGTACTTTAGTAATTGATTAAGAGAAAAATATTTATTTTATTATTTAAATTTAATTGATTAAAAACTAACATATTTAGAATTACATAAATAACTTAATTTCAACTTATTTTCTTGTCAATAATGGTTTAAACTACTCAAATTAGTCTTAAGATTATTTTTTTAAGTATTTGAATAGCTAGCAAACATAATTTTTAAATATAATTATTTATATTAATTAACAATAAAGTAGATTAATTATTTGACTATATATAATATATATTAGCAAAGATGTTGGAGAGCCTTATTTTAAAATTAATTGTTCATCTTAATATTTTAATGATAAAATACATTATATATTTAATTAATTAATTAAATTTTAAACTACATTTATTATTTATTTAAATGCTTTAGTAATCAGAGAAGATAAGTAATTATCAAATTTATCATTTAATTAATTAAATAAGAGATGTTATATTAATTATAATAAACAATTATATGTTAATATTTGGATTTATTTTGAAAGGACTAGGCCATTATTTAAAGTAAATGATAAATTTTAAAATTACTACCTTTATATATATATATATATATATTCATGTAATTTAATCTTCTTTTTTTAATAATTTTTGCATGAAAACTATTTTTAAATTAAAGAAATTAAAATATTAAAGTGGTTACATTATAAAATGTGCCTTTTTTTGTTTTACAAATAAATATAAAATCTTAATCTTTTAGGAAACTTTTTCTATCATTATGTCTCATAAATAAAATAAAAGAAAGTAATCATATGTGATACATGATACAATAAAAAATAAAATTAATAGTTATATAATATTACAAATAAATATATTATTTCATTGAATATTCATATAAAGTTGTTAATGATCCCTTTTTAAGTTGCTTCATATTTGTGGCTTGAGAGATAAATTTGAAGTCATTTGTTAGGAATTCAAAATTGTTCGCGGCTTGTATTAAAATCTTACTTACAATCTCAATAAAAGAGAGCGAAGAATGAATAAGAGAAAGAAGAAATTCAGAGTGAGAAGCTCAGAGATTTCACTAAAATAGAGCTGAATACATCAAATTACGTATCCTGAGCACGACATCTAACCTCCTATTTATAATTTTGAGTTATAGTTCAAGGGCTACATGATTGGTTACATATAAAGGAATAAAGAGAGGAAAATTATATGGTATGAAACATGAGTCATGTAGCCTAGCTCTATGTGAAAATTTACTAATTTTAGATGAGCCTTTTGCTTTAATTATTAGTCACCAACTTGTCTGAAAGAAGCTGCACACTTAGCTAATAGAAGTTGCCAAATTATCTAAAAGAAGTTGCAAACTTGTTATCTTAAACAGGTTACCAACTTGTCTGATAGAAGCCACTGACTTACATGAAAGAAGTTGCCAACTTGTTTGACAGGCCTTGAATGAGCATGTCTGAATACTCCTGTTGTTTTCTTCATGAGTCGAACGAGTTCTTTAGGAGCTTTTAGCAAACTTATAGTCGAATTTAACATCTCAACAAGACAAATCCAATGACATTAAAAGTGATGTGATTTGAGTCCAATTGAACACAAATCAAGCACTTAAAATATATTTGAAAACTTTAGGATATTAATTAAAGGACTAACTGATCTCTGAATCATACATGCTTATAATCAAATAGAGTGTCTTGACAAGACGAATCAAACCAGGCTAAAGATCATTCAGTTCTGAGGTCATTAAGACCTTTTAAATGCTGATAAATAATATATGATCAAATGATTCAATATAGATCATCTAAGAGAGTTATAGAATTTTGACTAGATATATTAAAAGGAAGATAAATAGCACCTAATTATTCTTCAAATTAAAGGCACCTAGCTAGATTTGAGTTTGGAGAGAACTTAGGAATTTAAAGAACTATAGAGCTTTATTTAGCATTTGACATCAATGATCACCGCCAGTTACAATTGTTGTTCGCCTATTGCCACTCAATCATTGTGTTTGTCTGACCATCACTCCACAATTATCATAGTCTAGTCCTTATCAAATGATCATGAAACCATCATCGTGCAACTATCGTTTGACTACTATTACCCAATTATCATCATTTGACTACCGTATAAATATGAAAAAAAAAATGTAAACATATTCTAATTTAAATTGTATCAAAGTGGGCTTAAACAATCATTAATGTTTTATTGAGTAATGTTGCATATAAAAAACTTGTATTCCACTAATCTCAAAACATATCTAATAATTTTTAAACCCATTCATAAAATTTATATCATGATTTCCTAACACGATTTTTATTCATCAAAACATAGTTCCCTAAACAAAAAATGAAAATGATAATATTATTCCTTCATTGATCAAATTTTTTAAATATCATGATAATACAATAACAAGAATTGTAATTTCTTCAAATTAATTATTTATGCACCAATGAATTTTCATCTATTAAATTAAAAAAAAAAAAAAGAAACAGAAATCTATCTATTGATATTTATCCAAATCTTTTCATTAATCATTTTGAGTAGTGATGATGAAGAATGAGACACATTCCTAACACTTTTGGGTTCCTTTCCATCAAAATGTAATATTTTCAATATTTTTAAAATTTAAAAATTATTTTTGAGATCTAAAATAAGGACAAGCTCAAATATTAAGGTCAAGTTATTATGAGTGCTTGATATGGTCTTAAGGTAATAAGTAATAATTAATAATTAATAAATAAATTATAATTTTCTTAGAACTACAACTACTAAGTAATAACTAATAACTAATAATCAATTAAGAAAATTATAAAATTCTAAATTTATAGACATATTCTTAACACTTCTATGTTAAGTGGATAGAGCATTGGTTGAGTGATTGAGAGATTTTGTTTTTATATTCTAAATTTTGAATTTGAATATACTAACTACTAATAATTAATTAAAAAAAATAGCATTGGGAATAAAAAAATATCTTTTTTATCTTTAAAATCTTTTATATTTATTATTGAAATAATATTAAAATGGTTATAACACAATAAAATAAAATTGTCAATTTTTTTATCAATGACTTTGTATAATCCTTTAATTATTTAGTTATATTATTTAGAGGTATGGAGTTTAATTTTTTCATATAAATTGAACCTCAAAATTTATTTAAATTTATTAAAATCTTGAATAAGATTTGAGCCAAATTTAATTTTGATTTTCAAATTAATTAGCTACCAAACTCAGCATCAAATCCAATATCTTATCTAGCTTAAACATTACATACAAATTTGTTATATATTTAGTAAATTAACTCGAAAATAATTTGTTTATTCATTAAATTTATTTTAAAATGAATACAATATAATGATTAATTAATTAGGTATAAATATTACATTTATCTAAAAAAATTTAATAAATAGTACATAAATTTCGACTAAATTTAAGTGAAAATATCCTAACCTTTGTTTTTCTAAAAATTTATCACCATATTTACCCTGAGATATATTCTTTTATTTACCTAAGTAATTTTGACAACCTATGAACAATGATTGGCCTCAATTCATGGCAAAGAAGCCACCTAAGGCCCTCTAGCATGTTCATAGAGGACCTCCCATTACTACAATTGGTGGAGACAACATCACTACCCATAAGCACTTGAAAAAATATTAGAATAGATAACTCTGTATCTATGTTTTATTTGGGATAGCTTTTTCATCACTTCTTAAAGCAGTTTTTTAGTATAAAAATTAAAATTTTTGTACTAAAAAATTACTTTAGACTTCATTTAGGATGACTTTTTTACTGTTTTAAGAGTTAGTAAGAAAGCCGTCCTAAATGAGTCTTTAGGAGCCCTCCTTAACTGCTTTTAAAGAAGAAAAAACATCATTAAATGCTCTCCACCTACCTTGAAAAGCCAATCTAGTGGAGAACAGTTACAACTGAACAGTAGATGAATGGCCTGTAATAAGCTGCTTTAATTCACTGTCCTTCCTTTATGCAATCTTCCAGAAAAGAAATCTAAACTATATTCTGTTGCTCCTTATTAGGAAATTGGATGCTTACTGGTTTTAGAATATTTTCATAAACCAGTGGTTGCTTGCTTTGTGATGATCCTTTTGTTTGAAAAGGAAGATGGTGGATGAATTGATTGGTACAGTATGAGGAATTGAGATTCTAATATGTTTGGTATGATTTCAATTTCATTATTATCTAAGTTGAAAATCAAAATCAAATCTAGAGAGAATAAAACCAACCAAAAGTAGATGATTTTGAATCAAATTTTTGGTTTGATTTGACTCTATTTTGAACCAAAAGTAGATGAAATTGAGGGGATGCACTTTGTTCTTGTAAGGGTGAGTAAGATCACATCATCCATATTCAATGCATTTGGTGATCTCCATTATCAGTTTATGCAACTGAGAGACATTCAAATATGAAAGCCAATAAAGCTGCAAATGCTAGCTTATATAGAGGTTTCATTTTTAGCTCTGAGGCAGCTTGCTTGATCTTCTTCCATTATCATACCTACCACATGGATAGATCAGGTTGAATCCATATAAAAATAAGAGTTTAGAGTTCAATTTTGTAGTCAAGTCACTCAGTTGTTAGAATTTTTATAATATTTGACTCTGCTTGAAATCAAGGGGACTTAACCAACTACCTAATGCTTAGAACGAAACCCGAAAGTAAGTAGGTGGTAGGAAGATTTTTTGAAAGAAGGCTGAAGTAGTAAGGGCATATTTCCTTCGGTCTTGGTGAAGCTTTTCTTTCTTCTTTTTCTGGACAAGGAGTGCCACACGCACAATCGGAGCGAACAAAATGAAAGGGGAATTTATCAATGATATGATAAGCATGCTTTATCCTTTCGAGGGTAACCGCGGTTTTCAAGTCGGGATGTGAAGCTATTTCAATCACGTCTTTGTCTAGACCACGGGCCAGGGAGCTCTAAAGAAAGATTTAGCGACCACAGAGGACTGACTCTCAAATGATAACCCTTCCTCAAACTCTCTTATTCAAATCGTAAATGTTCCTTCCTCCAACCTTAATTAGAAGAGGCTACTCATCTCTAAAAATTAGACAAACAAAGATTTTCTGTCAGCTTTGTGCAGAATAAAACCAATTCATCGCTCGATTTAGAATGGACGATTCACGAAGAATCTTATTATTTCTTTTGAAATCTTTTTTTGTTTTCACTCGGTTCATATACTTTTTCTTTCCTTAATTCAAATAAGAAAATTGGATTTACTTTATCCAATTTTTCATTATTAGTTTGATATCTTGGACGGCCCCTTTTATTTTATTTTTTCTAATTTTTAGAAAGGATTTTATTTTTTTATTTAAAGATTTTAAAACTTATGAAAATTTATTTTTCACCTTTTTTTTTTCTTTTTAGGTAAAAAAAAGGACTTTTTCGGGAAGAACCAGGCATTCTACCTAATAAGGCAGAGACTTCAGACCCTGCTTAAACGAAACGAAATAGATTGTCGATGAATAAAAATACGTCTTGCTCATCCCGGAAATATTCCAATTCTAAGTTTCGTGATCAAATAGATATTTTTGTGATAGGAAGGAAGAGTCTGAATTTAGGGATCGAGACCCTAGGACCCTACAGGGCAATACATGTAGGGACAAAATGCTACAGGACTTTAGTTACATATCCCTAGCAAGCTCCAGTTCCGGCTCAAGCGGTTCAGATCCGGCACATCAGGACCCAGTTCTAGAGCGAAACCCAATTGGAGAGGCATAGGTGGTAGCCATGATCATGATAAAGATCAAGTCAGCTGTGTACCCAACAGCGAAGGCAAAGGTGCGGCAAATTGAATTTAGATAAGTCAAATTAGGCCAAATCAAACACACTTGAGACTAAATTAAAATATGTAAATATATATAAATACATTCATGCATATAATTATTTATCATTTTACTTCAAATTACATACATTTATGATTTATGTGTTTAACCAATATGTTTAGCTAAAATTTTATCTTAAAAAAAAAATCAATTAGCATATCACAATCAACATGGGAAGATCCACAATGGGAGCACTGAGGATTATACCCCCACTAGCCCAACTCAAACCATTGTCCCGTATCACCCAAGATGCAGATTGAAGGCTGTCTGCAATCTTCTCAAGAGCTTTAAATATTAAGCATGGAATGTTGCTGAGAGCTTTAAACTTTCAAGCATGGAATGTTTGCCAGGAAAATATCACTTTCGGTTGATGAGACCTTTAAACTTTAAGCATGGAATGTAGCTTCCATCATCTGAGAAGAAATACTAAGCAAAAACTCATGCCCCATAAACACTTAATATTGCTGGATAACATTCTTCCAAATCTACTTAAGCACCTGCAGGAAAGGTCTTAGCAATTTTTTGTAAAAGTTTTTTTGGAAGAGTGTAGCACTACTTCTTGGGAAGATACCCAGCCATTTCAAGCTTTATGACTAACACGACTGCAGGCAATTGGTTGGTTACCACCTTTAAATTAGATAGCAATTCATGTGACAGAAACCCTGGGAATCGATGGCTTAATATTGCTGGAACAAGAATTAGGAGGTACCAACCTTTACCTTCTTAATGGAAAATGGTGGGAAGAACTGGAAAAAAAAGAAATGGTAGCCTGAAAGTGGCTTCAATGATAATTCAATTGGGAGCTTAGAAAAAAATCTTTCAGTTTTTGAGGACTTAAAAACGGCTTAAACTAAACATGATTCACGTGGAAAAGAGATTATTGAAAAATAATACAAATGCCAGGTTACGGGTTTAAGACAAACTAGGTTATACCAATATCAAACAATCGTTGAGACAAAACTTCTGTAGGATTGGAGTGACAAATAATGTTTACTTCCATCTATCCCTCAGTTCCTTTTTCTCAGACAGGACCCATGTCACCAAGATAGCAGCTACCAGGGCAACAATAGTGATGAGCAAGAGGGCATAGTTGAAATCTTCTGTAAGAGAATCATAGGTCCGCGATGGGGCGATTCGGGTGAAAAAGAGATCGACCCCATAGGCAAAGACAAGGGTGGTGGATTCCAATTTGGCTGGGATCGTTACTATGCCTCGAATGCCTTCCACTTGGAGAGAGTGCGTCACGTACGACTGTGGAGCAAAATCGCCATGATGAGACCATGAATTTGAACAAAAAAATAAAAAAAACCTTGATTTCTGCAGCATTATAATTTATAACACCACATGAAGAACGTCAACTTTGTAAGGAACTTTGTGCACGGGAAAGTAGAAAAAAAAATGACTTAGTAAGTCCACGCGAAGTTATAAAACATTAAACTTGGATTTACAATTAATATGGCACATATAGTTCTGATTCTAGGGTAGAATTTGACTACAGGAAAACAAACTTAAAAAGGCAAGCCATAAGTGCTGAAATTTGACAGGTGAACATTGTGAACTTTTAAATTTTCCCTTGAATTTTTACACGTCCAATCCCCTTTCTGTGGGCACAAGTCACTGCTGCCTGTGTTCCATTAGATGATGGCAACAGGCTTGGAATTACATTAGGCAGCTTCTTCAGGTTCTCAATACACTAATCAGTAGCAATCAGAAAGAACCGAATGCCTTACTTACGGTAATGGTTGCAATGCACATGTATGTGAGGAATGATGGGTCATGATGTAATGGCTGTTTTTTCTTATGAGATCAGTAGTTAGCATGAAAAAAACTCCCACCAACTTATTTCATAAAATTGATTATTAAGCTGGTCTGATAGATATCTGAGAGTCAAAATTCATTCCTTATAGAATTCTAACCAAAAAACCTTAAGCGTGCAAACTGGACAACCAAATTGCCTTACAATTGGAGTAAATCATATAAAGACTTTGAGGCCAGTAAAAATATGAGATGGGTCTCAGCTTTCGAACAAAGGAGACCAATAACAGGGCAACAATTTGAAATTGTACAGCCAACTGCATGTAAGCTAAGTCCACGTGCAAGTGCAAGATAATCACAAAAGCTAATAACTTGAAGTCAAATAGGCTTTGTTTTGAACATCAACGTGCATTCATCCTTGATAAGTTTTGCATGAGGTATTAAACCTATTTTGAGGAATTTTATTGCATGACTTCCATCCAAGTTATCTTTTGATCAAGTACTTTTCTTCATAATATTTTGATGTTAATTTTATCCACCCTTCTTATTGGCACTTCCTCTACCATGTAATGTATATTCCCAAGTCACATAAATAAACTTTCTACCATCTTATCTTAAATACTACTCTTACTGTCCCTCTAAAATAACTATTTCTCACTTCATCATTCCTAATTCCAACACCAATCCATCTTGGCATTTAACCACAATCAAGTTTTTATCAATGACTTTTTTACTACCCAACTAGATCTATACAACATAGCTAGCCTACTCTATTTTTAAACTGACCATTTAAGTCCCAATAATATTCCCTTACATAGAACTCTTGAAGCACTTCTTCATTTTAGACATTAGTCTATCCACATTCTTATGTATAACATACACAAGCTGCTAAAACCTATCATCTAGGTATACCTTATTTTCTAGTTCTATTGATGGAAATAAAATGTTAGCCCCACTAAGATTGCATATATACTCAATCATTATTCAATTAATCTTAAGATCTTAATCTCAGAGACATTTTATCCATTGTTCTCATTTTCTGCTGGTTGCATCAATGGACTTATCAATTAGAATTACTTCATCTAAAAAAAATACAAAGGTGCTTTGAACATATTTTATAAGCACCTCCATAACGTCTAACAAAACATATGTAGTTAATACTGACCCTAGATGTAAATAAGCATGTTTGTGAACTCCTTAATCAATCCACAATAAATTACAATACCAGTCAATGCTTCATAATGCACATATTTGATAACTTTAACATATCTATGCTACCCATCTAATAACATTACATATTTCTCCAAACAATTAATTATTCAAATTTAATAAAAAATTAAAATAAATAAATATACCTCACTGAATAATCCTAATCATAAATCCAACAAAACAATTTTCAAGTTGCAACAATACTATTTCTTCCTAATTTCTACAAAAATAAAAAATAAAAAATAAAAAGTTGCAATAGGAAATTGAAAGCTCTAATTTAAATTTTCTTTAATGAATTTAGATCAACAAATAGTAAAAGGTAAAAAAATGTTGGTAAAAGTGTGTATTGATGCCTTTCAAATGTGAAGCACTACAATGCAGCCGGCTTGAGTACTATTAGCTACTCACGTAAACAAAAAAAAGCAAAACACGTACTAAATGATGCTTAATCACAAGCATCGCTTGAACAAAGCGCTTGCATGATGATTTTATCTGTCAAGCTCGATAATAAACTCCTTCTGGGTTTGCTTCGCAAAGCTTGGGGTTGAACAATTTAGCAATGAATAAAAGAGGTAGAAAATCAGTTCACTTGAAGAGTTAAAGACCAGGGCATGCACACTTTGTACTTCATGACTAGTCTTAGTTCATGCTCGCAAAATTACCGGACACTTTTTCTCCTTCACACCCTCATTTATGCTTCAGACCTCAAGTTTTATACTTCACACTTCATCTCATCTTCGGGTTTTTTACCTGTATGCATCTTGTAGATGCAAACAAACTATAACCCTCTATGCATACAGGCATCTTTTTTCTCACATATTCTCTTTAGTTTTAGAGTAATCTTCACTCCTTATCGACTCGATTCTTATTCGGACTTTTAAATCGTTGGATTTTTTTTTTAAATTTCTATGTTGTGTTTTAATTCTCAACTCCTTATCACTTTAATTTTGAGATGATATGTGCACACGTACTTTCTTAAGATTTATAATTAAATTGAAGATATTACTATCGTGATGTGAAATTTTGGCACAAAAATTGATCATTAAAAGAAAAGCATAAAATTAAGTGTTGCAGAGATGAGGATACTTAGGTAGATGAGTGGCTTTAAACCTAAAAATAGAATGTGAAACGAGTATATATAAGAAAAGGTTAAAGTAGCTCCGGAGGAAGATAAGATTAGAGAGAGTCGCCTAGGTGGTTTGGTCACATTAAACTTCGGCCTTCCAAACCATTTTAGAAGATTAGATGTATTAAATCTGACTTATATTAAGAAAGGTAGAAATGGACATAAAAAGACTTGGTCAAAAAGTATTAAAAATGACCTTTTTTATCAATGTTTTGAAAATTGGACCAAACCGGCCGGTTCAACCCGTTGAACCGTGAACCGGTAAGCCGGCCAGTTATGTTAACTCTTAGAACTGGTTTCGATTCAAACCGAGGAAAACCGGTCGAACCGGAGAACTGGTGCCGATTCTTTAGAGCTGTGCGGTTCGAAAAACAGCAGATTGGAGCTGCTGATTTTGGATCCAACGGCCGATTAAACTCAAGAAAAAATAGAAAATAACTGCGTTCAATCACCCAGGCCGTAATTCATTTCGCTCGCTCGTGACTCGTGATTTCGTTTGTGCAGTGTTGTTCGTCTCCCGCTATCCCTAGCTGTCGCTACTGTTTGTGATTGGCGAGCTCGACGACAGCATGTGTGCAATGTCGCTGCCGTTCATGTGTGTAGTGTTGCTACCTCTGCTAGGATTTTTTTATTTTTATTTTTGCTATGTTGATTTATAATGATTTGATAAGTTATAGTTTAGCCATGAACAAGGGGATTGTTTTCAATAGTTTAAATTTGAGATTTATGTTGATATTGTGTATTAATCTTGCATGAATGTTAATTGACAGAGTATTTCGTGCTTTAAGAAGTGGGTGCCGCTACATGTTAGAGGAGTGGGATTGAGTTTTTTTTTTTTTTCCTCCACCTTGCGATATCTGTTCGATGGTGCTTAGTAAGGCTTTACAAAATGCTTGCCTACCATCTATTTGCTAGAACGAGTGAAAGCTGTAGCTTGATAGTGAATGTTGAGGAATAAGGTTAAGTTGTTTTGGGCTTGCAATGTGAGTTCGGCTTTTTTGATTGAGGCAAAGTTGTCATCTCTTGATTCCTCAGAAAACTTCAGTTATTTTATTTGATCCTGCATTGAGGATAAATTGATAGAGAACTCTCTTTTGTAGTTTATGGGATGACAAAGCATTGGTTTTTGTGTTGGAAGAGGCTTTGGTTCGTTGCTTACATGATTTTGGTGCTTGATGATGTGAATGTCATAGAATGTTGATGAGTCTTGAGTTATTTTTATATGTGATGTGAGTTCGATATGGTTTTGACTACATGATATGATCTTCGTATTTTTATGAGGCTTGAAAAAATTGTTTGCTACGTCACAATTTTTCCTTTAGGGGCTATTTGGTTTGAAGTTAAATTCGTGTAAAGTATTCTAATAGCATAGGTTTGAAAATATTAGTGTTTGGTTTGAAGCAAAAGAAATGCAAAGTAAATTTTGGTGGATTTGGAATGCACCATAAATTTTTAGTCATTGTCGTCGGCCACCTTGCCAGAGGTTGTAATCTTTTTGCTTTAATCTTGGTTATTGTTACTAGACATTTGCAAGAGGTTGTACCCTGGTGTATTAAGTGCATGTGTGGTTGATGATATTTGGACTACATTCATTGTAAATGCATATGGAAACAAGTTATTGAAATTTTAAGTGCAATCTGCTTTAGTTAATTCAATCCATGGTGAACTTCTGCACCTGCCCGCTGAATTAGCTTAGATTCAGCCAATCTCCCAATCGGGACGGCTGGGATTGCACTCCCCTCAAGCTGAAGAATATAGATCTGTCATTAACTTGATAATCAGTCCCAAAAAGGTAGAGTTATCTAATCCCTTTGTAAGAATATCTGCAAGCTGGTCTTTTGATGAGACATAGTCGATAAATATAAGACCACTGTCAAATTTCTCCTTTATGAAAAATCTGTCCACTTCTATGTGCTTGGTCCTATCATGTTGAATCGGATTGCGAGCTATGCTGATTGTTGATTTGTTGTCACAGTGTAGCTTCATGGGTCCTTCCCACTTGATCCTTAGGTCTTCTAGAACTATCTTGATCCACAGTAGCTCATATATTCCTAAGGTCATAGCTCTGTATTCTGCTTCTGCACTAGATCTTGCCACCACATTTTGTTTCTTGCTTCTCAATGTAACAAGGTTTTCTCCAAGGAATGTGCAGTATCCTGAGGTAGATCGTATATCAACTGGTGATCATGCATAATCTGCATCAGTATATGCTTCTGAGGTTATTCCACAGTCTCTTCTGAAGAGAATCATTTTACCTAGGTTCCCCTTAAGAATGCAGTATTCTGTCTATAGCTTACATGTGAATCTACTTGGGATTTTGCATGAACTGGCTGACCATGCTTATAGCAAATACTATATCTGGTCTGGTGTTGAAAAGGTAGATCAATTTTCCCACAAGTCTTTGGTAAGCTCCTTTATCTACATTTGGATCTTCTTTAGCTTCCCCCAATTTGAGATTTGGTTCTACTAATATAGGTGCCGGTTTACAAGCTAGTTTACTTGTTTCTTTAAGAAGATCATTAATGTATTTTTGTTGTGAAATAAAGATTCCTTTGTTGGAGTGGGCCACTTCAATTTCAAGAAAATATTTTAATATACCAAGATCATTGATTTCAAGTTCCTTTGCAAGACATTTCTTTAGAATTACTTTCTCCTTTTCATCATTCTCAGTCAAAATGATATCATCCACATAAACTAATAAAATTATGACTTCCCCTAAGTTTGAGTACTTGAAGAATAACGTATTGTCTCCTTGGCTCGGCTGATAACCATTAAGTAGCATAACTTTTGAGAATCTTCCAAACCAAGCTCTAGATGACTGCTTTAGCTCATATAGAGCCTTTTTTAACCTACACACTTTGTTACCCCCAGATTGTTTCTTGAATCATGGTGGAATCTCCATAAATATTTCTTCCTCCAAGTCCCCGTGTAGGAATGAATTTTTGACATCCAACTATTCCAGATGCCAGTTATAATTAGCTGCTAATGAGAACAAGATCCTCATGATGTTCATCTTGGCCACAGGTGCAAAAGTTTTCTGGTAGTCAATCCCATACGTCTGAGTGTACCGTTTCTCCACTAATTTTGCCTTATACCTTTCCAGTGTACCATCAGCTTTGTATTTAACAGAGAACACTCAATTGCAGCCAACTGATTTTTTCCCTACTGATAGGTCGGTGATCTCCCATATATTGTTCTTTTTCAAGGCCTGCATTTCATCTTTCATAGTATTTTTCCAATTTTCATTTGGTAAGGCTTCAGAAATATCATTAAGACGATGAATATCATTTAGTGTAATCAAAAAAATTTTATGTGAAAGTGAGAAGTTATGGAAGGATACAAAGTTGGTTATGGGGTATAAGGGAGATTTTTTTGGTGAACTTGAATTTATCTCAATTTCAGTAGATGGTTCAGATTCTTTGATCTGCTCTGGAGCATAATTTGAATTTATACACCTTGAATACACTTTTTTAAATCTTGTATTATCTATAATAGCTATGTCCTCAATTTCTCTGGCTTTGATTTTAGGTTTAGGTGGATTGGTTTGCGGTGGAGCTGAAAGGTCAAGAGGGACAAGCTCACTTTCCTCATCTTCCTCAATTTCAATCTCCCCCTGAACATGAGGTTTTGTTAAATAAGATTTTTGTTCATAAAAAATAACATCAACAGATACAAGAGTTTTCTTGGTGGAGGGATGATAATACTTATAACCTTTATGGGTGGATGAATATCTAACAGAAATACATTTGAGTGCTCTTGGATCTAATTTTTCTTTATTTTGACTGTGAATGTGAATATAGGCAGTGCACCCAAAGATTCTGGGAGCGAGGTTATTATGGGTTTGAAATTCAGGGTAAAAAGAGGATAGAATATCCATATGTGTTTTTTGTCCCAAGGTTGTTAAAGGTAATTGGTTTATGAGATATGCGACGATCAAAAGGGCTTCCCCCCAGTAGGATTTGAGTATATTATGGTGGAATAGAAGTGTACAAGTGGGAGGCCAAAAGATGGCCATTTTTTCTTTCTGCAACTCCATTTTGTTGTGGGGTATGAATGCAAGAAGACTCATGAATAATATCTGCCTTTTGAAAGTATGAGGATAGAGTTTGGTTGAAATAATCTTTGGCATTGTCACAACAAAATTTTTTTATTTTTACTCCGAATTGATTCTGGATCATGGTATGAAAAATAGGAAAGATAGTGCTTACATTGGATTTATTTTTGACGAGAAAGATCCAAGAGACTCGAGTGCAGTCATCAATGAAGGATGCAAACCATCGGGCCCCTGAGATGTTAGAAATTTTTTAGGGCCCCCATATATCATAACGTATAAGATAGAAAGGGGTATGACATCTCTCAATTTTATTTGGAAAAGAAATTCGTTTATGCTTGGCTAACTCACAAGTTCCACAATGAAAAGATTCATTTTTCAACTTGTAAAAAAGTTTTGGGTACATATTTTGTAAGACATCAAAAGATAGATGTCCTAATATAAAATGATGAAGCCAAATAGTAATTTTTTTATTAAATAAGGATAACATAGAATAGTCATTATTCATAATAGAGGATTTGTTCAACTTTTCCAGGTAGTACAGTCCATCTCTCTCCTTAGCAAGTCCAATCTTCTTCCCCGATCCCTGATCCTGAAATAAGTAACAAGCAGGGTTGAATAGGACTTGCCAATTATGATCACAGGTAAGTGTTTGTATAGAGATTAGGTTTGGATAATTGAGGTACGTGGAGCACATTTTTCAGAGTGAGTGAGAGAGATAAGGGCGAGTCTCATTTTCTTGCTACTGTGGTAAGAGAACCATCAGCAGTGATGATTTTCTTATCACTCGGGCAAGGAGTGTAGTTGATGAAGTGGGTTGTGGAGTGTATCATGTGATCTATGGCTCCTGAGTCAATGATCCATAATCCTTCCAAATGATTTCTAGAGGCATTTAATCCAATAGATATAGGAAATTTACCTGAAAGTGCAAGAGAAGAATTCCGGCAACACCAGTAAAGGCTCTGACACCAAGTTAAATTTAGAGAATTAGTAAGGGAAAAGGCTAAAACAACTCCTGATGTCGTGGGATCAAAATGCCAAGGGACAGATGGGATTTAACACAATCAAAGGGCACGTGTCACGTCCCTGCTAATGAGAGATTATTTAAGAATGAACTGTAGTGATACATCCGATATAACATTCGCTCTTTGTGAGCAAAGTTATGTTCAAATTTATCACCCCCGACAAGTTTTAAGTTTTTTGATGATTATAGAATTTAATAGATACTGAATTTTGAAATTTTAATAAGCTTCGAGAATTGACCCCTCCGGTTCAAATTTTTTGTCAATATGACCATCATCAAGGTACGGAAGGCGGATGGATTTTAATTTTAAATTTTTGGTGATAAGATTTCCATCTAAATGTTTAGAATTTGATTAGAGTTTGCAATTTTAATAGGCTTTAAAAAATTGACCTCTCTGTAGCAATTTACATTCAACATGGCAATCATCGGGGTGACGTTATTATCACTTTAAATATCTTTATATTTTGTTAGAATTTGAAAGCATTTAAAGTTTGGGGTCCCCTCCGGTTGAAATTTTCTGTCAACATGACAATCATTTGGGTATTTAAATAATTAGTTATTTGAACATTGTCAATTCTGTTTACCCACTAATAGAGGATCAAGTTCAACAATTGATGATTATGTGAACGCTAAAATCGAGAGCTTATGTTTTATGATGAATTTCATCAAGAGAGCCTTTAAAGGATTACAGTAAAATTGTGATTAAACGTTCGTTAGTTACTTCAAGTTATGTCGACCCCAATCCTTTTCAAGGAGAATGAAACTTGAATACTTGACCCGCGCAGCATTCTCAAACCTTTGGATTTAGAAATTAGATGTGACGATCAGAGCACATGTTGGATTTATTTTGACTTCAAACAACATGGGTGGAAACCTCACTTTCATAATCTCATAGTTTAATAGAAACCCTTCGAATATTTCTTTTAATAAATTATTGACGATGGTCCAAGACTTTTCTAAGAAGAAGGGATCTTCAATGTTGAACAAGCTCTCTTATTGCTCATTCCTTGTTGTGATTAATGTGGATCCAAAGTTTTTTCGAACTTCAAGAGTTCAGCAAACCTTAGGCAGAAATGGGGAGGGGGGATCCAACACAACTTAATGTCCTTGAGCTAAACATTAGGTTGAGTTCTTCCTTAACCTCTACTTTGCCAAATTAGACTCTTCTCAACAATATTGTCGATAGCCAGAGGTCGCACAATTGAATTTATAACAAAAAGGTGGACGGAAATATAATTAGCCAACATTGTTTTGATACGTCTTTCATGTTGCCAAAATACAATCTTTAACATTAAACTCTATATCACGATAATATCAATTAGCCTGTTGTTTCATTTGATTTTACATAGAGTTCAAATTTTGCTTAAATTGCTGCTGGATAATATCACGTTGCAACAAGACAGTGTTGACAATTTCAAAATATTTTCATGGCTTAGTTCTTTCTATGATTGACCTTTCAGAGTAATTATCTTTCATTCATTATTCCCCTCTCCATGTCTGGATTTTATAATTTTGTGGTATCACTCCATTAGCATCTTATCTTTTAACCCTTGGGCATATGCATCCATTCTTATGCTATTATATGTTTTTTTATCATAGAGATGAGAATGATATAATCAGGCTTACATTTATTTTCCTTCATTGATTACACTGTTAAAGAAAGGAGTATCTAGAAAACCACCCGTTCAATTTTTTTTTATTTCTCTAATAAAAAAAAAAGAATCTTCTCTACAAGCTCTGCTTTGACGTATCCACTAACAAGCGCACAGTAAGTAATGGAGTTTGGTTTAATTCTTTGAGTTTTCATTAACTTAAAATAATACTCCATCTTATCAACTTGTCATGCTCTCCCAAAATATTCAATCAATAATTTTTTCTGCTCTCCCTAAATAATCAATCAATGTTACAAGGAAGAGTATATATGTGACTAAGAAGAGTGAATTTGTATTTGGAAGTGTTGTCTTTTGGCTTGAAAGAGGTTGTAGTTCACAAATCTTGCTAGTTTGATTATACAGTGTTTGAATCCTTGGAAGAATAATCCTCCAAAAGAGAGGGATTATAACTCCACCACCAAAAAGATTACATACATGGAATTTCAAAGTGATTTGAAATATTCATATTAAATTCCGGTTAATGCTTTCTTTAAGCGTGGTTCTCTTTTTTTTATTAATTAAAATCATATATAAATAATTAAAGTGACAAATTAATTGTGTGAAGGTTCGTTGTCATTCAAAAATCCAACAACCTCCCGGCGTCCTCTCCCCGCAAAGGGAGGTTGGGAGGCGCTTAACTTTCAAATCCACCCGGCCGGATTAGAGATTCGACGGTCGAGGGCTTCAGAATGATTATTGGTCCGAATACAGGTCTTCAAATCCTTCAATTTGCAATTGAGGTACCTGCTGATTAAAAAAATACTTTTTTCATTTCTCTTGAAAATCCGGCAACCTCCCCACGTCCCCTCCCTGCGAAGGGAGGTAGGGAGGGCACTTGGCCTTTCAATCCGCCCAACCGAATAAAAAACTTGACAGCCGAATGCTTCAGGATAAAGATTGGTCCCTGTCGTAGTACATGTTACACGCGCGCGCGCGCGCACGCACGCACAACCTTGCACACGTACTGGAAGGAGTTGGAGTTGCGGGATGGAGGCGAATCGAATCGGATCGAGCAGCTAAAAGAGCAAACAAGCTGGAATCAGGCACTAGGCAGGTTGGAGGCAGATCTCAAGCAGATCGGGGCTGGGTGGTCAGGCTGAAGGTGGGACCATGTGTGGGTTTGTGCAGGATGGAGGCTAATTGGGTCGAACAAAGGCACAGTTGCCTGCGGGAGTGAGATGTCAAGATAGAGCAGGTCGGGCCGACGTGGCTGGATGTGCAACTTTGCGGGTCTGGCTGCAACTGGGTGTGCGACTCTGCGGGTATGGTCGCAGCTGGGTGTGCGACTTTGCGGGTCTGGTCGCAGCTGGGTGTGCGGAAGTGGGAGTCCCGGATCGAGCGAGATTGGGCTACCTAGTTGCATGAGACGAAGGCAGTGGAGGTCTGTTCGGCTGGAGCGGAGGTGGATCAGATGTAGAAGAGCGAGCAGACTGCGGCTTCCATGTATAGGAAGGAGAGGCGAGCGGGAATCGGGCTTGGCTGCTACTGAGAGAGAGGCAGGGGAGGGAGTCGAGCTCGGCTTCCTTACGTGCAGTTGAGGGTGAATGAAGAAGAGGGGGGCATTGGTTTGGGGTCTCGCATTCAGCACTCAAAGATCGAGCGGGAGATCGATCTTTCGTTCCTATGTGAGAGTCGAATGAATGGGAGAACGGTTCATCTAAGAATTTTATTGTCGTGAGGGAAGTTACGTGAGGGGCAGTTGCTTGCGTGAAGTTGCATCATTTGGGTGAGCCTGCGTGAGGTTGGGCCGCGAGGTGGGATGGGTAGAACGGCTAGGTTCGTGCGAATGAAAGAAAATCAGGCTTAGAGGTGAGTTAGTGGTCAACAACGTCGTCGTCGACTATGCCGCACGTGAAGGTATAAATTTCTAATACTTAAAAATCTTCAACATGTATCAAAAACCCATGCACATCTTTCTTAGCGTGAAGGGATTGAAGAACAAAGCTGGAATGTCTCAAGACACTGACCAAACACGTCTTTCTTGGCATAGTGGCAGGCCTACCATTCCCGATAATACACCATATGCAGGGGAGACGCCAGGAAACTACCAAAAATTTTTGTAAGCTGAGAATTTTTAAAAAGAATAAATTTTTAATGATTAAAAAAATGTGCAATTTAATAAAAAATTTTGAAAATATAAATGTCAAAATAAGTACATGAAGACCATGCACATCTTTCTTGGTATCGTGAGCAAGCCTAGTACTCCGAATAACGTCCCCTTACACCGGGGAGATGTTGGGATACTGCCAAAATTTTGACTGGACAAACTTGAACAGAATAATCAAATGGGAATTTTGAATATGAATTTAATCCTAATATTAAAGCAAAAATTAAATTGCATAAAAAATAAGAATAATGCAATTGTCTGGAAAAATGCGATGACACCTCAAAAAGCGTGCAATAGCCTTGAGAAGCATGCCACCTCTTTGAAAAACACATTGTTGCTTCGAGAAATGTGTTACGACCTCGAGGGGTGTGTTATTGCTTTGATATACATGCTATCATCTTAGAAGGCGTGCAGCCGCCTCAATAAGCATGTTTTATCTCAAAAAGTGCACTTGCACCCATACTTTAATAAACATGCTACACTTTGAAAGGTGCACAACTGCATCAATAAATGTGTAGCTACCTCGAAAAGCATGTAGTTGTCTTGATAAGTGCACCATTGCTTTGAAAAAGCATTTCATTACCCAATCAACACACTACCTCAAAAAGCCCACAACCACCTCAATATGCATGCACCACATTTAAAAGCATGTCATTTGCTCGAGTCATTGCTTTGAAAAGTTAATGTCGTGTTTCATAAGCATGCTACAATCTCAAAAAGAATGCCACTATAAAACACACACGACCGCCTTGTGAAACATGTCATTACCACAAGAAGTGCACAAACAACCTCAAAGGGCATGCAACTTTAAAAATCACACTGCTTCGAAAAGCATGCCACTACTTTAAAAAGTGCCATTATTTCGAAAGCATTCAATTGCTTTGAAAAGCATGTCATTGCTTCGAAATGTGTGCCTCAAAAAATGTTACTATTTTTAAAGTAAGATAATTTAATGAATAGTGAAAAAGGGTGAATGACTCATGAAATGCATTGAAAAATGTGCATATTAATTTAAAATAACAAAAACAAATAAATGAATTATTTGCCTGCATGTGCTCCGACCAATGGTTGGGTTTAAAAATAAATTCAAATTTCACTTTACCTTGAAAAGAGTGTATATCATTTTAAAAGAAGAGTAACCCCTCGCATGTTCTCCCACAAACAGACTAAATGGTCGAATGTAAAGCCTAAGAATACTGCATGGGTTTCTTACAAAATTGTAAAATTGTAAGTGTTCAATCAACATTTACCTTAAAGCAGAATTCATTCATTCTCCGCAAATGTTTGTTAAAGATGATAAGTTTAAGAATAATTTCAGCTCACAAAGAATATATGTCTTGTCAAGCGTATCAATACGATTTATTCTCAACTGATTTCTCGTTAATCAGCACGTGACACGTGCCCTTTGTCCAAGTGATTTTGCCACAAAATAGCACTACTGAGTTACGATCATGGTTAAAACGCATATGCTCCCCAATGACTAAAAGCCCCTTGAGAAATGAACCATAAGATGCAGTTGATAGGGCACAAAGCTCTCTGATAGCTAAGGTTGACATAAATTTATCTCATTTTAACAAACATCCATGCTAAGTCTACAGGTGCCCTTGGACGAAGCAACCCATAGCTTGCGACAAAGATCCTCCAATCATGTTGGCTCGACTATCTTCTCTGATTAAGAAGACTAGGGACCATGATAATCCAAAATGACGGAATCATGGTATCTTGATTAGGTTCGTCATCATTCCCCTCAAAGGATGATAAATTTCAAATTATAAAAGTCCACATGCTATTACTATACATTTGATACTTAGTAACTATTTAAAGACTAGCCTTAATCAAAAGTATTCTCTCGTCAGCGAAATGGGTAATTAACCATAGGTGCAAATGTGAACTCATATCATAAAGTTCTAGTAAAAAAGAGGGCAAAATCTTTGGATGATGCTTTATCTCAAACTCAATCTGCATTTTGAAAATTTGACCTAAAATACCGTTAAAACTCTCAATATAAGGAGACGTCGAGGCGCGAATTTTCGAAGTTCACACACCACTTGCATGGTGAATTATTCCGACTCGTTCAGGCCCCATGATCTTTTCCCTTTTTGAGTTTTCTACATTAAAACTCTTGTAGCTCTTCTAAATTACTTGTATCTATATGTGCAGGATCTTCTTACAAAACTAAGGTATAAAACTCTCTCTGCTATCAAGAATATTCTAGCATGCAACAAAGTTAAGTCTTATATTGGTTTTCTATAGACCTAAAGCCAGTCCAAGTAGGGTTCAGGCTGGATTTAATCTTATTATAAAGCAGCCAATGGAAAGCACATTTTCAGAAGAAAAAAAAAACAAGGTAAAGCAACTACTAATCATTTCACTTCTATATTTTCTTTATGCATATATATCTCCATGGTAAGCAACAAGGGTAAAACAACTGTTAACCATTTTGATACCATATTTACTTTATGCACATAAGGCCTCAATACCAGAATCCCTAAAGATGCTGGTCAAAAAGGTATTCAGCAACAATAACCATACCATGAAACCAAGAAACCATTATCACAACCAAATGTAGATTTATAAAATGGCAAATAAGGTGTGTATGAGACAGCACGTGCAGGCCAAGGATGCAAACGTAGAGTAGGAAATAAAGATAATTGTTTAATAAAAGCAAACTGTTCTATCATCTTAGATTGCAAGACTAGACTGAATATAATTAGCCAGTAGAGTAGACAGGAGAATACCTGAGGTATGATTGGCAGAGTATCGGTTAGTGGTATGATACCCTCTTCCTTCTCTGACTGGGTAGGGTTAGCTGTACGTCTTGGATCAAGATAGCGCTTATCAAGAGCCAATACCTAAAATTAGGCAGTAAAATTTATAGTTGATTTAAAAACTTTCAAAGTTTTCAACATGTATTTGAAGCAAGAATTTGATCAAGCCAGAAACACACAATTTATAGAGAACACATTTTAAATCGCCAATGAATGACAGAATAACAGAATTATATCTGCATAATAGAAGACTTTGTTTTGATATATTTTAGCTAACCTGATCGGCAATAGTTCCAATGAGAAGTTGCTTAGAAGTTATACCCTTAGCTGTCGTAGTTACTGTCATTACTTTCACAGAATGGGTAAAGAAGTATGACTGGGATTTGACCACCACCTCCGGCCGAGAATACAAGGAGATCGGAGATGTCAAGTTATGCTTACCCAGAACAAGCTTCAAGACATCTTTGTTATCCTGTATAAAAAAGTTTAAATTTTCAGTACTTTCTGGTTTGAAATGACAATGATAGAAGTGTATGTAACATTGTAAGCGTAATTATGCCATAAATACTAACCGCCCGAGACTGATCATAGATCTCAATAACTGACATTTCATATCTGTGCGCTCTCAAATTGAAGTAGTGATATACAACCCAATTTTCACTAACAACCTTTAAAAGAAAAATAGAAATGAGGTCACTAGAAGATGATTTACCAAAAA
This sequence comes from Dendrobium chrysotoxum, assembly GCA_019925795.1. Taxonomy (NCBI): domain Eukaryota; kingdom Viridiplantae; phylum Streptophyta; class Magnoliopsida; order Asparagales; family Orchidaceae; genus Dendrobium; species Dendrobium chrysotoxum. The sequence goes on from CM034314.1 coordinate 14,944,307, forward strand.
CTGCTTGATATTGTTGATAGAAACAGAAGAAAGTGAAGGATCAAACTACTTACAGCATTCACAGGGCCTTGAGCACCTTGGTGAATCACACGATGCAATATGCGTCCAGTTACAGCATCAATAAGGTATGCTATTAACCAAGCTTCTTCAGGTGTCACTGAACCAATCTCACCGGCAGCCTTTGGAGAAATGGTCGCAACAAAGAGCATGCTTTTTGATATGTACTTGTACATCACATCCTGATCAGCTATGACCTTTGCTTGTGTATGAACTACCTAGAATTCAAGCAGAATGTTTATAAACAATTCTGTGACCAAGATGTAATAATACGCTGAAGAAGGAAAAAAAAACCAACAAGCACCCAATATCTACAATTAAAGATCTTTGCGCAGGAAAATGGAAATTAAACCAGTCTTTTTATGATAAGGGTAAAATGGTAGGCATTTAATTATTGATTGATTCATAGCATATGTTTTCAAAAATTACTTTCATCATCATTAGCCTTACACCAACTATTTGAAGTTAGGTTTATGAACCACCTTCCATTCATTTAAATTGAGTGAACTATGTATGCTTAAAGAATATTCCTCCTTCCATTTAATTGATTGAACTAAGGATATTTATATGAAACTTCTAAGCTGTGTTAGCCAATTTAATTCTTGCATTAAAAGGAAATGAGTATATTAATACATAATTTAGTCAGAAAGAGTGCTTCTCCTACTCAAGAAAATTGAAAATAAGTTGATGCGGACAAGTTTTCAGTGTATTAGTGAAATGAACTAATATTTAAGCTTTGATTGGAACCATTGTACTGATGCAATACCTTTGTTAGATTGCATGAAATTGCCATATTCATATCAAAAGACATGCCACTTCACACGAATGCCGAGCTCCTCCATAAGATGGTCCACATGTCTATGAAATGATAATTGCACATGAAAAATGGGATTTTCTATATGCATGCCCCAGTTTTTCAAAAAGTGAAACAAAAACTGAAGTGAAAGGATTCACAGCCCGATGGTTTGAAAAAGATAATGTTGTTTCTCTAGGTCGGAGGTTTGAGCCACACACATTACGATTTTACCACTCAAATTTCCAAAACATAAAAGCTGAATCAAAACAAGCCTAGACATGTATGGATTGCACGTCTTCTGATATTAGATAAAAATTCCTCTTGATGAAGTCAGTCATCCTTGTTAATAAACAATGCTAAGGCAGATTTTGTGGCAATGCACAATTAATAGCTACAGAAATTTAATAAAGACACAAGTCAAATAAACAAAACAAGGCAAAACTTTAAATTAACAGATCTTAAAGATATAACCACACGAATATATTTTTAAATGGAAAATCTAGAAAGTGATAATGAAGGGTAGTAGTATACAGCAAGTTGCCTAGGAAAACTTGCCACAGATTAATGAGCAAAATAAGTATACGCTACATGTAGTATCAGGGTTGAAAGTGAGCATACGTTTAGCGTGCACAATTTTCTTCAAATGTTTATTATGCGTGAAAATTTCAAGAAACAAACATAAGATAAAAATTTAACAAATGGAAACTGCAACAGACCTCATTCATCTTTCTCGTAGCAATGATTGCAAGCTTCTCAGAGTGAGCAGGAAAGATGATTGACCACAACTCTTTACTCTTAAAGCAGTATTCGTCTTCAATATCAGCTTTGCATTTGCTATTGAAAGAATAACCCTTCATAATGCCTTCAACAGAATCTACTGCATACCAGTAAATATTTGAGATTTCACGGAGAAAGATGTCAATAGAGTCAGGTGTTCTTGGATACAAATGTGCCTCAAAATTTGAATCTAACACAAGATGAAGACGTTGTTCGGTTGAATCTGTAAAAGGTAATGGGATAACTTGAAGAAGGGAATGAGGAAGCTTTTGAGAGCTTCTCACCTTCCCAGTATAAGAATCAATTATTGAGAAAACACCTGACTGAAGAAAATCAGGTCCACATTTGGCCAAAACAAGAACAGAAGGGTTCTCAACCATTGCACGATGATGAGGAACCTGCCACTGTGAGAGCTTTAGAGCAGAGGGACATTCACAACCTTCAGATATACGAAGCGAACGAAGAAGAAGAGACCAAACAACTCGTCCATCTCCAGTGTGAAGTGCAAAAACCTTTCCAGCTTTAGTTAGCACAATAATTAACTTCCTAAATCCATTATGATCCCTAGTCATTTTAGTTTTCTCCGAACTTTTCAATCTCATCTCTTGTATAGCAGCAATGTCATCAGGAGTAGCAAGCATAAGAGTTTCTTTGAGTTTCAGCATATGCCCCTTCAACAAATAAACCAAAAGCAGAGTTAGATGTAACCTTATTGCAGGAATCTTTGGCTTTACTAAAAGCTCAATATGATAATTACAAAAATAGCTAAAATGGCAAATCACGAAGATTTAAGCTTCAAATTCCCAATTTCGCCATTTACATACTCCTTATATACTCCAAATAGCATTCGCTTTACAAAGAAATTTAAATGAAGATTCTATTTTTTTCCTGTTGAGAGAGAAAATGAAATTTGCAGAAACAAAACCTTTACAGATAAACAAAATATATGGAGCATCTCCATAGTTCTAGAAAAGTTGCAATACAACAATAACAAGCCTTTGTCCCACTACGTGGGGTCGGCAACATGAATCCTTTTTCTCCATTGTGTCCGGTTCAAAGTCAAATTCTCGTTTAAATCTAATAGAGAAAGATCATTTCTAATATTTTCTAACCAAGTCTTTTTAGGTCTACCTCTACCTTTCTTAACATAAGTCAAATCTAATACCTCTACTTTCCTAACTGGGTCATCGGAAGGCCGCCGTTTTATGTGACCAAACCATCTAAGGCGACTCTCTCTAATCTTATCCTCCACTGGAGCTACTCCAACCTTTTCACGTATATGCTCATTTCGTATCCTGTCTCTAAGAGTAAATCCACTCATCCACCTAAGCATCCTCATCTCCGCAACACATAACTTAGTATTATGCTTCTCTTTTAATGGCCAACATTCTGCACCATAAAGCATTGCAGGTCTCACCACCATCTTATAGAATTTTCCCTTAAGTTTAAGGGGGACTTTTCTATCACACAACAAGCCCGATGCATTCCTCCACTTCAACCATCCAACTTGAATTCTACTGATAACATCCCCATCTATTTCACCATCACTCTGAACAATAGATCCAAGATATCTAAAACGTGTACTCTTATTAATGACTTGATCGCCCAAAGTCACAATCCCCTCACTAGGTCTATTACTGCTAAAATTACACTCCATATATTCAGTTTTAGATCTACTCAAGCGAAAACCTTTAGACTCTAAGGTTGATCTCCAGACTTCAAGTTTACCTTCAACTCCCTCTTTAGTCTTGTCAACAAGAAGAATATCATCAGCAAAAAGCATACACCAGGGTACATCCTCTTGTAAATGTCTAGTGAGAAGATCCATGACTAACGCGAAAAGATATGGGCTTAAAGCTGATCCTTGATGTAATCCAACCGAAATAGGGAAATACTTGGTCAAACCACCTTGTGTTTGAACACAAGTAGTAGCTCCTTCATACATATCTTTAATGATTTGAATATAAGCATTATTAACTCCTTTCTTTTCAAGAACTCTCCATAGCACTTCTCTTGGAACTTTATCATATGCTTTCTCTAAATCAATAAATATCATATGTAGATCCTCCTTATTCTCCCTATATTTCTCCATCAAACCTCTCAATAAATGTATGGCTTCCATAGTAGACCTACCAGGCATGAATCCAAATTGATTTTGAGAAACATTAGTATCACGCCGCAGCCTACGCTCCATAACTCGCTCCCATAGTTTTAAAGTGTGACACATTAACTTAATTCCTCTATAATTCGCACAATCTTGTGCATCACCTTTATTCTTATAAATAGGAATCAATACACTCATTCTCCACGCATCTGGCATCTTTTTAGTCTTCAAAATATTATTAAAAAGTTTAGTTAGCCAAGAAATTCCTTCATCTCCTAAGCATTTCCACATCTCTATTGGGATATCATCAGGTCCAACAGCTTTTCCACACTTCATTTTCTTTAAAGCCTCTCTAACTTCGGTTTTACTAATACGCCGATAAAAACAGAAATCTTTATTTTCATTTAGGATGCTAAGGTCACTAAAGTCAATTGTATTCCTACAATCTTCATTAAAAAGTTTATCAAAATATCTCATCCACCTTTGTTGAATATCATCTTCTAAGAAAAGTACTTTTTGATCTTCATCCTTAATACACTTCACTTGAATTAAATCCTTACTACTCCTATCTCTTTGTTTGGCTAGCTTATACATATATCTTTCTCCCTCCTTAGTATCTAATCTATTATATAAATTATTAAAAGCTAAGATCTTTGCATCACATATTGCTTTCTTAGAATCCTTACATGCCTCTTTATATCTTTCCCAATTATCAGAATTTTTACATCTAAACCAATTTTTATAACAAATTTTCTTATTTTTTATCTTTTCTTGCACAATTGGATTCCACCACCAGCTATTTTTACTATTAGGGGCTTTTCCCTTTGATACTCCAAACACATCTTTAGCAATATTTTTAATATCACTAGCCACTTTTTCCCACATAACATTAGCATCCTCATGCACAAATAAAATCTTAGAATCTAAAATCTTACTCTCAAAAATATTTTTATTACTATTCTTTAAATGCCCCCATCTAATCCTAGAAAATCGCTTTACTTTATTTTTTATTTTCTGTCATTTCATCTTAAAGTCTAAAACTAATAAGCGATGTGGGTACATAAACTTTCACTCGGAATAACTTTACAATCTTTGCAATCTAAACGATCTACTTTTCTTATAAGAAAATAATCAATCTGAGTTTTACTATAACCATTCTTATAAGTGATGAGATGCTCATCTCTTTTCTTAAATAAGGTATTAGCAATTAAAAAATCATAAGCTAAAGAAAAATCTAGTATGGTCTTACCACCTTCATTAGTCATTCTAAACCCATATCCACCATGAATGCTTTTAAAATCATTTACCTCTCTACCAACATGTCCATTTAAATCTCCTCCAATAAAAATTTTTTCTTCGAGAGATATCTTTTGAATTAATTCTTCTAAATCTTCTCAAAATTTTAATTTTGAACACATATCCAAACCTACTTGAGGAGCATAAGCACTTATAATATTAATAATCTTAGCATCAACAACAATCTTTAAAGCCATAATTCTATCTCCAATTCTATTAATATTTATAACATTATCCTTCAAACTCTTATCTATAATCACGCCTACACCATTTCTAGTACGACTCTTACCTGAATACCAAACTTTAAATCCTAAACTATCATTTTTAAAAATCTCCTTCTGCTTCAGTAACACAAAAATCAATAAAAAGTTGTCTTTTCATGATTGCTCAATTGCTTTGTACTGAGGTGGTGCATTTGAACGGAAATTGAACACATCTCTTATGAGGTAAGTGATTCATAAGAGGAGCGTGGTGTATGGGAAGATGGTGGATCACGCTCATTTCTTTTTATAATATTATTTTTGTAATTCAAAATATGCCAGTGATGATAGCAGTGAGTATTTTTTCCTAAGCATTTGGTTAGTTTATGTGGCTTGGCATTGACTGGGGCCAGTTTAATTCATGATTGATACCAGTTTTAAATAATGAGGTCAAAATCATGTACATGTTATATTCATAGTTTTAGACAGTTACTGATGCAAGACTTAAATGCTTAAATGATGTAAATTAAGGATTTTGCACGCTTTGGTTCAAAGAACAATATTAATTAAAACTTAAAGAGATTTAAATGATGAAATGAAACAAAAGAGCGGTGAAACAAGCTTAGGCCAAGTTACGCGCATAAAAGTTAAGACCAACAAATAATCAATTACTCTAACGTTGCATACATTGAAGGTTTTCAACGAAAAATCCCTACGTTAACAACGAGACTAGTCACTATGAAGAGATCCCTCACTCAACTCTCTAAATTACTAGGTTTTAGCGGAGAAATATTAACACTATCTTCATGAATCTAATAAGACCACAATTGAGAAGCAACTATGAAGATAAAAGAGTCGGAGGAAGAGTTTATCCAAAGAAAAGGAGTTACGAAGCTCCAGTGTGGTCGTTTGGGTGCTTGAGAGAGAGTGGACAGCAACACGCACCTCCTAGCTGCCTTTGGACAACACTTTGGTGATTTCTGGATGGTGGACAGCAACTTCGAGGTGCGGGAACCTTGGGGCAGCAAACGAAGACCTCTCCAAACAGCTGGACAGCAAGGTAGGGCGCAGGAATTTCTGGACAGCACCTGAGTGATGGCTGGACAGCATATGGGAGTCTATTTGGACAGCAATATCGTTGATTCGGGGAACTCCGGGCAACAATCTCTTGGTCCAGAAATCCGGACAGCAATTTGGGTATGCGTAGGAATTAGGAGTGAGAGCTATTGGGTGGAGAAAATTGTGTTTAGGAGTTAGGGAAATCCATAGGGCCGGCGGCTAGGTAGAGAGGAGGGAGAATTAGGAGGGAAATAATTTGAATTAATTCTAAAAGAGGGAAGGGAATAATGGGATGACATTAATGGGGAATTTTGAATTGGAGAGGGGGGGTGGGTGGGTCCGGCCAAAGGGAGAGGGGAGAATGTGTCCAAGTTCAATGTATTTGGGTTAGGGATTAATTAATCAATCAATTCAAATTTGATTGATTAATAGAATGAGGATAGCTTCCAAAAATTAATGTAATTAATTTGGAAGGATTTGAAATTCAAATTGGATTAATTTGAATTTAAATTTCTTTCCAAATTAATGATAATCTAAATTAGGAAAGAGGGGGTTTTGGAGGGAAGTGTGGCTAGGAAGGGAGGTGGCCGGCGGTTGGGCTGTGGTAGGGTGGCTCTCGGCCAAGAGGAGGGAGGAGGAGGGGTGGGTTGGCTTGTTGGCCGGCGGTGAGGAGGTGGCGGGCTGAGTGGGCCGGCGGTTAGAGAAGGGGCAAGGCCCTTGGTGGCCGGCGGTTTAATGGATAGGGAGGGAGGGAGGGAGGGGAAGAGGAAGAAAAGACCACGAGCCCGGACGCTTCCTGTGGCTGGTGGGTGATCCGATTCCCTCGCCTAGGAATTTTTCTCCAAGAACTCTAAACTCTCACAAAACACAAGAATGCAGAAATTTTCATAATAATCATTCATTACTTCAAAAGAAAAACAAGGGGCTTATAAATAGCCTCATAGAATGAAAGGAAAATAAAAGACAAACTTACCCCTAGGGCATACATACGACTAGGCCCTCAAGTGATGGTAGAAATGAAAAAAGTGCATAAATAAATCAAATACATAAAATGACTCAAAAATAGATCGGCGCGATCGTGGCCGTAGATCGTCGGCCCTATCTTTGGTAGACTCCCAAGGTCGGATGTCCTCATCATTCTCCCGGGGTGAAAAAGAGCTCGACTCCATCGAGTACGCGTCCCGGGTGCTCTCATAGAACTCTAGTGCATCTGGGCCGATCTGCTGAAGCTCCTCGCGCTCTAGCCACGATCCTCTAACTTTGATTTACCTCTCCACCTTATCAAATATCTTCTTCGCCTGCCCTCTTTTGTGGAAATAATGCCATCACTTAGAATTATTTCAACATTTTCCGCTATAGGTGTTTTGGGAATATTTGAGAGTGGAGGTAGGATTGGGTTCTCACAGGGTGGGGTCACACAAGGCTCAGTTTGAAGTGAATTTGGTGGGTTAAACTTTGGACCCTCATAGACTACTAAATCTTCTATGTTAAAAGAGGGATTAATGTTGAACTCTACAGGCAGATCCACCACGTAAGCATTGTCATTAATTCTCTTGACTATTTTGAATGGTCTCGCACTTCTAGCTTATAACTTCTTAACAGTTCCTTGTGGGAACCGTTCTGGACGAATCCGCACTATCACTGAATCACCAATCTCAAAAGTTTTAAATCTTTGTTTAGAATTAGCATAAAGTTTATAATTAATATTGCTCTATTCTATTTAGCCTGCAATTTCCTTATGTAAATCATTCAAACTCAGAAATCCTATACCTAGCACACATGTGTATGAGATCTAAAGGCTGTCTAGGTTTGTACCCATAAACAATTTCAGCAGGGCTTAAGTTAGTGGTGCGGTTCACAAAATTATTGTATGTGAATTCGGTTGTAGGGAGTTTGGAATCTAAATCCTTGATATGTTCGCCTACCAGGGACCTTAACAAATTGCCTAAACTCCTATTGACCACTGCAGTTTGGCCATCAGGGTAAAACCCAAAATCGGTAATCTTAAGCGTTGCACGCATTTTGATGCGTCGCGACGAGATTTAAGTGAATTTTCAAAGTCGTCAGAAATTAACAAAAATAATTTTATAAAATTCTACGTAAAATTCTGATCAAATTGGTATATAGAACCTATATTTAATTTTGCTTATTTTAGGAGATAAAAATTTTAAAAGTTTCATAATGCCTAAACTACCCTTAGTAAATATTAAAGCGGATATGTTATAAGAGAGGGCAATTAAAACTAACCCCCATCCCTTTTAAGGGGACCGAATGAAATTCGATCCCCATTATTTCCGTTCGGTCGAAACCGAAGGAAACGCAAGAGGCGGAGAGAGGGAGGCGACAGGAGATCCGGCGAGAGGCTTTGGCGGCGATTTCCGGCAGCCAATCTTGGGGAAAATCGTAGAGGAAGACTAGGAGAGAGTTAAGGTATGACTTGCTTAAAAAATTTCTTAGTTTTTGTAAAGTTTTTTTTAAAGAAATTTTTAGGGTTTCTCCAAAACTTAATTTTTCGTTAAGAGATTGTTAGGGAATGTTAAGGGAAGTATTTTAATCATAAAAATGAAGTTTTTCCCAAATTTTATTGAGATTGAAAATTTAGGGTTTCACCCAAAAATTGTCATTCCTTAGAGAGCATTCACAAAAAAATGTTTCCTATGGATCCTAGGAGTGTTTCTAAAATGAATTTTTAGGATTTTTCAGGAATTTGTATTTTTCTAACTTTTTCATATTAAATAATCCGAAAATAAATTAAGGTAATAATTAATCATGTTTAGGGGAAAGTTTGGAAGGGATTTGAGATGAAATCGGTGATTTTTAAGTTTCCAAAATTTTAGTATTTTATTAAATCCGAAAATTCAAATTAAATTATTTTAATTTTCTTAAGCGTGGTGAGGATCGAATAGTAATCAAGGAAGAAGTTAGACAATTTAAGAATGTATAAAGCTTTAAGAAAATTATCGTTGATACTTCTTTATGTGTGATCTTAGGTTCTAATCATAAAGAGACGACACGTGTCTAAGCGGCGTCGTACATCGTAGAGGTTGCTTTGTGATACTTGCGAGGTAGTTACTGATATTTAAATTAAATTCATGATGATAAATTTTTCTTTCATATTAATTAAGACATATGTGTAGTTATAAAGTTTCTTTTCATATAACCTTCACATGTTCACATGTTATTTATATTTGTGATTATTGTTGCTTTAAGACCTATATTTATGCTTATCGTCATATTAAGGCATGACCTTTAAATGAAACTTACAGTAGACATGAGAATAATTAATGCATGAAACAGTTTAAGCAATATACATGAAGTTCTAAATGACTAAACCTCTATGATATATATTATGATTGTATGTGCATGTTTGATCCGGAGTATCAAATCAGTAAAGAGGTTCTTCGGAGCCAATGGTAAAGGGGCTCTACGGAGCCAATGATAAAGGAGTTCTTCGGAGCCAAATGGTAAAGGAATGGCCAAAACTTGACTGTGTACCTGATCAGTACAAAACTCTTGTACTTCCGGGATGGGTATTTTATATTATATATACGTATTTTATGCATTTAATGAAAGGCTATAAAGAAAGGAAAAGTTCATGATAAAGAAAGGAAAAAGTTTAAAGAAAAAAGTTCAGAAAAATGGATTATGAAAATGTTATACAGTTTATGCATATCAATGTTATATATATTTTCTTTACTTTCTCAAATTCTTTCGAATGAAAATTAAATGCTTAATTGTCCTATTTTAATTATTTCATGAATTTAAGATGAATATCTGTTACCTACTGAGCGTTAGCTCACCCCTGTTTGTGAGAATATTTTTTAGGAGAGACTGCTAGAGAGTGATGGCCGAAAGATCGATCACCTACCGTCATAGAGGATCCCAGGACGACAGGTTTTATGTTCATGTTATGAATTGTGGTTGTTGATGTATCATGGACTATTGTTATGTTTCTAGTTCATGTTTATGTTTTATGTGATTTTGAGTATTTGATGTATTAGAGACATTTATCTGTTTAGATGTTTAGTGGCTCTTTCTTACATTGTAATTGGATGATATTTATGTTTATGTCATTTATGAATTGCAAGTTTTATGATATGAATGTTATATGTGTTCTCCGTACGACCGTCTATTCCCGCCCCGTTAATTCGGGCTAGCCGGGCCGGGTCATGATAATTAGTTTGAGGATGAAAGGTTGTGGAGAAGTGTAGCTTAGTGTCCATTTTCATCCAAAGAGTTTTCCAAAAGTAACTAGTAAACTTAACGTCTCTATCAGTTACGATGATTTTGGGCAACCCGTGTAATCTAATGACCTCGTTAAAATAAGGTTTGGCAACATGAGAGGCGTCGGAAGTTTTGGAACAGGATAGGAAGTGGGTCATTTTGGACAAACGGTCAACTACACATATGGCGTCATTCCTACGAAACGTTTTGGGCAGACCTAGGACAAAGTCCATGCTAACGTCCTGCCACGGACAACTGGGAACAGGTAAAGGGGTGTAGAGTCCAGTGTTTTGCTTACGTTGTTTGGCCAGTTGGCAAGTATGGCACCTACTGACCATTTTACCAACATCCTTCTTCAGGCTGGGCCAGAAGAAGCGATACTCTACGGCTTCTATCGTCTTGTCACGTCCGAAGTGTCCAGTGTGGCCTCCGGTGTGGAGTTCCCAAACGAGGAATTCCCTAAGGGATGTGCTAGGGATACAAAGCTTATGAGCTTTGAAAAGATATCCATCCTCAAGGAGAAAATCATCCACAAGGCGCGTGCTGCCTGTGGACAAAAGAGAGTAAGTCTCCTTGAAGTCAAGGCATTCCAAATAGTCCTTTTTAACTTGCTCAAATCCTACAACTTCGCCCTCATTTCAGTGATAGTCATCATACAATGACTGAGGGCATCGGCAGCTTTATTCTCAACTCTCGCCTTGTGCCTAAGGGTATAAGTGAACTCTTGTAAGAATTCTACCCAACGACCATGACGTGCATTTAATTTCTTCTGGGAATTAATATAACTTAGAGCCTAGTGATCCGAAAAGATAACGAACTCTTGCGGGAGCAAGTAGTGTCGCCAATAACTTAGGGATTGGATCACAGCATAGAACTCTTTGTCATATGTGGAATATCGTTGCTGAATGTCATTTAGCTTCTCGCTAAAATAAGCAACAGGGTGACCTTCCTGGGATAGGACTCCAATTCCAACCCCCGAAACATCGCAGGTCACTTCGAAGACTTTGGATAAGTCATGAAGTCTCATCACTGGGGCTTCCACCATTATTTTCTATATTTCTTCGAAAGCTTTGTTGGAAACCGGAGTCCAGTAAAAATCACCTTTTTTGAGGCAATCAGTTATATGAGCATGATGGTACTAAAGTTTCTAATAAATCTCCTATATAAAGCGGCTAATTCGTGGAAGCTGAGGACTTCCCGAATGTTCTGAGGGACAGACCATTCTATAATAGCTCTCACCTTTTTGGGGTCTGCAGAAACCCCTTGGGCTGAAACAATAAAGCCCAGAAAGATAACACGGTCAACAAGGAATGTGCACTTCTTAGGATTGGCATAAAGTTGTTCCTTTCTTAAGACCTCGCAGACTTGCCTTAAGTGGTCTAAGTGTTGACTCACAGACTGGCTATAAATAAAAATGTCGTCAAAGTAGACAACGACAAACTTTTCCATAAAATGGCACAGCACTTAGGTCATGATCCTCATGAAAGTACTCGGAGCATTACTCAACCCGAAGAGCATGACCATCCACTCATATAGACCATCTTTGGTCTTGAAAGCAGTCTTCCACTCATCATCGGGTCGGATCCGGTGGTACTCACTCTTAAGATCAATCTTCGAGAAAAAAGTGGCTCCAGTCATCATGTCTAACATATCGTCTAGCCTAGGGATAGGAAAACAATATTTAACAGTGATTTTATTGATAGCTCGGCTATCAACGCACATTCTCCATTAGTCATCCTTCTTTGGAGTCAGAAGGGCTGGGACAGCGCAAGGACTAAGGTTCTCTTTGATAAAGCCCTATTGCAGTAACTCATCCACCTGCTTCTTGAGTTCAGCATGTTCCGTGGGGTTCATGCGATAGTGGGGCAAATTGGGTAGGGAGGCTCCAGGGACAAGATATATAGCATTTTGAATGTCTCTAAGTGGAGGTAGTTGATCAGGAAGATCATCAGGGAAGACGTCAGCAAAATCCCTCAGTATGGGTTGGGCTTCCTAGGGAATAGGCTCATCAGACTCAGTGGGAGTCTCACTGCCTACCATGGCGTACAGAGGTGCACCTTAGGCGATCTCAGAATATAGAAACTTGGCAGTTACAAGGTTTAGTCCCTTCTTAGGCTTAACGGGGTTGGGTTTGGGGTCCTCAACTCGGGGTTGTGATGGCAGAAGCTTGATCTTCTTACCCACATATTCAAACACACAGGTGTTTGAACGCCCATAGATGTGGACATCATTGTCAAAGAGCCAGGGACGCCCTAAGATAATTTCTCCCACATCCATCGCCAGCACATCACACCACATGTTCTCCATGTAATCAGCAAAAAAGATGGGTAAGAGGCTTCGTTCCTTCACCTCTAAGGCAGTGGAGTTGACCCAGGCTACCTTGTAGGGGTAAGGGTGGGGAACGGCCGACAAATTTAACTTGGACATCATGCTGGAGGAGACAGCATTGATGTAACTGCCACTATCCACTATGACCTTACAATTCTTATCCTTAAGTTTGGTGTAGGTGTGGAAGATTGTAGTCCTACGCCAATCATCAGTGGAAACAGGTTGTAACAGTGCACATCTCACCATGCAGATGGGAGAGGTGTCAAGTTTTTTAATACAGTGGACGACAGCAGTATCATCATCCTCCTTAAAGAATTCACCATCGTCTTCCACTTGGTGAATCTGGTCGACCACGGGCTCGAATTCTTCTTTAGTGATTTCTTCGATAATCGTGACTTTGTAGGGACTGGAACATTGGGAGACGATATGCCCATACCCCTGGCATCTAAAGCACTTAGTCCCTGGGTTGGACCTAGGGGTATCCGGGGTGGGAGGCTTGCTCCTAAAATCAGGACGGGGTGTAGGTGGACCAGGAGGTGGTCGGGTTGGGTTTCCAGGGGTCAGAAGGGAAGTGGAGTGGGTCGGACCACTAGAGGGTCAGTAGGCAGGTCTAGAGTCATGATGTCGACTAGGGTGTTGAGGATGGGTTTCCTCAAGATCTAAGAATAGACTGTAGCCATTCTCAAGAGTGGTGACGTTCCTAGCAAACAGTTCGTTGCGCAGGTCCTCGCGCAACACGGTACGGAACATGGACAGAATTTGTGTGGGGGTAGTAGAGGTCTCCCACTTGTAGTGAATTAGATAATCATCAAATGATGCGATATAATCCTTGACTGGTTTGTTATCCTGAGTCAACCTATTCCACCTATTTAGGAGCCTAGGGAAGTACGAAGGAGAAAGTACTTTTGCTTAAGCGCGCGCTTCATTGACGGCCAATCAATGATGGGATACTCATTTCTGGATTCCCTAAAGCTTTCTAAGTTGGACCAAAATTGACTAGCCCTACCGATAAGTTTCATCTCGGCAAACATAACATTTCTGGCTTCGGAGATATTGTACCACTTAAAGAAACTATCCATCCCTTTAATCCAATCTAAAAAGAGTTGGGGATCTAAGGTTCCGTCAAAGGTGGGAGCGTCGACCTTGATATTTTTCATCAGTGGAATATCATGTACATAGTGGGGAGCGAGGTGGTCCCTCATCTTGAAAGGTATCGTCCCCGTACATGGAAGGAGGCCTAGACGATGTGTAAGGGATAGGATGGTTCCTACCTCGATCTAGGGTATCGAATCGCTCAGTTGTAGTTCTACAAAGTTCAGGTATGTCAGCTTGGTTTTCCTTGAGTTGTTGGCTAATTGTGTTCATCTAACCTACCAACATATCTAAAGTCTTGTGTAATTGTTTCGAGTCCATTCTAATGTCTAAGGTGACTCAGAATTATGAAAACACTAAGAAGGTAATATGATGTTACAATCAATTTTAAATGATGCGTGTAGTATGCAATTTATGTTTGGGACAAGAAATAAAATTTCCTAAACAGGCTCCTACATGCAAACCATGCTCTGATACCAGATGATGCAAGACTTAAATGCTTAAATGATGTAAATTAAGGATTTTGCACGCTTTGGTTCACAGAACAATATTAATTAAAACTTAAAGAGATTTAAACGATGAAATGAAACAAAAGAGCGGTAAAACAAGCTTATGCCAAGTCATGCGCATAAAAGTTAATGCCACAAAATAATCAATTACTCTAACGTTGCATACATGGAAGGTTTTCAATGAAGAATACCTACGATATCAACGAGACTAGTCACTATGAAGAGATCCCTCACTCAACTCTCTAAATTACTAGATTTTAGCGGAGGAATATTAACGCTATCTTCATGAATCTAATAAGACCACAATTGAGAAGCAACTATGAAGATAAAAGAGTCGGAGGAAGAGTTTACCTAAAGAAAAGGAGTTACAAAGCTCCGATGTGGTCGTTTGGGTGGTGCTTGAGAGAGTGGACAGCAACACGCACCACCTAGCGGCCTTTGGACAGCACTTTGGTGATTTCTGGATGGTGGACAGTAACTTCAAGGTTCGGGAACCTTGGGGCAGCGAACGGAGACCTCTCCAAACAGCTGGACAGCAAGGTAGGGTGCTGGAATTTCTGGACAGCACCAGAGTGATGGCTGCACAGCAGATAGGAGTCGATTTGGACAACAATATCGCTGATTCGAGGAACTCCGAGCAGCAATCTCTTGGTCCAGAAATCTGGACAGCAACTTGGGGATGTGTAGGAATTAGGAGGAGAGCTATTGGGTGGAGAAAATTGTGTTTAGGAGTTAGGGAAATCCATAGGGCCGGCGGCTAGGTAGAGAGGAGAAGGGGTGGGTTGGCTTGTTGGCCGGCGGTGAGGAGGTGGCGGGCTAAGTGGGTCGGCAGTTAGGTAAGGGGTAAGGCCCTTGGTGGCCGGCGGTTGGAGGGGGAATTTGGTGGGGAGGCTGGCGGTTTAATGGATAAGGAGGGAGGGAGGGAGGGAGGGAATACCACGAGCTCGGACGCTTCCTGCGGCTGGTGGGTGATCTGATTCCCTCGCCTAGAGATTTTTCTCCAAGAACTCTAAACTCTCACAAAACACAAGGATGCAGAAATTTTTATAATAATCATTCATTACTTCAAAAGAATAACAAGGGGCTTATAAATAGCCTCATACAATGAAAGGAAAATAAAAGACGAACTTGCCCTTAGGGCATACATACAACTAGGCTCTCAAGTGAGAGTAGAAATGAAAAAAGTGCATAAATAAATCAAATACATAAAATGACTCAAAAATAAATCGGCGCAATCGTTGCCGTAAATCGTCGGCCCCGTCTCTGGTAGACTCTCCAAGGTCGAATGTCCTCGTCAGTTACGTTCATAAGAATTGCCTGAAGTCTATTGCATTGGAATAAAGGTTTATACAGCCACAGGCTATGGTCACTTTATCATTGTTCTGAACTTTTATTCAATGCTCATCTTAAACTTATATTAGTAAAATGGATAAATTACTACACGTGTGTACAAAGGATTCCACAGTCCAGCGTTATTTTCATCTGCCGCAACTTGAGGTATGTTGAGAAGGAATACACAGCTATGGACTTTATTTTCTGGCTGCTGATTTTAGCTCTTGTATTAGTGCATGGACTGTTCTGTTGTGACAACTATCCATAGAACTGAAAATTGAATTTTAAGGACTATATTGAACAAAACAAGGCTGATCTTATGCCAACTATATCTAATAACCTGGGTTTTGAGGCATATAATTAAATTTTTCGCTGAAATAAATTTTTCATTCTAGTTTCAATTTTGTGAGTGCAAGATGAATTTAGGATTCCTTCAAGCAAGGTACAAGTGTGATTAACTAATTATGAGAAAGTTATCACCTTATATCAGCAGGATGCCTAGTTTTCATTAGTAATTCCGTTTATAGTCAATGTCTTCTGCATAATTTGATATTGGTTAGTTTAGTGTTCAACTTTAGCCAGAAAGTGATATAATTTTGAGATAATTAATTCATTTGCACGTTGATTTTATTTATTTCAAAATTTTGCCAAAATTCTCAGATATTTATGATCATATCATTATCAATTAATAGTCTTTTTTTTTTTAAAATGAGTTGTTGGATTGATTCGTAACATGTAATCTATAAATTCTTTTTACTTTCTTTGCATCAAAGCACTTTACGCATTATATAAGTTGCATTTAAAAGCCATAACCTTGAGTTGTCCTACATTAAAAAATATTTTAGTTTCAATAGTCTAAAGAACAAAAAGCAAGCATATATACATGAAAAGGTTGGAGTAGCTCGAGTGGATGATAAGAATAGATAGAGTCGTCTTAGATGGTTTGGTCACATAAAACAGCGGCCTTCCGATGACCCAGTTAAAAGAGTAGATGTATTAGATTTGACTTATGTTAAGAAAGGTGAAGGTACACCCAAAAAGACTTGATTAGAAAATATTAAACTTTCGAAACGCCATCTTAATGTGTCATAACAAAAATAATTATTTGTCAACCCTTAATCCTCGTTTCTATCCAACTTCTCCCTCTCTCTAATTCTCCCCATGCAACCCATTGTGGGTTGGGTTGTCAAGACTGATAGGGTGGTTGGAGGAAACCTGTCTCCCTTACCACCTCCAAAAACCCTAATGCTCTATATATTATTAACCTTGATGTGGGGGGGGGAGGGGGGGTAGATGGATTTCTCTATTATGATTTGAAGGTCACAGTTCTGACTCACAAACACAACTTCACTACAAACATAAGGATAAAACATTTACATCAACCCCCTCAAATCCAACAGTACTCAAGTTGCCTCCACTATGAAATGGAGGTCACTAGTTCAAATTTCAAAAACAATCTGAATACAAATGCAGTGGTAAAGTTGTGTGTATCAACCCCTCTCTAGATTTGCATTGGCGGGATCTTCAGGCATTGGTTGCACCTTTTATATTGCTAACCTCAAGGATCTAAGAGATGTCAGCTAAAAGACCTTAATGACCCAACAAATGCTAGCAAAACGCTTAAGGAACCCATATGTAAGGGTGGTGGAGAGAACGTTAAGTAAAAAACTATAATCATAATGTCTAACAGTCATCTTGAAATAAAGCAATAGCCCTTAAAGCAGAAAATTATTACAAATTACACTTCTAAAAGGCATTAGTACAACAACAACAAGCCATTATCTCATTATGTGGGATCGACTACATAAATCTTTTTTTTCCATTGTGTCCCGTTAATAGTCAAATTCTCATTTAAATCTCATTTAAATCTAATGAAAAAAATGTCATTTCTAATATTTTCTAACCAAGTCCTTTTAGGTCTACCTCTATCTTTCTTAACATAAGCCAAACATAATACATCTACTCTCCTAACCAAGTAATCGGAAGGCCGACGTTTTATGAGACCAAATCATCTAAGGCGACTCTTTAATCTTATCTGCCACTAGAGCTACTTCAATGTTTTCACGTATAAACTAGTTTTGCATTCTATCTCTAAGAGTGAATTCACTCATCCACCTGAGCATCGTCATCTCTGCAACACTTAACTTAATTTTATGCTCCTCTTTTAATGACAACCATTTTGCGTCATAAAGCATTGCAGGTATATCCTCCTAATTCTTTTCTTGAAACTTTATCATAAGCTTTCTCTAAATTAATAAATATCATATGTAGATCCTCCTAATTCTCTCTATACTTCTCTATCAAACCTCTTAATAAATATATAGCTTCCATAGTAGACCTACCCAGCATGAATCTAAATTGATTTTAAGAAACATTAGTATCACGTCGTAACCTATGTTCAATAACCCTCTCCCATAGTTTTAAAGTATGACACATTAACTTAATTCCTCCATAATACGCACACTCATGTGTATCACCTTAATTCTTAAAAATAGGAATCAACACACTCCACTCATTTGACATCTTTTTAGTCTTCAAAATAATATTGAAAAGTTTTATAAGCCAAGAAATTCCTTCATCTCCTAAGCATTTTCACACATCTATTGGAATATCATCAGGTCCAACAGCATTTTCACACCTCTATTAGAATATATTAGAAATGAAAACAAATCTAATAGAATTTGATGCAAGTTTTCCAAAGTTAGACATCAATAACTTAAATGATAATGGTTTACATATGTGTTAGGTTGTTATTTCCTAGGAAAATAAGCAATTATCCTATAAAAAGATATGGAAAATCTAACTTACAAGAGGCAACAACAACAACAACTTCAAGCCTTTATCCCACTACGTGGGGTCAGCTACATGAATCATTTTTCTCCGTTGTGTCCTATTAAAAGTCAAATTCTCATTTAAATCTAATAAAGAAATGTCATTCTAATATTTTCTAACCAAGTCTTTTTAGGTCTATCTCTACCTTTCTTAACATAGGCCAAATCTAATCCATCTACTCTCCTAACAGAGTTGAAGGCCACCATTTTACATGACCAAACCATCTAAGGCAAATCTCTCTAATCTTATCCGTCACTGGAGCTACTCCAACCTTTTCACGGATATGCTTGTTTCGTATCATGTCTCTAAGAGTAAATCCACTCATCCACCTGAGCATCCTCATCTCAGCAACACTTAACTTAATACTATGCTTCTCTTTTAATGGCCAACATTCTGCACCATAAAGCATTGCAGGTATCACCACCATCTTATAAAATTTTCCCTTAAGTTTGAGTGATACTTTTCTATCACACAACAAACCCGAAGCATTCCTCCACTTCAACCATCCAACTTGAATTCTACTAATAATATCCCCATTAATTTCACCATCACTCTAAACAATAGACCCAAGATATCTAAAACGAGTACACTTATTAATGACTTAATCACTCAAAGTCGCGAACCCCCCACTAGATCTATTCCTACTAAAATTACACTCCATGTATTCAGTTTTAGATCTACTCAAACAAAAACCTTTAGACTCTAAAGTTGACCTCCATAATTCGAGTTTACCTTCAACTCCCTCTCTAGTCTTATTAGCAAGAAAAATATCATCAGCAAAAAGCATAAACCAGGATACATCCTCTTGCAAATGTCTAGTAAGTACATCCATGACTAAAGCAAAAAAGATAAGGGCTTACTTAAGGTTGGTCCTTGATGTAATCCAACTAAAATAGGAAAATACTTGGTCAAACCACCTTGTGTTTGAACACACGTAACAGCTCCTGCATACATATCCCTAATGACTTAAATATAAGCATTATTAACCCTTTTTCTTTTCTAGAACTCTCCATAGCACTTCTTTTGGAACTTTATCATATACTTTCTCTGAATCAATACATATCATATGTAGATCCTCCTTATTCTCTCTAAACTTCTCCATCAACCCTATCAATAAATGAATAGCTTCCATAGTAGACCTACCCGATGTGAATCCAAATTGATTTTGAGAAACATTAGTATCACATCATAACCTATGTTTCATAACTCTCTCCCAAAGTTTTAAACTATGACACATCAACTTAATTCCTCTATAATTCGTACAATCCTGTGCATCACCATTATTCTTAAAAATACGAATCATTACACTCATTATCCACACATCTGACATCTTTTTAGTTTTCAAAATAATATTAAAAAGTTTAGTAAGCCAAAAAATCACTTCATCTCCTAAGCATTTCCATACCTCTATTTGAATATCATCAGGTCCAATAGTTTTTCCACACTTCATTTTCTTTAAAGTCTCTCTAATTTCAGTTTTACTAATACGCCAATACAAATAAACATCTTTATTTTCATTTAGAGTGCTAAGGTCACTAAAGTAAATCATATTCTCACAATCATCATTGCAGAGCTTAGTAAAATATCTCATCCACCTTTGTTGAATATCCTCTTCTAAAAAAAAATACTTTTTGATCTTCATCCTTAATGCACTTCACTTGAACTAAATTCTTACTACTCATATCTCTTTATTTGGTTAACTTATACATATATCTTTCACCATCTTCAGAATCTAATTTATTATATAAATCATTAAAAGCTAAAATCTTTACATTGCAGATTGCTTTCTTAGACACCTTACGAGCCTCTTTATATCTTTCACAATTTTTCGAGTTTTTACATCTAAACCAATTATTATAACAGAACTTCTTATTTTTTATCTTTTCTTGCAAATTTTGATTCCACCATCAACTATTTTTATTATTATGAGCTTTTCCTTTTGAAACTCCAAGCAAGCAAGCACATCCTTTGCAACATTCTTAATGTAAATAGCTACTTTTTCCCACATAACATTTGTTTTCTCATGCATAGACAAAATCTTAAAATCTCAAATCTTACTCTAAAAAATATTTTTGTTATTGTTTTTTAAATGCTCCCATCAAATCTTAGAACAACGTTTTACTATATTTTTCATATTATACCTCTTCATCTTAAAGTCCAAAACTAATAAACGATGCTGGGTACATAAATTTTCACTCGGAATAATTTTATAATCTTTGAATCTAAACGATCCATTTTTCTTATAAGAAAATAATCAATCAGAATTTTACTATATCCATTCTTATAAGTAATGAGAAACGCATCTCTTTTTTTAAATAAGGTATTAACAATTATAAAATTATAAGCTAGAGCAAAATCTAATATAGTCTTACCACATTCATTAGTAGCTCCAAATCCATAGCCACCATGAATACTTTTAAAATCCTGTATCTCTCTACCAATATGTCCATTTAAATCTCCTCCAATAAAAACTCTTTCTTCAAAAGGTATCTTTTGAATTAATTCTTCTAAATCATTCTAAAATTTTAATTTTAAACACATATCCAAACATACTTGAGAAGTATAAGCACTTATAATATTAATAATCTTAGCATTAGTAATAATCTTCAAAGCTACAATTATGTCTTCAATTCTATTAATTTTTATGATATTATCCTTCAAACTCTTATATATAATCACACCTACACTATTTCTAGTACGACTTCTACCAAAGTTTAAAAACTTCCATTGAATATCTAGTTTTCATGGAACTGCAGCATCCAAACAAATCAACAGTACCAAAAATAAAAATAAAAAACCAGTTGACAAGCACAACATTCTATTCAGCCAAATGAATTAAAAATTGTCTATGGTCAATAGAATGATGAAATAAATGAAATGTCAGAGTATAAAAGGAGCTGCCATATAGCTTAACGGAAGAATTCATATTGAAATAGTCTACCTTAAGCCATTCAAAGAGGCTGTGCTCCACCTTTGCAACTGACACGCCATCCTTCTCAACAGGCAGTTCAGATGTTGTTGAATCTACAACTGAAGCAAGTCCATCCTCCCTACTCCAAACAATCTTGCCTTGTTGAACCAAAAGCAAGGAGTGATCTTCCATGACTAAAAGGGCTCTGAATCCATGGGACCTGTCTGTTTTAACATAATTATTAATGAAAACTTTCTGCACATTTCCTCTCTGGGGATGTAGTTCAATGGTTTCTTTGAGAGCATCACTTGTCAAATCATTAACAAACCTCACAGCAATGTGGACTTTTGTTTCAGCATGTTGCATAACCGCAAAAACTTGATGTCCTTCTGTGATAGAAATAGAATCACTAAGAATAGTTGGATGGCTGAATGTATTTTCTACCACCAGTTCACCTATACTATTGAATCTGAACAACACCAATGATGCATCAGTTCTTAAGGCAAAGAGTCCAGACAGTTTTGAAGGCGCAATTTCAACTATTCCAGCAACTTCTGGAACAATATCTGAAATATATGTCTGATGGAAACTAACAGAACCCCTAGCAAAATTTATTAGGACTATGCTTGACCTGCTGGCATCTAATGCAACTAGAATATCCCGAGAAACAAGTAGCATACTCCCATAAAAACCACTAGGAAAGGATTTCTTGCTTTCTTCTAAGACCTCCCCATTTTTAACACTTATGTGATATGCAACAAACTGCAAAGAATCAAGGAATCCAACAGCATATAAACTATCACTGTCATCTTGCTGAAAAACTTGTTGTATGTCCAACCTGGAAGGAAGACAGAAAAAAAGTAAATTTATATGCATGATGCAATGTGTAGCCTTGAGAGACAATTAAAGAAATGCAGCAGGTTCATTAATTACCCTTCTGTATATAATTCTTTCTTCCAAATTTTCTCGCCATCAATGCTTGATACGGCATGAAGCCATCCACCTCCAAATACAAAAACTACACTCTCTCTCTCCAAGCCAAATTTCGTCTGCAGGATTTACAATAAATAAAGCTGCTAAGCAGTACCTTATCCATGGTATTACACAAAGTTTGAACCCAAAAGGAACAAAAAAAACAGAAGCATTTAGAGGAAAATTTGAAAGAAGATCATTCTTACTGGTACATGCAACAAAGATCTGGAAGGAGCAGAGAATTGTAGGACTGATTCCCAAATCAGCTGCCCATCAGGAAGATTCCAGGCCCTCAAAACACTACCTTCAGATGAGAGTGTAATAACATCTAAAAGAAAGAAGATCATTCAATCCGATTAAATGAGTCCATGATTAGATATATGGAAAATACTAACAGCGGAAATTAATTACATACAAGGAATAATATAGAAAAAAAACTCTGCGTGCATAAAAGAATCAGAAGTCCTGCGCTAGAAACAAATATCATGAAATAAATATACAGGAAAACAAGGGTTATTTCATAGCTTTGGTTCTTCTTGCTCTCAGTTGAAAAAATGAAATAGAAAAATAATTTAGTCAGAATTTGGTACCATCTCCAAACACCTTTAATCGCTCTTCCACCAAAATGGAATATCAGGCTGTAAACGTGGTGTACAACGTTACAGCAAAAACAGGTGAGCTGTACACCTGCAAACTGACACCAACGTTTGAACAAACGAACTACTGTCAAATTAAGATATCACAATTCTCGCAATTAAGGGCTTGTGCATCTTAGAGGTAAAGTTCAGAGTTCAAAAGCAGGATACCATTTAGGAAATACGGAGAAGCATAGGAATTCATCAAATTAAATCCAATGCATGCATGCTGGATGATTCACATATTTCACGGGACGCCTTAGTAGATAAAATGCAAAAAAAGATATGTAACTTGACAATGAGAATCAGAACAATACATGTAACTAAAAATGGCGGTAACCAGAAAGGATAGCTTTGTTGGCTTTGAGACACGAAATGGTGGCAAAAGGTTATACTACGTTGAGAGCCTTTTATTTAAGCCACAAGCCAACTTGCTTTTGCTTTTCAATTTTTACATTTTCCCCTAATTTTCAAGCAAAGAGAAAATGGCGAGCGTAAGTAATGAAGCATCTTAATGTTCAAACCAGCAAGTAATGTCCTCGTCATAAAACTTGGAATAATTATAAACCTTTTCTTAATGAGAATCTCTACAGATATGGAAAACATTAACCACAATTGTAGTAGATATAAACTAGTTAAGCCACTGCAACAAGCAATGCTTAAGAGTTACCCTCCAAAATACAATAAAAGTTCTCGTCTTATTTTTTTCTTTTGCGTGCACGTCTGTGCGTTTTTATTTATTTTTTTTTTCTTAGTGATTTTTCAATATAAGCTCGACTTTTGAGGTCAAAGGCAGTATCACTCAAATTAGTTGCTAATAGATAGCAACATTACCATAAGTCTTTGTGTGAGCTCCATTCCAAGATCAATTTGTTGTGACGAGACATTTAGGGCTGCTTGGTACAATAATGTCTACAGAGCAGTATTGTATAAATAACATTAGGGGGTCTCTGAACTGGTCAGTTCAAGATTGAGGATATCTGAAAACAGTATAGGTCCTAATTGAGGCATCAATTGATATACCTTTAAATTGTAATCTATCTAAAATTTCTTAATCTTGATAAGTAGAATAAATAAAGAAAAACAAAAAGACTAGAATCACCATTGACTATTCTAGAGAGCATTGCTTCTTCAAGCAAGAACACTGAAGCAAACAAATGGACAGGAAAATTGTTCCGTGAATTACACTGTTACCTTAGTAATATTGAACCAAAAAGCCCCAAACTTTCCTTCTAATACAAGTGCATTCCTAGAACATTAAAATTATGATCAAAGTCGCCAGCTTAAACATCTGTCTTAGCAATTCTTCTGAATTTTTGATTCCATCACATTCTTCAAAGGTTACAGCTTCCTAACAACTGTACAAATTTAAACCCAAAGATAAAGACAAAACGAACAAAACATGAAGAGAAAAATTGTAATCATGTCATTAGGTAGATGGTGATATTCAATGATAAATTTTTAGATGATCTAATTAATAGGGATATTTGTGCCACTATTTATGATAGGGGATGTTTTAACATTTTGTTTAGGCGGGTTATTTCTATAATTTTAATAACAGATTTTTTTTTTAACTTGTACTTCTAATAATAGTTGTTATTAGGGATTTGGACTCTATTTAAGGCCATGCCCACTTGATGTTCTCTCAATTTTTGTTGAGTTTTGCTTCAGGCTATCCTTATTTTGAGAAGGATTTCCGTGAATTTGGAGAGCTGGGAGGCAAAAGAGGCTAATAGTGGGGAGACCAAAACTCCACCACAGCCAATCATCAGAGCTCCTAAAACCTTCTCCAATGTCTGTCCAAGGTTAGAGATAGCGGATAACTGCTGCTGGGAAGTATTTATTGGCAGTGGCTGAACCAACTCCTAGCAAGCAGAGGACTTTACCCAGGACACAAGAAGAGGAGCTTTTTCCTTCGGGGTTTGGACATAAGTTTACTACAGTAATGTCGCAGCTTGTCTATTTAAACTTCCATGCAGGTCTTGAAAACTTTGAGGCTTTGGATGGTGAAATTGAGAAGGCAACAATCATTTTCTTGAACCAAGAAACCTTCCCATCAGGTTTTAGGCTGTTTACTTGTTAATATGATTTTCCCTTTATTGAGCAATTGACTACCTAGTTCTCCTTGTATCGTATTACTTAAAATTCCAGCCAACCTTGGTGTCTATTCCTACAATCTAAATTGAAGACAGCAGCTTTGAAGAGAGCTTGAAACTCAAGGCAAGGAGCAGGTGATGAATGGAATAGACCAAACAAGGGGCTGCTGCAACTGGATATTCACCTAGACAATATCCATTCACTGGAATGGAAGAGGCAGGAAGAATTCAAGAGGTGTCTAAGTCGTAAGGCTGAGAACCAACGACTAATTGCCTTTCATGGGACAACTGCTGGAGGAAGTTCATGCTAGCAGGTTTCAGCACAAATGCCCTGCGAAAAACGGAAATTCATTGGGAAGGAAAGGCTCTTGAAGTTGGTTTTAATTGTCAATTGTTCCTGTAATATTTTATTCCCATTTTTTTCACTAGCTTGCTTGTCAATTAGTTTCACAAGAAACTTGAGATTGATTGTCATGTAAGCGCCTACTTCTTAGCTCTCTTTCACTAACTTTCAGTGTCAAGTGGCATGAGAGCCCTAGGTTAGGATGCTGCCTAAGAGGCATCACCAACATCCAGTTCAAGAAATCACCATGGAAGGCCTGCAAAGAGAAATTAAGTAATTGCAACATCATCTTGTGATATGTGAGAAGCAGA
This sequence comes from Dendrobium chrysotoxum, assembly GCA_019925795.1. Classification (NCBI taxonomy): domain Eukaryota; kingdom Viridiplantae; phylum Streptophyta; class Magnoliopsida; order Asparagales; family Orchidaceae; genus Dendrobium; species Dendrobium chrysotoxum. The sequence goes on from CM034314.1 coordinate 14,970,181, forward strand.
AATATGAGGCATATTCTCTCATCTCGGATGATAATTAAGAAAAATAAGAGATGTAGAATCCTTTTCATTAAGCATTCCAAATATCATTGCAAGAAGGCAAACCTTGCCAAAGGTTTCCAAGAAAGCAAGCAAGAAGGCAGTATCAAGATTTAGCGGTCAAGGTTGATATTTCAGATTTCAAAAGCCGTTAGAATGCTGATGATTTCTTCAAATCGTTGGATACGGTAAAGTGTGTTTGATTATAACAAAGTACCAACTAACCACTGAGCTAAGATAATAGCCTTTAATTTGAAGAAGAGTGGTTTCGTTTTGTAGCAAAACCTCAGAAATCCAGCTAGGAAAGGTAAAAAACAAAATTGTTCTATGTGAAAAATTGAATGAGCTGCAAAAAAGATACACGTCATCATTTTTTTACGAAGCGACCTCATCAAGCTCCATAATTTTCAACATGGAGGGTTACAAGTAGATGAGTATATTAGTGAATTTAAGCAGCTGTTCAAGTGAAATGTGACAGCCAAAAGAGCACACCATAGCGAGATTAATAGGGGATTTACATCGCGCAATAGTCAATGTAGCGCAGTTGCAACAATATTGGTAGCTTTTAACGTTATCAAACTAGCATTAAGAGTTAAAAAAACAACAAATAAACTCTAAAGAACTTCCCACCAATATCAGTACAAGAACCCCACAAAGCAGGCAATAAAGCAGTCGAACAGAGAAAATGCTTTCCCAAAATGCTCCATTTGACTAATCTCAAACTGCCAGCAACCGAGCAAGTACCTCCACTAATAAGACCCTTAGCAAATGTCTTTGATTTCTAGTGTTCGGTTATATCACATCAAATAATCCCAGTTGTTGAATTATTAGAAGCCCCAAACGAAAACGAAGTCCAAGAATATGAAGCACAAGAACCAGAAGGTCAGCACTTGTTATATGTAGATGAAGGAGAATTATTTATAGTCCAATGAATGTTGACCATTGCTAGTGATAAAGAATCGAAGTGACTTTCACATAACATATTCCGTACGTGGTGCATTATTAAAGAGAAGGTATGCATTATCATAAGTTATGAGAAGGTCATCTTTATTAAGATGGTAAAAAAATTTGAGCCTTCCCACACAAGATCATCTTATGCCTTAAATCTTGTCAATTATAATTTTCCAACAAGTAACTTCAAGACGAAGTATTTTGCAATGTTATTCCAATGGATGTTGTCAATTATTGCTGGGGAGATTGTAGCAATACAATAGGTGTAACACCTATGACAATTACAAGAACACCTATGCTATGGAATGCAATGGTGAGGTATGATAGAACTAAATAAGTTTGAAACAACATTGTGATATCCAAATCCATGTCCATGAGAGCCATACAAGACTCAGAGCCAACCCAGGCCCTAGTGGTTAATGAAAAAATCAGAATAAGAAGGTACCAAAGGAGGACCAACCTTTATTGTAACAATACCAAGACATCATTCCTACTACCCTACCAAGGGTGCGAAACCTAAAAGGGTCAAAAAAATTTCATCCTTCCCATTCAATTTGAAGCACAAATTGAGTTTCAAAATAGAATTATTAATGCCCATAGTTGAAGAAGTCATCTCCTCAATACTCTCCTAGAATTCCAAATGATCAAAAGAACTCCATTCCAATGACAGGCATTTTTGCAAGAACTAGCCACAATGCCAAGAAAAGCATCAAACAAATAAAAGAAAATGCTTACAAGATTGGTTTTTCAGGGGATCCAGACGTATTTACAACCATTAACACAGCATTTATTTCACCTTGCTAAGAATAAAAAAAATCAAGACATTGAGAACAAGTTTCTCTCAACCCAGGAGAATGAAAATTTTATTGATAACTTATTTAATAGAGTTCTTTGTGCAAATTTCTTTATGGTGGGGATTATTTTTATATATCGTTTAAGTAGGGTTCGGACTAAAAAGATGTCAGATGAGTAGAGGAGTATGTTGGTTCCTATTTTTAAGAATAAAGGTGATGCAAAAGAGTGAAAATTATAGAGGAATTAAGTTAATATGTTATACATTAAACTATGGGACAGAGTAATTGAGCATACGTTACGACGTGATACTAATATTTCCCAAAATCAATTTGGATTCATGCCGGATAGATCCACTATAGAAGCTATACATTTATTGAGAGATTTGATGAAGAAATATAGAGAGAAAAAGGAGTATCTACATATGATATTTATTGATTTAGAAAAAGCATATGATAAAGTTCAAAGAGAAGTGTTTTGGAGAGTTTTAGAAAAGAAAGGAGTTAATAATGTTTATATTCTAGTCATTAAGGATATGTATGCAGGAGTTGTTGTGTTCAAACAAAAGGTGTTTTGACCAAGTATTTTCCCATTTCAATTGGATTACATCCAAGAACAGTTTTAAGGCCATATCTTTTTGCTTTAGAAATGGATATTCTTACTAGACATTTGCAAGAGTATGTACCCTGGTGTATAGTTTTTTTGTTGATGATATTCTTCTTCCTAATAATAGAGAGGGTGTTGAAGGAAAACTTGAATTATGGAGGTCAACCATAGAATTTAAAGGTTTTCGTGTGAGTAGATATAAAACAAAACACGTGGAGTTAATTTTAGTACTAATAGATCTAGTGGGGAGATTATGACTTTGGGCAATCAAGTCATTAAAAAGAGTACATGTTTTAAATATCTCGGGTCTATTGTTCAAAGTGATAGTGAAATAGATGGTTATATTATTAATAGAATTCAAGGTGGGTGGTTGAAGTGGAGGAATGCATCTAACTTGTTGTGTGATAGAAAAGTAAACCCTCAAACTTAAGGAAAAATTCTATAAGATGATGGTGAGAGCTGCATTTCTTTATGGTGGGGATTATTTTTATATATTGTTTAAGTAGGGTTCGGACTAAAAAGGTGTCAGATGAGTGGAGGAGTGTGTTGGTTCCTATTTTTAAGAATAAAGGTGATGCAAAAGAGTGTGAAAATTATAGAAGAATTAAGTTAATACGTTATACATTAAAACTATGGGGCAGAGTAATTGAGCATAAGTTACGACGTGATACTAATATTTTCCAAAATTAATTTGGATTCATGGCGGGTAGATCTACTATGGAAGCTATACATTTTTCACCTTCTTAAATTCAAAAAGTATTATTTCCATTGTTTCCTAATATGATCATCTATGAATTTACCCTTCTTAATGCGATGACACATTCATTTTAAACATTCAAAATTCTAATCTGACTCAATTTGGTTAGCAATGGTTGTTTTGTTGCCCAACACTAGAATTTCAGCAGCATTGTCAATTATATATTACTCTATAGAAGTTAACATTAAGATTTCACAATATTCTCATATTGCAAAGTAGCCTTAATGCACTACTAAATGTTAACCTCTCAACTTCAACTCTAGGTATATCCACAACATCTTTATTTTTTATAAGCATCTACAGTACTTAAATAACAACCTAAGAGTCATATGACCTCTTGATAATACTGATTGATAATTATCCATTTCAAATTCATTAAATTTGCATATCATAGACTTAATCATTCCTCTCATGATCATAAGCTTCTTATCTTCTAAACATTATCACCATTGTTCTAGCTTCCACCTTAAAAAATGTCTTACTAATTAGAAATCTTCATTGTATCTCTTTCTAATTATTTTTTTGTAAGCATCATCCTGAGTGACTCAAAAAGATATGAACTTAACAATGTACTCTTCTAATGAAGTAACACTCATAACTCAACCTCTTTTAATGTGGGTCAATGCTACATTATTCCTACGTTCAAGAAGTTTGAAATACTGTCAAAAAACACTTCTCCTTAATGCCAACAAATATTACCTTGGAAATTTATTCAATGAAATGGGTGCAAGACGTCAACCATAAGCATTTTCAAAATGAATGAATCAAATGAAATTTTTTCATTGCTCCATACTTTTCCATAAACTACCGTTAATAAAACTAGACTCCATAGAATATCTCACAATATAAAGAGAAATCAATTTCCGATACCAGTATGATTTTTCCGCCATTATTCCATTGTCCTCTCTCAAAATATTATTATATGACTACTAAGTTGAATCACCATAGAGCAAGCATACAATGATTATGGATTCATTCAAAGAGGTTGGTAGCAAAATAATCTTCTAAAAACATTTTACCTCCTATAAATCTTGGAAAGATCTATAAATTGTACTACTCCAATCTCTCATTCCGCTTCAAATCTCTCGTTACTCTTCGAATCTCTGTAGATATCTCATCTAGGCTTGCATGTATTTCAAAGATAACTTTTTTAAACCAATTAGATTAATAATATACTCAACCATTCATTGAAAAGATGTGTTAATTATACTTCGTCGATCTACTATCAGGCATCTCATCTAGGCCTAAATCATATACTTACAACAACTATTTCAAAGATCACTTTTCTTTAACCGATCAGATTAATATTTTACTTGCTCTTATAAGAAAATATCCTTTTTTAAGCTTTGATTTGATAATTTTTAATATAACATTTTTGGTTTTTTTTTTAACATATGCATCTCTAATCCCATAGTTTCCCTCTAATCCCTTAAAAGCTCTTAAGCTCCATTACTTATTTACTTTATGCACAACAAAATCAAATACAACTAATTTTAATTCAATACAAGTGGATCGGGTCATTGATGGGAAGTAAAAAAAGTTCAACAACATTGAGAATATAAAAATTGCATTCAATATTGGTTTAATTTATTCATTGGATGACAATTGTGGCAATAAAATGTGTACAGAGAGGTACATGGGCATTTATTACTTGGCGTCATAAAACTTAAATCAAATCAATGTTTGCTACAAGTCGATCGCAACCTCAGAATATAAATGTAATTTCATGTGCATGCACAGTTTTAATCAATTCAAAAGAGAGTTAAAAATAGCTAAAAACTAAAACAGCATACGGTGTTGCTATGAGTTGTGCAGAGCACTTTATTCAACAGCATTTTTCATCTTTCAGTTAATGAAAGCAATTGTTTCCAAATTTGTAGCTTTTCCAACCAAGAAAATGCAATAACTGAAAACTAGGACAAAACTCGGCCCCAAGTAAGCTCAAGTTTTTGAAAGCATCTTCCATTTGACTGGGTAAATATGTCCCTCATCAGATCCTCTAATACACCATTGTCCATCATTGCGTCTATTGCTAGCCATCTGGCACACATGCTTTCTCAGTTTAGCTGGTTTTATCACTAATAAAGTTTAGATGCATCAACTAAACCATGTATCCATATAATCTACATGGAATGTTCAGCACATTTACCAAATAAGCTCACAGTATCACAGCACAGGTGACAGTAAGATGAGGGCATCAGCAATAGATTCTGGCACATCTATCACAGTAGGAATCGTAGATCGACGGCTACGATTATGAGTCTTTATTTATGATGGATTTTATGTATTTCTTATGCTTATGTTTTAGTCTTTCCCATTATACCCCTATATGGGATTAGTTTGTGTTGTAGCCTGGAGGGCATTTTAGTATTTGAGCCTCTTTTATTTTGAGACATATATATGGAGGTCTTTGCTATTGTATGATGATGATTAATAAAAAAAAATTTCTACATTCTTGTGCCCTTGAGTGTGAGAACTCTAAAGAGAAGTCCCTAAGGTGAGGGCAAAAGCAATTCCCGCCAGCCGCCGGAAGCGTCCGGGCTCACGGTCCACTTTCACATCTCCTTCCAAACCACCGGCCACCCTCTTCTTCCCCTCCTAACCGTCGGCCAACCCCTCCCACTTCTTTCGACCACCGGCCTCCACCCCTCTCCACCCAACCCGTCGGCCCCAAGCCTAGCTGCCAACCCTCCGCCCACCTAACCCCAAGCTCCGGCCCCTTCCATAGTCGTCGGCCTCCCTAGCCCCCAAACCCTAGCCACCGGCAAGCCCCTCCCCAATCCCCTTGGTTCCAATTTCAAATTGGCATGCTACTACTTTCCTAATTTAGTTCAAAGTATTTTGGGAAATCTAAAATCTGAATTTCAAATTTCAAATTTCAAATTAATTTGAAATTCAAATTTCCCTCATATTTTGAATTAAGTAATAATGCTCCTTCAATCTACTTAATTTGAATTTTAAATTTTGAAAGGCTCTTAATTCATTTCCTAATTTAACGTTCTAATTATAGTAGTCAATCAATTCCACAAACCAACCTCCACCATCATTGGGCCACCCCTCCCCTTCTCTCCTCCCTCTCTCTCTCTCTCTCCACTTATAGCCCTTCCTAATTAACCACAATCAATTCCCTCCTTCTAAGGGCCGGCCGCCCCTCCCTCCCTCTCTTTTGAGAATTCAAAATTTGAAGTCCCCCTCTCTCTCTTCTCATTAACTCCACAAATTAATCACAATAATTGTTGGAGCCAATTTTCTAATTCTCTTAGCCTCTCTTGAACCCCTTCCCTCCCCTTTCTCCATACAAGTCGTTGGTCACCCTAGCCCCCTCCTGACATTGGAAGACTTTCACTCTCCATGGATGGCCAACCCCGAGTATGATCATGGATTCGTATTCAACCCTCAAGGACGAGTAGATGTTCTTCAGCCTCCCTTTTTCGACATCAATTTTGAGATCGACCACTCTGTTGAGGACTACATCGATCAGATCCTCTTTTCCTTAACAATCGCCATCGACGAGCATCAACGTCCTGGTCAGTGGCAACTCCTCCATCAACTTCCATCTACCTCCTCTCCGGATAACTCTTCATTGAGCAATATTGTAAGTGCTTACTGCCTTGTGATGGCATCATTAATATTGTATAAATTATTCTTCCGCTAAAATACTCAAGAGTGTGAGTGAGAAAAACTCAAGGTGAACGTCCTATTTGTTAACCGGTGGATTTATGTTAGTTGCACATTGAGCTTTAACGTAGTTTTGATACTATTTTAAGTTTCCTTCTAATCTACTTTGTAACCACATGCCAAAGCAAAAACAATAACTAAGAATTTTTAGAATCTAATCTGGTGAAACAATAAGTTTTAATTACAAAGCTTATCAAATTTTTTTTTATAAATTTCCCCGCAATTCCTACAACTGCTACATTGTTTCACATCAGTAATATTATTACAATCTTTACCAGACAACCTTGAACTTCACTCAAAAGTACTTAGCAGCATTTTTTCACAGCAGCTTCTTCAAAAGATATAGCTCTGCCAAAATGCAGAATAAGATGTAGAGTTTCATGGTTCAACTGCAGAGATTAGAATATCCAGCATACTCCTCATATGTTATATGGAGCGACAGAATTTCCATACCCTTAAGCTTCAGGGAGAATATAACGGGGGATGATAATTGCACTAAAATCAAAAAATCCAAATGTGAAATGGTGATTACTATAAAATAATGTCTGAATGGCAAGAATAAGTTTGAGATGTACCAGCATAGAATCCACCCATTAGCACATAAGACATAAGCAACTAAATAAGAAGAAATAAAGGATGCAGATGATTACATTTCCCAAGAGAAATATCAACTTGATTAAGAGGGTCATTTTCTCCAAGAACATGACGCCAAACTGCATAAACAAATGAAAGACAGTTTTAGATAAATGTGAAATCACCAAAAAACATGTCATTAAAGCGGAAGACATTAAATATGCACCCTTTAAATGTGGGCACAACAAAGTTTTCTCTACAAGCACATAAATAAAAGAATGTAAGATTTAGTAGAGCTTGTACAGGGATAACGGTTCTTACATATATCCCCTGTACGGAGATCAAGAGATGCAATTACATTCTCTTCTGTAGAAACCACTACACGCTTTCTACCTGTCTTATGACTGTGGAAAACAGCATGCTTTGTTTTTCCAATGTATCTTTGGTGCCTACAGTGCAAATAAACAACGCAAACTACTCAAGATATCAATATGGGCAATGAATCACAGCTCATGTGCAAACAATCAAGCATCTAAACCCACCAAATAAATTATACAATAACAATCATACTATAGATTTGCAGTATAGCACTTTTAAAGGAAATAGCTTAAGAAACTAGCATGATATCTTTTATGAACCCGATGACCATTCACTCGAACAAATATATGCAAACTTTAAATAATTCAAATAAAATAAAAATTCCTAACCAGGTCAGTCCGCTTAACAAATATACAATGGTGGAAATTTCAAGCAGATCTATTAAGATCCCTTTGGAGATTTCCATTAGATGAAGATTCAAATAGTATTCAGGGGTGGAATCAGGAAGAGTTCAGGGTGAGCAATTGCCCACCTTGAAATCTTTTTTTTTTCTAAGAAAAATAAATAATTTAACTATTTTGCCCGCCTTCAATTAATGCAACTGCCCAAATATTAAGAAAAAAATTCTTTTTCTATTTCATACATAAGATTATGCATTTCACAATCATATTTTTCCCACCCTCAAAAGAGAGGCTGATTCTGCCCTTGACAATATTTATTTAGTTTTAGGGGGCAGTCAAGATTTTGTGGTGCTTCTTCATTGGGGAATAAACTGGAATTAATGCTACTCTAAGTTTCCAATAGAAGGGAAATGTCAAATCTTGCCAAAGTGTTTTTACATAAATCTAATTCTCCGTTTCCTTGAAGCGCAAACATTTTTAGATGGTCGTGACGTGTTAGATGCTATGTCAAAAACTTGGACTTCTTGATACTCAAGGATGACAGGCTAGACAAGCCATTTGGTATGCCACTTTTTTCTATAAAAATTGACACGTATTGGAAACCTCACACAGACTGTGCACGCCTCTTGAAACATCATGTGTTGGATACTTATTACAAACAAATTATGCTACTCTAATTATAAATACTAGAGTTTGTCATATTTACTTTACAAGTTCAATTACAGTGTGAAAACTGAGGGCCGAGGCAATAGCAGCATTTAGGTTGTTTCCATCTTATTGTTTTTACAAAAACAGATGTTATAATTGTAAATGATATAGATTTTATTTCAGAAAGAAGTATATATGTTAGGGTCATATTGTGTCTCTGTCTATGAATTAGAGTCCACAACCTAACAATCATGATAACTTTGAAATCAACAATTTCATAATGCAATGCATAAATATCATCAGCCTCCGCTAGTTTAGTTACTTCTCACCATCACCTACATCATTTTACTAGGCAACTATAAATATTCACGACTGTTTGGTTAAAAAATGGATAACTCAAGTAGTCAAGTGAATATTAACAACACAAGGATTGGGAAATCTTGGATGACAACAAAAAAATTATCAAATCTCATTTTGATATGCATAAGATTCCGATAATCTTAGAGGTTGAATCAGAATTAACTCAATCCCTATTTGGCATGCACACCAGTTTATTGAAGAGATGTAGTTAACCCCAAGATCTCATATTAGGATCATTAATCAATCCTCACCGAAGAGTGACGTGGATGACCTTGCTTAGTCAATAGGATTTTCTAATCCAGGTAGAAAAACGTGAAAATATTTTATTTTCAAATTCGATGAATGAACTATATCTAATCCAAAGTTAATCTCCAAATTAAACACACCCACTGTGACTGCAACACTCTGCTCCTTCGATGGAGCATCACATTTACATAAGTCACATCCATGCACGTACATTTCAACATTATTGATCAATAATTATCTGTTTGACCGAAACGCTCAGCTCCATGGATTGAGCATCACATTTACATAAGGCACATCCTTGCACGTAGATGGCAACATTACTGATCCAATAATTATCTGTTAAAACGGAAGACATACAGCTAAGCTTAACTAGAAACACCAAAACTCCAATTGTAAATATTAAATTTAACTGCCCTATATTGCATACGCAAATCTCCCAAAACGTTAAATGAAACAGCAAATCAATTATGCAAAACAACAGTTTACAACCACAATAGACATACATCCCATAACTCAAAAAAAAGAGGGAAAGTCAAAAGCCAGATAGAAAGAGAAACGGGAAGGTCGAGCAGTTACAGACCACATTTAAAACAGACTATATGCAAGCCCTACTTGATACAGTTATATCATTCCTGCTATTTTAGGCATAAATATATTATAGGATATTTAGGAGAAAGGATGGGAGATCTGCGCACCAATCTGCAAGCCCTACTTGATCCTCATATACGCCGCAGGAGATGATCGAGTGGAGAAGTAGTATCAGAAAACCTAGGAAAAACCTAGCCGCCATGAAGGCGGAGGTAGGACCGCTTCGATTCGGGGCAGAACTGCACAGCGACAAGTAGGCGGGTATTCGATTTATGGAAGATGGAATAGAAGAGATGGTAGAAGCAGAGGTTTTGGGGGAAACACAGCGCCGGTGGTGCTATCGTGCGCAGTGAGCCGGCAGTCGCTGTAGCAGATTATAACAGGTCCGTTCGGCTATAGATTTCGGCTGTTTTAAAAAATATATATAAGTTGGAAATAATTTTTAATAACCAATTATAAATTATTATGGCTATAAAAAAATTAGTACATAATTAAGTATATATAAGAATTCTTTCAAATGATAATTGTACTTTAAATGATATTCTATATCTATATTATTATTATAAAAAGTGACTTGAGTTTTCAACTAAACAAAATCTTAGTCATTCATTTTAATTTTTCAAATAAAATTTTGATCTTTCATTTTAATTAAACTAATTAACATATTTTATTTTATGTGCATTAACTACAATATATAACTTTTCATCACTTGAAGATTATTAAAGATTTCCGGTTGTAGGAATAAATTTTACATCTATAAGGATTATGCCCTTAAGCAATCTCCACCATTGTTTTTTTTTTAATTATAACCGGTCAGAACTTGATATTGTCTCGTTGCTATTTGACCCGACCTGAACCAGACATCCGGACCCATTTTTACAAACGGGTCAGAAAATGCAACCCCGACCTGACCTGCCGAGTTTTCGGGCTGATCCAACCTGACCGATTAGGTCAGACAGGCACAGAGTGGCCGCCCGGGTGCGACCAATCAGGCTAGGGTAAGGCTGTGACTCATGAGGGACGAGGTCGTGAGGGCGGATCGGTAGAGTGTTTGAGCGAGGGAGAGCACGGGGCGAGGCCGCGACTCACGAAGCCGCAATGGTTGACAGTTCACAAAGGTGCGGCTGTACGGGGCCCGCTGGCAGAGTCGCAACGGGCGGCCGATGCGAGACATGCGGGGCAAGCCAGCGAGGCTGCGAGGGCAGCTGGCGAGCGAGGCCAATCGCACATGGCCTGCGAGTTGGGGTGCAAACGAGTGGAGTCAAGCTCGAGCCAAGGTGTGTTCGAATCGAGCTAGCATGCCAAATACCGAGCTCGAGCTCATCTCGTCTCATGTCAAGCAGCCCGTCGAGCTCAGTCCTGAGCTCCTCTATCGTCTCAAGGTTCGTCATCGTCTCATCCGCTATCATCGCATCCGCCACTGAGATCGATCGTCCCAAGCTCACTAGTCGTTGTCCCGAGGCTCCGCGCCTAGATCCAACGTCCCGAGCTCGTCATCGCATCCATCGTCGAGATCGATCATCCCGATCTCGTCCTCACGTCCGCTATTGATATTCGTCGTCCCATGCTCCATCGATTTAGTTTTTTTGCTCGACCTTTGAATCATCGCGTCCACCCGCTCGATTGAGATTTTCTTTTCCTGCCCAGTCACCTCCGCGAGCCGCTCGATGAGCTAACGAGTCAAGCGGATGTCTGTTCAAGCTCGAGCTCGATAAGCTGTCAACTCAAAATCGCGTTCGAACTCAACTCGCAAGCTCAATAAGCTCCTAGGAATCAATATACATGCTTATCTCAATCAATAGAATCAATAGTGTTCAATATCATCAATGATCCGTCATCATTGGTATGATTCAATATGATCAATAACAAAAAGTAAAAATTCATCACACTTAAATTCATATATCAATAACAGGTGCAAAAACGTAAATACATCGATAATCAATAAATCATTATTGTATATCATGAACATATAGGTGTCAATGTCATCAGTCTTGTCCATCTTATCAATTATATATTACATAAAATAAGTACATGTAACCATTCATTAGGGGTGTCAATATTTGACACGATCTGAAAACTCGACTTGAATCCAACACGAAAATTTCAGGTTTGGGTTGACCAGACCCCGAATCGGGTCGGGTTCGGGTTAGGGATTTCAACTTGTTTGTAAAACTGAGTCTGGTTTAGGTTGACCTAAAAACCCAAAATGAACCCGGTTTGACTCGGACAGACCGTTTCTCGCTCAGTCGCATCATCCATCGCATCATCCCTCGCGTCGTCCCGCACTCTCGCTCAGTCGCGTGACTCGCGTCCATCTCAATCACGTCCGCTCAGACACGTCCGCCGTCGGGCTACTATCGTCTTCGTATCAAGCGGATCAAGCCTCCGTCACTGACCGCTGCCCTCACACGCCTGCTACCTTGAGTGCCCTCACACGATCGTTGCCTTGCCGACACATCAAGCAGTCACTGCCATGGCCGCTGCCTTTGGCAGTTCGGGCTGAGACTGGAAGTAACAACAACAACAGGAGGAGCGGGTCGGGTTTGGGTTCGAAAAACTGACCAATTTGCAAAAAGCGGGTCGGGTCGCATAGTGTCAGGTCAGTTTCGAGTTTGACCCGAACCCGACCTGTGACCCGATTTTGACAGCCCTACCATTCATATGTTATATATGCGCATACATTACTAATCTATCAATTAATGCTATCAATGTATGTATGTATGTATGCATGAGTATATGATTCAATAAGGCAGAACATCGAGCTTTAATACTGTGTTTTTATTTTTTTTATCTGTATTCATTGTAATATTATATCATCATTATTATCATTACATCATTTTTATCATTATTATTATTATACATGTGATTTTTAATAAATTATTAAGAGTCGTCACTCTCTGTTCATCGGCATAATCGATCATCAGTTATATGCTATAATTGAGATAACATCATAAACCATATTTAAAGGAAAAGCTCGTCAGCCCACTCTCATGTATAGGGGTATTAGGTTATAAAAGTCAACTCATATTAATTATAATATTGACATCCAACCTTTCTTTCTTACATGTAAATGTCACATTTATCTTACATAAGTTGTACAAATTTCTTTTTAATATATGAAATACAATATGAAATGCTTAAATCTATAAAATACAAAAAAAATATGTATATTAGTCTATAGTTTCTGAAAATCATAAATTTCATTTTACCCAATTAAATTCAATAATATATGTCATCAAAATGTCCATAAAATTCATATATATCATATATGAAAAGTTACACATTAAATGTGCAGTAAATCAGGGAAAAATATATTTTTATCAATTTATAGAGAAATTAACTTAATATATACAAAATCATTGACAACAAAAGTAAGATTTAGGTTACTTACTACGATCAGAAGACTTTTCTTAACTGAAGCAACAGACAAAAATGACAAAAACCCAACTTTCTCTCTCTATCCTCTCCCCTCTTCCTCTTCTTTTTCCTCTCTTCTTCCTTCACAGCAAGACACTAATGGGGGAGGACTGGCTAGTGAAGACTTAATGCTTAGATTTTAGAATTAAATATATATAAAAACACTATTAGTGGCATACCGCCATAGCGCTCCAACCCAGTGTCGCAGCTGCATGTTGAATCTAAGATTATTGATAACAAAGCCTCTAATGTCGCAGTGGTGATTTTTTGACGCTAATGTACTCACAGTCACAAAGCCACAACATTCACATGCACAACACCGTAGCGCTCTAATTTAAACAGAAATTTTAAAATTTTTTTATTTTAAAATCTTTTTCACATTTTCGGACTGTTACACCATCATCTCCCGACAACAGCTCTATAACTACTATCGCTTGATTGCAACCTTTTAACCCCCATTGCTCAACTATTGTTCTTTAATCACCATCGCATGACTATAATCCTCTAACTATCGTCACCCAACTACAATCCTCCAATTATTGCCCCCAACTATAATCACCAAATCTCTATTGCACAAACTATGATCATTCGACCATAATCACCAAACTATGATCTTTCTACTATCATCGCACAGTTATGGTCTTTCGGCAATCGTTGCCCGACTTTAATCATTTGTCCACCATTGCCCAATTGTAGTCCTCTAACAATTATTGTCTGATTATTATCATCTAACCCTCAACCTCAATTATAATATTTTAACTACCATTGCGACTACTTTGACACCCCCACCAACTTCAATGTTCGTAATTGCCAGTAGTGTTGACTCACGTAATTACTTATAAGGCTGGTGCACATTATTAACACAAGCATTAATGCCATGTTGTCTTCATCACTTTTCGTTGCTAACAAAGTCTATATGTCATCATCTACAAGATTGATGCACACCATCACAGCAAAAAGGCTAACACTTACCGACTTCATCAATAGCAACATTGATAAACACTATTGCCTATAAGGCTAATGCATGCCAACAATATTAACCAACTAACAACATCAGCACAACGTTTTAAATTAGACCTCTTGGTTTGTGTTCTCCTATATTCAACTACAAAATATTGAACTTATAACAAATGATCTCATGAAGAAAACTCGAATACTTCCAACACTTTTTGCAACTTCTATAAGTCAATCATATATAGTTTGTGTGTACAACATTATAACAATGACTTCCCCAATTATATGGATGGGCGTCATTTGTAACCAACGACATACACTATTGAAATCATTTCGATTAAGCCAAGTCCATTGAGTTGTTGTTCAATGCTGAAATATTAAATACTCTCCATATTATTGCTAATATTCTAGGACGCAATAATAATAAAACATTTATACTAACCTTAAACACTATAATCAAAGTAACAAATAATTCAATATGTACCAAACTCGAGCACATCTAGAACCATACTTGCCATATGTTGAGCCAAAATAGTGATACAACTTCCATGAAAGATGCTTTTGGGTAGCTCGATTAGCAAAATTAAGGCTCAATTGAGTCCTATGTATTAAAAATTTCAACATGTTAGCTACATGACAATCATTTAATATTCCATAATAGCATAGAGGGTCCAACATAATTACCTAATTAAGAGAGGGTCCAACATAATTAACTAATTAATAAGCTAGAGGATCAATAGCCACAATGTTTTTTTGTAAGGTCAAACCCATAACTACTATCTACTGAGCCTGTGGAGTACCCCGTACCTATATTGATCCACATTGACTTGGTAAATTGAGACCAAGGACTCATGAGTCCCGCACTACCACCATTGCAATATGGCCTAGTTATGAGCCAAAATATGTCAGAAATCCTAACTTGAACCATCACGACGTAAAAAAAGCCATAGTTATGATGGGTTAGTGTCAAGTCGACTCATAATAGACTTGATTATTTGACTTTGAAACTAAATTGAGAAGTAAATAAACAAATAATCAAATAATTAAGTTATTATTTTTGGTTTGACCCAAGCTTGACTCAATTTTTTGAGTCACATAAACTAATTTTAACATGCCCAAAATCCTATACAGATTGAACCAAACTTGAAATTCTTTATGTTAAATTCAAGTTGGATTTTCATGTCACATACAATATTGACACATGTGTACGGCTAATCATGATTAGATCAAGAACACTGGAAACAAATTATTGGCCCATTCATATCTCCCAAACGAGCAACCCAATCTCATTTAATATTGCTTATGACCTATTATGATTCAACCATAATACATCCAAGTCGATGCCTCCAAGTAAATAGTCTTGATCGAATACTAGAAATGAGGAATCACTCTAAAAAATGCTTTCCTTTTCATCTTTGAAGATTGCAAAAATAAAGCTCTATATACTTCATTGGGAGAGAGATTTTTTGTTGCTCATTTTAACCTAATTAACCTATTATTAAGTCATTTAACTGCCTTAAGATCTGCACTTATTTACATTTTGACAATTGCCAATTTAAAAATTTTAAAAGGCCACCCTTTAATGGAATCTTGTTGGCCATAATTCGGATGTAAATTAAATTTACATTAGTTAAAAAAAACATAAAATATTTAATTGAAATTAGAATTCATAAATTTGATTTAATATATTATTTACTTTGACAAAAAAAATTATTGTAAAAATCAAACTTTTTTACATTTATTTTATATAGATTTTTTGGTTGCTTTATCAAACTGTCATGATATTTATTGTTCAATTTATAGGATATTTACATACATGCCTCACAAGTTTTATATATTTACATAAATAACACATACATTTTTATATTTATTTATTTTTATGTTTTAATAGTATGATTTATTTATAAAGAAGGCAACTTTTCAATCATCTAATGGTCGATATGTCCGAGTGGTTAAGGAGACAGACTCGAAATCTGTTGGGCTCTGCCTGCGCAGGTTCGAATCCTGCTGTCGACGTTTTAACCCACATTTTGCCATTTTTTACCGGATTCGAATCCGGTTTTGGTTAACGGATTTTTTACCGTTTATTTACTAATTACAACTGTTCAAAAAACGTATTATAAAAAACAGTAATACTTATTAGAATTATCGTATCATTTTTATGTAAACAAAATTTAGTTATCCATTGAAATTGATTAACTAAGTTTAAATTGTTCGTCCCTTCATGCTTATTCTTTTAAGAAGCTATCTATTAAAATATTACAAATAAAATTTAATTAACTAATTAGTAATTTTAATTTGATAATTAACATGATTTACTAATCCTAATTCCACATAATTATGTTATAAATAAATATGATGAGCTCACCTAAAATGGACATTTGATTGAGGGTTGTTTGATTGAATGAAAAAAAAAAAAAATGTAGCGTAAAAGGGAAATATATAAGATTATTATTATTATTTGTTTGTTTTGGCAAAGAGGGTTGTGGTAGGTGGCCATCATTTAATGTGTCGGCGGTGATGAACGATGATAGTCATTAACAGTGGTGGCTGGAGATAAGCAGTGGCAGTGGCGGCGGTCTATGGCGGAGGCGGTAATTGTAATGAATTTTCTGTGTATTTGAAACTAGTCCAAATCTGATGAATTCTAAATACACCAAAAAAGATTTAGGGTGAATTTCAAATACACGGAAATTTTACATTGTTTTTATTTTACTTCAAACCAAACATCAATGCTCCCAAAACCTCTACATCTGAAGTACTTTACGCTCCATTTTCTTCAAACTAAAGAGCCCCTAAGATTATAATGGATGGTCTTCATTGGGATGCCTTGTTAAGAGACTATAATGACACATATCATGATGGTTAGAGAAGAGATAACATGAATTAGAAAAGAAAATTATTAAATTTATTTACATAATTTTCCCTTAGGGCACATATTTAACCGCACTACCCACATATAAAACATTTAAGCTAGGAGTTAGAATAATCTTAATTTAGAATCAAGATATTCTTTATTAGTGAGATTATTTTTTGATAATAAGTTAAATACAACCCTTAGGTAGATGGTTAATTTGCACATCAATATATACTCTTTTATAATAATTTAAACACAACCAATAAGCAGATGGCTAACTTGAACATCAATATATACTTTCTCCACATTAATATATACTTTATGATAGTAATCTAATGCGATTATAGAGCTTCTCTATCTAACATATCTCTCTCTTATATCTTTTTCTTAAGACTAAAACGATGCCTAAGGCCTCGTTTCGTTCCCCGGCTCCTTTTTTTTCATTTTTAAACGGAAGTATCAGAACGGGAAATGGAGAAATTTTTTTTCTTATCAGATCGGCGGAAATACGAAGGTTCAGGAGAAGGTATTTTGAAAAAGCCGTCTTAATAAACAGCAAAATAATAATTTTTCGTCAATTCAAGCCGGAGACGGAGAAATTACGGCCAAACAAACGAGGCCTTAGGCGTCGTTTGTGACAGCTTTTTTATTGCTTCTTAAAACGGAGTTTTAGTAAAAAAATTATTTTTTTGAACTAAAACTCCGTTTTAAGAAGCAATTAAAAGGCCGTCACAAACGAAGCCTTAGTTTAAACGTATTATTGTAGTTTTGATGTCATTTATGAATAGTTTGAATCCAAAACCATTTTAGGTGAGATAAGTGTGGGTCATTACGAGGAAAAGAAGTCATCATCTTGAAGAAAAGGACAGGTCTCCTTGACAATTGAGTTAGATTGATGAGTTTTTGCTAAAAATGAGAGAAGAAATCCTATACTAGGTTCTAAGAATAACCTCTTGTGTTTAAGATCCTTCTAAAGCAAAATATGATACCTTCATTCACAAGCCTAGCCAAGTTTTAGAGCACTCACCATAACTATAATAATTGATAAAATATACCTTTAGGAGGAGGAGGAGAGCATTGTTAAACCATATTTGTTTTGTCATCTTGAGCAATATCAACCTCATCCATCTAATAAATTTTTAGTTCACATAGTAGGACAATCTTCACAATGTTTTTTTTTTTTGGGACATTTAGACTAATTAAGACAGACTCACACACACAACACGTACACAAGACTCGAACCCGAGACCTTTTTGTTGGTAGCCTAAGCTCCCAACCAATAGATCAAGGTGAGTTGTGCATCTTCACAATATTTAAAATGTCTATTCACAAAGCTTATCCATAAAAAAATGGATCTAATTGATCACTTTGCAAGTTCAAGTTAATAATTCCTCTCCTTACCATTAGTAATTTTATTACTATTCATAACATGCAGGTAAGTACTAGTATGCAGATAAGCCCTCTTGGAAGCATCATAAAGTTCTTTGAAATTTTAAGTATTGTAGCATATAGATGCCTTGCAAGCTCCCTTAAATATGAGGTAGGAATCTATTAAATCTCATAACAAATTTATTATTCATTTTTAATAGGAAATATTGAAGATCAAATAATTACAACATATATTTTCCCATGATGCACTCAAAGTCTTGGGAAAGTTCTTTCTAATATACAACCAATTTAGATCAACTAATGTATTTGGTTGAATTATTATAACTCACTAATAATCTCATTGGCACTGAAGAGTACAATGATATGAGAAATTATACTTCAGACACTCAATATCTTGTGCGATAGTGAACGTAGATCGAATACATATCATCATCATTAAAGTTAATAATTGTTTCTTATAAGGTTTTAACTTTTGAAATTAGTTAGCAAAAAAAAATTATTTCAACAAAAAATAGCATTTATAGAAGCAAAATTCCATAAAAAATGCCTATTTTCCTTTTGTTTTGACTCATTATAGCCTTTTATGAAACTCAGTAGAACCTTACTCAAATATTCATTATCTCTTATTCAAAGATACTTTGACATGATCGATGAAGTGTCGAAGAAGATTCAAATAAGGTTAAAAAATTATAGATATGTGATGTCACGACCCGGCCCGAATACTCGAATTAACGAGGCGAAAATGAAAAGTCGGACGGGTCATTCAATTTTATAAATAATTTATATTCAACTTCTCAAATAAAATTGAAGAGCCACTATCACAGAATTACTATAAAACTACTTATATCATTTTTCAATCTAAATATTTACATCAATCATATATCACATGTTTTCATTTGCGCCCCGTCTTCTATAGACGTGCTCCTCTCTTTCAATCATTTCTATTTCTTTGGAGACTTACCTGAAAATATTAATTTAATGGGTTGAGTTTACATGATAAATTCAGTTGATAATTACCATTACTAAAATAACCTTCAAACATATATATGATGCAATGCATATTCTTTTTCTCATTTCATATACAATATTAAAACTTATATAACACTTGATATATGTATATTCTTATATCATTTAGTATACATATATATTTTATATCATTTTCTATTTCATTTATTTATTTCTTTATACATTTCATAGTATTTGACATTTATTCATTTTTCATTTCAATTAGTGTATGAGCACCGTCTAAATGTACCAATAAAGGTACAACCACTTTCATTTCCTTTTCAATTTATATTTAACATGCACGGGTACGTTGCTTCCCCAACCAATATTATACGGGGGTGAACTCCTGTAATTTTCATGGGTATACCTTTTCTCTTTTTCATTTATGCTTTCATTTATATATTATAAATCTTTCATATATCTTTATATATTTTGCATCATATATACATTTTCAAACATATACATGCCGAAATCCACTTCCTCTTTCCATTACTTATAATTTAGATCGATATATATATATATACCATATTTTCATATACATTCATATTAACATGATAATTAATAAACATCTTTACTGTCATAATAATTTAAGGCCAAATATTCATCATTAACATGTACATTTAAATGAACATCATTTTTTATTTAATGGCATTCAATATAAATAAACAATTATATAAGACATTTCTTTTAGAATTGAAATGAATATAAAATAATGAAATTTTTATACACAACTGTAATTACCCACTTTGAATATTTTGAATGATCAGATTCCTTCCAAATCTTAAGCTTTGCTATGAATTTTTTAACACTTGTTTCAACTCAATTATAAAGATCTTCCACTCTTCAAATAACATGAATGAGATCTTAATTAATATAAAATTTCAACTTAGAGTACTCAATTATATCTTCAAAGTAATATCAAGTATTCCTACTCTCCTTATGATAACATAAATTATTTCAAACATTTCTAAACAAAATTTTTACCTAATTGAACACCATTAATCATAACATTAAATGGCTCTAATTCATTTCAAAAATTCTATTATATTAAAATAATTACCCCATCACTATTTCCCTTCCTTCATTATAAATCTCCTTCTTTCACTGTCAAATTTAAGAGTAATTCAATTTTTACTACAACAATAATGTCTTTTCAATTAAGAGAATTATAAAATTTTCTTTCTTTCAGTTTGAACAGAAACTAAAAGAATAAGAAAGGAAACACTTTCTTGTGAAGAAACTTTCCAAGTCCAAATGATTCCCCATTTTCCTTCAGATTTTTTTTCCTTGACCTTTACAGAAGATATTCTCCACCACTTAGATAAAAATTATACGAAATAATTTCATAGGAATAAAAGAATCACGAATTAAAATCTTTCTTATTCACATTCTTCTTCCTCTTATTCGTTTCCATTCGACACGCACGCAATTTCCTCCTATAGGAATGAGCAAACAAAAGATATCTTATGTGAGGAGTCATTAGTTTTCTCCCTCGTACGTGATTATCCACTTAAAATGGCGAAACAATTCGTCAAAGTGGCATTTCTATGCTCGCGGTGGATGCTCGGGTCGTGTCTGAATCATGGCTTCATTTACTTCGTTCGACTTTCTCGTGCAGGTTATAATTTAGGGCTGGCCGGTCCAATTGAATCAGCCAATTTAAACTGGGCATTACAGTTGAATATGATTTAAATTTAGCTCAATCATGGGTTGACTATATTACGAAGATTCATTGAATGGGTTGATCATCTTAAAAGTTTTGGCAATAACATTCAAGTAAGATTCGATCATACTTTAAAGATTGAAGTTATTGATGGATTGTGATTTACAAATTATTCTAACAACAAATGTGGTTGGAAGATGGGCCTACCATGATAATTAACAGATAAACTAAAGTCTAACAATGAAGGGATTTAGGGTTTAGAGTGATAATCCTATTTTCAATCATTAAAAAAAATAATTAAAAAAATATCACTAACCTTCAAAGGGTGTGAATATATAAAGACTATCATCGTGAACTTTTGCATAGGATGAAGATGTAAACTCTATAATAACTAGAAATAAATAAGGTGATGAGAAGAAGGATTGAGGTTATGTAGCGTTTCAGTGAGGTTTCTTGCTATATTTATTAAAAGTTGAGGGTTTTTTAGCCTGAACAAAACTTTGGAGCATATTTCTCTAATTTGAGATGTTACAGGTAATACAGAGTTAAAGCTCCCCTCTTTTATCACATAATAATTATGCATATTTTTTTACATGCTAAAAAACTTACAATTCTTAGTTTTTATAATATCTGATACGCACATATCAAAATTGTAAAAAGACACTAGAATTTTTTACATGAAAAACTCAAAAAGAAACAAATCATGGGGATTGACTCAGTTTAAATAATCCACTATAAAATTATAGATATATGAATCTACTCTTATTGTGATACCTGCAGGTTCAACATTTGGATGACATGTTCTGGCCCGATTGAAAAAACCAGCAAGAATAGGATTTGGGGAGAAAAAGAGGATTTTTTTGTCATTTTTAGTTGTTTTCAACTGTCGGTCCAATTCAGAATATTGTGTGGATCGAGGTAGAGCACATTATGTATATCTCAATTTTTAAAATACGAAGTTTTTCTCTAATTTTTCGATCAAATATCTATTTCTGTTAGCAAAAAATACGGATAACTTTGCACTGGTAAAATTTTCACCGTCTGACTTTTTATATGTTATAGATATTATGATTATACACATTTTGAATATTTTCTAAAAAAATTTACAACTATGATTTTGAAATTTGTGGGGATTTTATTGAATAGAAAATTATTTAGACTCTGAAAAATAATATTGTAGTATGATAAAAGTTTTAAAATATTATTTTATATAATCCATAATAATTTGATTATTTTATGAAAATGTGCATTTTTGTCTAGCATAATTTTTTGTTGCCTACCGTTATAGAAAATTTTGTAATTTTGACGCATGCTCAATTACTCTTTAACTGCTATAATGTGATGATATACATGCATATGTGATTAAGTTATATCTACTAGGAGCCATAAGGAGTTAGAATCCTTTGAGATTATATTTTTGTCAAGGAATATTCTATTGTCTATAAGGCACATTATGGTGGCTATAAGCCATATTATGGTGCCTACGGGCATGTTCTGGTGCTATAAACACAAAAAAGAAGTCATAAAGGATTAGAATCCTTTGAGATTCTGTCTGGGTCTGAGAAATGGGATATGAACTGCTCTATAATATGAATTATAATTTATTTATCTGCTTAATATGGTTATTTAAATAATTGAATAAGTGTTATGCTCATATTATATTTTTTAGTGTAGTAGTTTATTAGACTGCATTTAACTACTTTTAAATATTCAGCAAGATATTTAATAAAAGTATTTAGAAATTTAAATTGATTTATGTGGCCTACTGAGTTGTTGAAGCTCACTGTAATTTTGCTTATGATTTTGAGTATCTAGGAAGGGGAAGGAGACTGCAGATTAGTAGTTCATGATCTGATATGAGGTTATATGTATTTATCGATTTTGATTTTTGTACAATCATAGTTAATTTATTATTCTGTTATGTAACTTTTTCATATAGTCATATACTATAGTGTAGATACATTTTGATAAAATGAAAGAAACCTTGTGGATGAGTTTATTTTTAGTGTTTGGATGTTTTAGTAGCTCTGTAGTTTGCAGTTTATTTAAATTGAATATTGGAAGAGAATCTGAAATATTCCAAAATTAGATCTTGGGATTTGTCTGTCATAGCTCAACACGATGTGACCTAACTCGATCTTAAATATCCAGCAAAATGTTTAATAAAAGAATTTAAAAATTGAGATATGCGTAATGTGACCTATCTCGATCTTAAATATTCAACAAAATATTTAATAAAAGAATTTGAAAATTGCGATAGACGTAATGTGACCTACCTCGATTCGGACAATATTTTAAATTAATTCCGAAATTGGGTCGATGGCTGAAAATGACCAAAAACGACAAAAAAATCCTTTTTTTTTCTCCCCAAATCCTCTTGTTGCAGCTTTTTCCAATCGGGTCAGAACAGGTCAATTCATATGCTGATCCTGCAGATTTCACACTTATCCATAATTGAAGATGTGATTGTATAATTGAGAACAAATATCGTGTAATTATTAATTTGAAGATCAACAACAACATTGGATGTTTGTAGTTATACGACAATAATTGGATGACATAAGTCAGGTAATTATGGTGATGGTTGCTAATGGTGGTCGTTGATGGCGATTTCTAGAAAATATAATAGGATTTTTTAGCTCTCTAGCTGCCTCCACGTAGAAAATGGAGTCCAAGCAATTTTAAGAGGGGCGTTTTGATAAATTTAACCATAATTCAAAATACTCCATAAAAAAATTCATAATGATAACTTTGATAATAGATAATTTATTTAGCATTTGAGTATCTTAATGATCTTAGAATTGAATGATATTGAGCTTATTGGATTTATCTTATAGAGCTACTAGATTTTACTATATTAAATGAATTGGAGTCTACCTGATCAATCAATTAATATCTTTATACTTTCAAATATGCTTCAAATGATTAATTTATATTTATTTAAACTCTAATAACATATGATGTCAATGAGTTTGTCCCATTCAGGCGATCAATTCAACTAGAAGTTTGTTAAAATTAGAGCTTGAATAGTCCTGAATTTAATTCATGCTGATTAAATGAATTTTTTATATATCAATATTGATGTGATATATATACTACTTCGTCATTGATTCATTAACTCAAAATAAATCATAAATTTTCTATTTAATCATAAAAATTAACTATTTTTCTAAAGAGATGGTTTAATTTTTGCCACACTTATATCACTTGTAGAAAAAACTATCCCATTTAGGGGTTGTTTGGTAGAATTTAGGATTTCATTTAAGTAGGATTTCGTAAATCCTTCAAATCCGGATTTACGAAATCCCGGAGCATTAAATCCTGAAAACTGTTTGCTAACCTTCATGATAAATCCTATGTAACTGTTTGACTATTCCATTCAGGATTTACGGAGGTTGAAAGATTTGGCCGGAGTTTCTTCCTTCCCGTGCCAATAAAGTCAGAGGATTTCGGAAATCCGCCGAACAAGAGTATTTCGAAAAATCGAGATTTACGACGAAAAGACGGAATTTTTCATCTATAACGGCTTTCATTTTTTATGAGATTTGATTTTGCATTTTAGACCGTTTGGCTGAATTTTGCCTCAAATTCTCCTCAAATCCGGCCCTGCATACCAAACAGCCCCTTTAAGTATACTTATGATTGGATATAAAATGTGGAACGCGTTCTGAACCGAAGCATGCGATTCCAATAAAGTTGGCCTAACAATTGCATGACGAGAATACACTTTTATCATCCCTTGACCAAAATGTCCACTGATGAAGTACAAAATAGCGGCCGCGTCCTCTTACCCGGTGAGAGCTTTCCTCTCCCGTCTCCACGTTTCTCTTTATTTTGCGCAAAGGAGAAGAAGCAGAAGATAAACGCCCGCGATCAATGGATAAAGGAACCCTAGCTGCAACTTCTTCTTCCTCTTCTGCCTCCTCTTCTCATACTGGGAGCGTGGATCCTCCCCCAGAAATTGCGTGGACTGATGCTTATCACAGATTGTTTCCCAGATGGAAGTCCTTGCGCGAATCTTCCCAGGTAATTGTATCTTTCTTTGTCTTCTGACGCCGTGGCTATCACGGTTTTCTGCTCCTAGAATGATTTCTTGCTTCCCGCCTAATCATTCTTGTGCACTAGCAAGATATGCCTAGGGTTTTGCCAGTGCTTTATAATTTATTCACTTAGATGTTCAATGATGGCATTGAGAAAGAATTGTTGTTTGTTTACTTTTTAATGTTGGTTAGTGGCCACCAATACCAATTTCAATATCCAAAGTGAACCAGTTTGATGCTGCAAGGTTGGATGTGGAAATGTCGGCCATGCTGAAGGAACAGCTTGTTAAAGTCTTTTCCTTATTGAAGGTGCATTTTTCTTTAATTTTTTTGACCAATCTCCTGTAGTTTTGTTGTCTTATTTGAATGAAGTTTAAATTGTACTATTTTTACTTGTTTGGGAATTAGCCAGGGTTCCTATTTCAATACGAGGCAGAGCTCGATGCTTTTCTTGAGTTTCTTATCTGGAGATTTTCAATTTGGGTCGACAAACCTACTCCGGGAAATGCTCTTATGAACTTGAGGTATAGGGACGAGCGCAGGGCTACCCCTGTAGGACAAGAAGGTTTGTGCAGTTTGGCTTTTTTCTGCTCTGCTGAAGTTTACGAAATTAGCAAAAGGCATTTAAAGCAATGATACCTCAGCTGTTATAATATTTGCTTATGTTATTGTTTTGTTCATTTTAGAAACTTATTAATAAGATCAATGAGGTTTATGGTGTTCGATAAGTAGCTTTAAAATGTCTTTAAATTTCATTATCTACCCTAAGTATACTAATTAGAGAGCATTATATTGGTAAATATGTACCCATTATGAGATCAAAAGTAGCTTTGAAGTTCACTCTCGAAAGGTTTTGAACAATTAGATTTTTTCCTAAGCAAAAATATACTTTACGCCAAAAATGAACTAAAGCGGGAGTTCCGAATACATCGCGAAATTGCTCTACTTCCGTGGCCAACCAAACACCAAAAAGTTAAGAAGCAAAGCATTTATTATGCATTGCATTTACTTTTCCTCCAACCAAACAACCCCTAAATGAGTCAACAATTTACTTTCTTTAATTGCAAATATGAGAATTAGAACACAAATGATAATGTAATGATCGAATAAATGTGAAGAAATTAGCTAGAAATTCAAACCATGCTAATCAATGAGTAATGATAATTTAATCACCATAAACAGATTCTTAATTGTGTCAAATTTGGACAATCAGGAACGCTGCCAAGCCAATAACAAAATATGTTGAAGAAATTAAGCTAAGGAAAGAATTTACCTAAGGAATTCTGGCCTCACTCTGATAGAAGAAAAATGACTTGATACTGGTTGTCACACTCATATGCATCCAACTTGTACACATATGATTGAAAACTTGAAAAAAATTTGCTTGATCCTAAGTTTGTAATTTACATGCCTCTGAACTTCTATTTAGGCTCATAATTCTTAACTTAGTAGATTCGATTAGTATAGGATACCATCAAATTCATATATTAATTCTTTGGAAGATTAAGAAATTAAATAGCCACATAAAATCTTGTGCACAAAAATTATTCATGCAATGAACATTACAACCATCCTGTAATAACACCAAAGTTACAAACTTAGCAATAGTGATGAAACCAAAGAGGGATTGTTGGTGGCTCTTGTTCCTTTTTTATTTAAAAATAAATCTTGTGTAGTTATGTATGATATGGAAGTTTTACTCTTAATTTTTTGTGCAACTATGTATATTGTAGAAGCTTTTCCCATTGTAAATATGGGATTAGTTCTTTCATTCCGTCATTTGAAATGCTAGTTTCATTACTATTGAGCATCAAAAGCATCGTCATCATAAGAATTGTTAGAATAATCTTCATCAGCACTAATTTAGCAATACTAGCAATATCCTTAACAAGAGAATGTGTAGGAGTCTTGCATAAATTTGCCTGATTTGATAAATTTTGACCTGAATGAATTGAGCTTTTTGATATGCATCCATATGTAATTAAACTTGATGATATATAAGAACCAAATCAACCTGACCTCATAACAAGCCATATAGACTAACCTAATGCTAGGAAATAATAAATGCATCCCTTCTGAAGGCCATCATCACATAAATGTCCCAAACTATTAGAATGATAAATACATCAATAACAATATCAAGCATTTATCCCACTACGTGGTGTCGACTACATGAATCCTTTTTCTTCATTGTGTCCTATTAAGAGTCAAATTCTCATTTAAATCTAATAAAAAAAAGGTCATTTATGATATTTTCTAACCAAGTCTTTTTAGGTCTACCTCTATCTCTCGTAACATAGTCAAATCTAATACATCTACTCTCCTAATCGGGTCATCAGAAGGCCGATATTTTATGTGACCAAACAATCTAAGGCTACTCTTTATAATCTTATTTGCCACTGGAGCTACTCCAACCTTTTTACGTATATGCTCGTTTGGATTCTATCTCTAAGAGTAAAGCTACTCATCCACTTGAGCTTCCCCATCTCTGCAACACTTAACTTAATTTGTATGCTTCTTTTTTAATGGCCAACATTCTGTGATAGGTAATCGACAACCAATGTAGAACTTGTCAAATAACCATGACATATTATAATGATAAATAAAATAAATAAATAAAATAATAAAAATAAATAAAGTTTTCCTAAATCATTGCTTAATGCAACACTTCCAATGAGAGTAAACATGTAGATTTTCATAAAAAATGTCTGTGTTGAACAAATGAGATGGACAAATTTAGCATTGGGTGCTTATTAAGTAGGTTGTGACATATATTTTGTTAGTAAAGTAGTCCATGAGTTATTACAAACAAGTTTGTCTCAACAATGAATAAGTTATCTTTGGAATCCATAATCTTAATGTGGACACAATATCATTATTCCTAGTATATATTGTATGTAGATTCACAAGGAGATGAAAAAAAAGAATAACAAACTCATGAAATAAGGTGAAATTATGCACATTGAAAATTATAGCAAAGCCAACCTTAGATTTTCTAATCTATAGATGTTAGTTCCAATAAGTTGAAAAATTTTAAATAGCCTTGTATTCCTCACATTTATTTTTTTTATCAAATTTTTAATGGAGGCCTTTTATGATTTTAAATGTGTCATGATTTTATCACTAAATATAAATTCCGCTTATTTCTTGTTCACATCAATCTCAAACTTGTAATTTTCTCTGCATTTTTATATGAATAGACCATGATCTTCGAGATTTTATGTGGGCTTATCTTTTTTATAGCTTTGTTAAACTTTCTAAACCATGCTTTTGGGGGCCATTTGAGCCCGTTTAAAGTTTTCTTTAGTCTGCATGCATGATTAGTATTGAAAATTTGATTAAAATATAGCGAGGGTTTCATATAGGCTTCATCTTCTAGTTTGCCATATTGAAATTCATTTTTCATATCTTACTTTTGTAAGCTTGTAAGAACCAGTTTAGATTGGTTGTCAAGGATATAACTTTCAAAATGGTGTTTAATTTTGTGATTGGTACAAAGGTTCTCTATAATCAACTCCATAGGTCTAAGTGTAGGTTTTGCAACGAGTCTACTTTTTTACCATTTTTAGAGTCTAAAGGTTTTCGTTTGAGTAGATTTAAAACCTAATACAGGGAGTGCAATTTTAGTAGTAATAGATCTAGTGGGGGTTTGTGACTTTGAGTGATCATGTCATTAATAAGTGTACTCATTTTAGATATCGTGGGTCTATTGTTCAGAGTGATGGTTAGATGGGGATATTATTAGTAGAATTTAAGTTGGATGGTTGAAGTGGAGGAATGCTTCGGGTTTGTTGTGTGATAGAAAATTACCACTCAATCTTAAGGGAAAATTTTATAAGATGGTGGTGAGACCTGCAATGCTTTATGGCGTTGAATGTTGGCCATTAAAAGAGAAGCATAATATTAGATTAAGTGTTGTTGAGATGAGGATGATCAGGTGGATGAGTGGACTTACTCTTAGAGACAGGATGTGAAACGAGCATATCCGGGAAAATGTTGGAGTAGTTCTAGTAACAGATAAGATTAGAGAGAGTCTCCATAGATGGTTTGGTCATGTAAAACGTCAGCCTTCCGATGACCATGTTAGGAGAGTAGATGTATTAGATTTGACCTATGTTAAGAAAGGTAGAGGTAAACCTAAAAAGACTTGGTTAGAAAATATTAGAAATGACCTTTCTTTATTAGATTTAAATGAGAATTTGACTCTTAACAGGACACAATGGAGAAAAAGGATTCATGTAGCCGACCACACGTAGTGGGATAAAGGCTTGATGTTGTTGTTTTTGTAGTGGCCCATTGCATTATAATTGATAGCACAGGCTCACTTAAATTCAATTAATTTCTTTCCCTTTTGAATTCCATCACCTCTCAGTTTTTGTTTTCTTTTAGGGCTCTCGTTTTTTCAATCATTTTTTTTTCGGTTCGGTCCTTATTCTTCGGTGCTTCTTGGATAGTTTTTGGAATATTGATATTGTTTATCTTGGTGAGAAAGGTTTTGTGGAAGATATTGGAAAGTGAAATAAAATTGGCTATTGAATGTTGGGTTCATGTTTGTGTTTTCTTTCTTAATACAGTAGGAAAATTGATATCATGATGGGTTTTAATTTCAAGGGTAGAGATTATAACTTCATTGTGCGGTGATTATTCTTGTACGAATGCAAATGGCTAAGCATGCTTTGGTTTAATGTTGAACTCATCTTCCATTCTTCTTGAATATACATGTAGTAATGGTTTAGGTTTATTTATTAAGTTTTTTTTTTTTTTTGGGGGGGGGGGGGGGGGGGGTATTGTTATTGTTTGGGGAAGCTACTTCTCTTTTTAGTGAAGTCTCATGGTTACTTGTGACTACATGGGTTGTTTGGGTGTTTGGGAGATCATGATTAAGAAAATGAAAGTTGTCTTAATTATGAGTCTTCCCTTGAAAACAATCTTAGTTATAGAATCTTTGATTTTCAACAAAAGTAACATCCTAGGAGATAATTTTTTTGGAACTAAGATGGTAACACTTAAACCTTTTTTTAGTTGAGTATCCAAAGAAAATGTATTTTCTAGCTCTTGGATTGGGTTTAGTGTTTTAATGGTGTTTATGGAGATAGGCATCACTTTTTAAGATTTTTAATGGAATTAGCGAGTATTATTTGTCAGGAAAAAATTCAGTGAAGGTTTTAATGAGTGTTTTATTTAGTGAAATTCTGCTAGGAAGGTGATTTATTAGGAATGTGGCAGTTAAGGTGGCTCCCTCCTAACAAAATTTCCAAATTTTCCTCTCAAAGAGTAGGATCTTAGTAGTCTCAAGGATCTGGCATTTTTTTCCCTACATTTCTATCTTGTTGTAGGGTGTCAACACAAGAGGATTTATGGATGGTCTTTTTTGTGGAGGTAGGACGATAAGGCTTGGTTAAAATATCCCTTCACTTAATACATTTAATGTTGGTGTCAAATTGGTTAAGAATTATTGTGGAACATGGGAAAGATTATACTTGCCTGAGATTTATTTTTTATGAGGAAAAGCCAGTTGTGCGCAAGCAATCATATATAAAAAAACATTAAACCATCTAGCCCAATTAATATTAGTGATATGGGATAGTCCCCATGTGTCAATTTGTGTGGTATTTGATCATTTGACATACTTCACATTAAAAATCTTTAACTTTTATTTTATTGTATAATGTGGAAATATGAATTGTAGTATACTAAAAGACGGATGACCCATGTGATATGATTGAGCCAAATTTATGCCCTTCCTTTATTCTGACTTTCATATAATTGTTATTGAGGTATGTGATTAGTACTACGGGTGCTTAGATGGTAGAATCCTATTTGTACCTTAGCATGTCCAATCATCTTCCTTTTGGTTTGATCCTAAAATATAGTAGGATAAATACTGCAAAGCAGTTTAGGTTATATTTTGATTTTTGAATAGATGTTAGTTTATAGATAATCATGGAGAGTATATTACAATAAAAAAGAATTTGTGAGTTTTCAAGATCCATTTTTGACAATAGCCACTGGGGTTACATCAACTACTTTTATTTTATTGTTTCTTGGGCAGGTTTTATAGGAAGAGAATTTGGTTGAAGAGTTGTTTGTGTGATTTGTTGTTTCCAGGTCTATTATTTAGATTTTGCTTAAATTAGTTTTAGACACATGAGGGGTATGAAGTGCCATATTGACCTGATTGAATCATCAAACACGTGCTCATTGATTTATCAAACGATATCAAAAGAAGGTGCAGAGTTTCTCGATTTCTCTTACTTTTTCTTCTTTCATGGAAGTAGTGCTTGTTTGATGGTATCTGGACTGATTTTTGTACGAAGACTTGTTTTTGTTGTATGTGAGTTTCTCATGGAGTTTCTAGAGCATATTTATTGTGTATTTTTTGCCTTGGAACAATAACTATAAAACATATGTTCTTGATTATTCTTCTTGGGCTCAATTTAGGCTTTTATGGCTTGGTTCTACTTGCGTTTGGTGCAGGCAACACAATTGGGGCAACTCTCTCACCAACTTGGGATGTTTCTAAACATCATATTTCCCTTCTTCACTTCTAATAGTAGAGAATACGTCATTTATGTTGGAAAAGGAGTCTTTCCAAGTATTTATATGTGTACTAAGTCATATTCAACATTAAGTACTACTAGGAATTTATAAATTATGAATTGCAACTTGCTCACGGCATTTCATTTTGCTACATTGGAAACAATCAAGTTCAATCCACGTATTTTTCATTTTGTTATATTATTTGGTGACCCAAAGAATACCTTGCTTGGTGGTGTGAATTTTTGTCTTAATTTCACATACGAATGTGACATCACGCATTTTGGAATAAATTTGCTTCACCTTGTCCTAGATATCTGTAGTTATGGTTAGGAGCATGTAGGTTTCATTGACATTAGGTATCATTGAATTCCATAGTCATGACATAAGCGAGGAACCTTATACATACCATGTGGCAAAATTGAGATCATTTTTGCTTGGTCTGTCTGTTATCAATAAGATGCCTCCACGATCTGGGACCAAATAAGGTAATTTCTTTCATTCAATATAAATAAAGATTCAAGGTTTTGGTACTCACCTACTAATATTTGATTATGAACATTTGTCTTGTCAACAACTTCCAATTTCGAAAGCATTTTCTTAAAGAAAATAAAAATATCCTTTTATGGATGTGGATGCTGGACTGCAGGTGTCCTTGTGGTGGGATAGTAGGTGGAGATGATGTAAAGTAGGTGCAAGGTGAGGATAGCAGGTGGAGGGGGTGGAAAGTAGGTGCGTGTGGCGGATAACTAGTGGAGGTGGTGTTACAACAAGTGCAGGTGATGCACAACCAATACAGGTGATGAAGACATCGAGGCAAAAGATAAATAATGGTGAAATAGGATCTTGGGGCTGTTGGAAGGGAAGATAGAAGATATTACTCGAGATTTTTTTGCACTTAGAGCTCTAGTACCATCAAAAAAGGTGAAATGATTTGATTTTTGTGTGTAATTTATTGAGGATCTTGCACATCTATTTATAAGAAGGATTTTAGGTTACTTTTGGTAATTTTAAGCTATGAAAACTGCTAATTACATTGTAATTACATGACAATACATCCTAGAATAGAATATACAATGATTAGCCATATTTCTATATTTGTAGTTATGAAAATAAGGAATAAATAATGTAGCTTACACACATTTTTTCCTCTTAAAATTTGAGAGAGATTTTAGCCTGTAAATTTGTCACATTGTCCATAATGCTGGACTTCCAACATTGCAATGTAACGGATTGCCAAATTGGCCTTGAACCGCCAACATAGTTTTTCCCATTATGGTAATGGTTGACATATGCATGTTAACATGTTAAAGACTTGTGAGCACATTGTTCATTGTGAAGGACCAAAATGATCCTATTCTTAATAGAAGTCACAATTTAGCCCTCTGACTCTTTAAAGAAGGAGCTAAATGATCCCATCATCTAAAGTAATGAATATTAGAGTTAATGGTGTTAAAAGTATAGGTATTTTTGGATTTTTTTTTCTTCTTGAATTTTTTTTGTAAATCTAATTTTCTACTACTACAACAACAACAACATCAAGCCTTTATCCCACTACGTGGGGTTGGCTACATGAATCCTTTTTCTCCATTGTGCCCTGTTAAAAGTCAAATTCTCATTTAAATCTAATAAAG
Source organism: Dendrobium chrysotoxum (assembly GCA_019925795.1). NCBI lineage: Eukaryota > Viridiplantae > Streptophyta > Magnoliopsida > Asparagales > Orchidaceae > Dendrobium > Dendrobium chrysotoxum. Next base: position 15,003,631 of record CM034314.1, read on the forward strand.
AAAGATCATTTCTAATATTTTCTATCCAAGTCTTTTTATGTCTACCTCTATCTTTCTTAATATAAGTCAAATCTAATACCTCTACTTTCCTAACCGGGTCATCGGAAGGCTGCCGTTTTATGTGACCAAACCATCTAAGGCGACTCTCTCTTATCTTATCTTCATGATTAAATCTAATTTTCTACTAAGCCATATTTTTTCATGCACAAAAGGTACGTTCATATATAAGTGGGAGCGTATTGAAATCATGTATGGTGCTAGCATTTTTTTTTAATACATTTATTTAACATTTCTATTTTTTTGAATCAATTGTAATGAAAGAAATTGAGTTTTTTTTGTTCTTTCATGATGCTAAAGTTTTAAAATTGTGTATTGATTTTATTGAAAATCTTTTTAGCGAAAATGAAATATATATCCATTTGATTGAAATTAATGTTTATAAAAATTATTATTTTTTAAAAAAAGAATAAAAAATATATTTTATGCATAGGGCACATTGGCACACTCAAAGTAAAATATATTTTATAAAAGAACAAAAAATATATTTTATACTTCTTATGTTGGCAACTGAATCTCAAAATGCTGAAATTAATGGGATTCTCCATGAAATTCAAGCAAGGTGGCAGATAAGAATGGGAAAAAATTGCTTTTGAAAGCTTTGAAACCTTGTGCTGCTATTTGAGAAGTTAAAAAACCTTAATAACTATTTATTAAAAAAAAATAAAAAAAAGCCATCAATTGACATAGAAATGCACTCTCTAGCAACCAAATGAAGTAGCTATTTTCATTACAAAAATGATATTTCTGCTGATCCTTGATCCCCTTCCATTTTTTTTTATTATATAAAATGAAATAAATCATAAGTTATGGCAGCCACGTAATGCTGCCCGTAGCATCCAAACCAAAAAGTTTGGTGCGATAGATGAATTTTTCTTTCAATTGGTTTTGTTTTTTTCTTTTGGAGCTGCATACCTAAAGAAATAAGAAGCCTCAATTAGTTTCTTAAGAAAAGATAAAGTGAACTTAGATTTTTTATGAACTTATCATAAGCCTTGTATTTGAAGATCCTTGTTTGAAAGATTGCAACATTATTTCGGATTGAGATTGGCTTTCATCTGAAGTAAATGTAATAATAGAAAATATCATTTCAAAATGAAATGAATGTAAATATTGACATTACATGAAGCTAAGAAAATCAATATAATTATAGAACTCACCATTTAATTCTTGCGAGTATGTTTTTAAAACTTCTGGGCTAACTCTATGTTCTTCTCATTATTTACCATCATGTTGTTATACTTTTTCTTACCACAAGGGCTGCTATTTTGTTCACTCTGTGTAAGTTTATTGCAATGGAGTTTGATTGGGGATCAACTTTCTTTGTTGTGAATTTAATAATTGTTCATCAGTTGACCTTTTTTGTATCTTTGGTGGCCTACCTCTTTTAGGTTTAGTTTATCTTGGTGACAATGGTGGGATCATGTCACTTTTTTGTGCTTCTGAAGTGCCATGTAAGGGCATGAGGTTGCACACATAAATTTCTATGTATGTTTTCGCAAAATAGTAGGGATCGACATTGTTTTTGTAGTCACCCATATTCATATAAACTACATCGCAAGCATCTACACATGACAATCTAGTTAACTACCACCTCCTGCAATTGTATGATTTGGACTCCAAATCCACCTTATATTAGGCCCCTTATATAATACTTCTTTCATAGTTTTTATTATTAGATTTATAATGAATGTACGTACCTGCGTCATGTATATTCCTCCCAACAACCTCCCTAATCCTTTGACATAACTTCACACCCTATTTCATATACTTCTTATTCTCTAACATTCTTGTCATAACCATAAATCTAATACTCTCAAGCATTAAATTAATTGGCAATTCTCTAGCATCAATGATGAAAACATTGAAGTATTCACATGCGTTGTTTAGTAAATTATCGCATTTTGGGGTAAAGTTGAAATGTGATCTTGACCATTTATTTGGAGACTTTTCATATAAACATTGAAATGCTGCATTATCCAATTTTTCCAACTCCTTCATTCTGAATGTGAATTGATCAACAGTAGTTACCCTTGGTGCTGCTCGTAATGTAGTCTTTAATGCCACTCCAGTATAACCCACAAAATTATAGTTTTAGTGCAAATGTAACACAAAATTTGTTAGTAACATTAGGTAATATGTTCTCAAATTCAAGAATTAATATTTTCTGCTTCTTTGAAATGAAGGTGAATTTGTGTTGATTTTTAAATATTTGTAAATTTCTGTCAAGCAAGTTAAAAAATCATCCCCAATCTCTCACTTTATCTCTCTTTTACACTCTGACTCCCATCCTCTCTCACTCTCACACTTTTTCTCTCCCTATCTCTCTCTATCTTTCTCTCTCTCTTTTGCTCTCTGTCTCCCTCTCTCGATTGCTTTCTCTCACTCACACTCCCTCTTACTCTCTCTCTCTTCCTCCCTCTCTCTCTTCTCTCTCTTGCTATCTCCATCTCACTAAAAATTGATCACTCTCTTATTCTCTCCCCCTCTCTTACTCTATCTCAGTCTCTCCCTACCATGCTATCTCCCTCCCTCTCTACGAATTACACTCTCTCAATCTTTCTATCTCACTTTCTCTCTTCTCCTCTCTCTTTTGCTTGCTCTCCCTATCTCCCTTTCTTACCCTCTCCCTCTCTCTCTCTCTCACACTCTCTATCACTCTCTCTTTTCCATCTCTGTCACTCTCTATCAATCTCTATATCTCATAGTCACTTTATATTTCTCTCTCCTCTCCCACTTCCTACATATCTCTCTATCTTTTTTATTCTCTTTCTCTCACTTTATCTGTTCACTCTCTCACCCACCATCTCTACTTCAACTATTGATCATACGATTAGAAATATGCAATTTTTTCCATCAAATTTAATTGCTGTCAAAAGCTAGCCCCCTTGCTGTCCCTTCAGAAAACACCCATCCACACTTATAATTCGCCTACAACCTAACATAAAGCCTTTTTTGTATGCATCAAGACAAATATGTAGCCTCACAACATTTTTTCTACAATACAAATCCTAGTCATGACTTGTAAGCACAGAAATAGTTGAATCTTAATTAGTGTGTGTACTTTCAAGATGGTAGCCCCAAATTTTATTAAATTGATCTTCCTCTTTTATGTGGACCAATTGAGTGCTTTCTTCAAAGTCTTCTTAGCTTGAGCTTTTGATGTGTAATTTAAATTCATGAATAATTTTCCTTCTAAATATATCATACTTATTCTATAGACTGATTTTGATTTTATTAAGTTTTTCTTTACAATGATTGTAGAGTTTAAAGCATTACTAAGATAATTCCAAGTATTTGTGTGCTTCTATAAAGATCTAATTTGCCACAAATTGCTCCTCTCATGCTTGGAAATATATTTGACAAATGGGCAATTTGCACTCCTACGATGATCCACCATCTTTTGTCATTCTTGACAAATTTAATTGTTTTCCCTATCTAAATTAACCAATTTTGCATAGATTCTTTGAGGCAAGCATTTCTACTAAAAAGCATGCCAACTTCAATATTATAAGTCGTTGATTTTGTCCTAGGGTTGAAGGTTAGCCATTTTATAGTTTTATCTTCAGCATTATCATGAATGCTTGCATTATTACCCGAATTAATGCAATCAATATCCAATTTTTCCCATATAAAATCTTAATAGAATATTCATAAGAAAATAAATGTTCGGTTTCCCATCTATGATGCATAGACACGGATACGGCACGGCACAGACACGATATATGTCAATTATTGAAAATATAAGACACGGACACGGGTTGGACACAACATTATCATTTTTATATTTTAAAAATTGTGTATAAAAATTGAATAAGTATAATATTAAAAATAATTTAAAAATATAAGTAATTTAACTAGAATTGTGCTTAAAATGATTAATATTAGGATATCGAGAGTTGGACGTTAATGTAATGTATCAGGCATCGAGAGAGGAGAGACAATGCTGTCGAGAGGAGGGCGTCGATGTTATGCAGTAAGTATCGGGCGTTGATGTCAAGAGGGCGTCTGTCATCGATGTTGAGAAGGCGTTGGTCGTCGATGTTAAAACAACGTCAGATAAAGATGAGCTGTCAAGTTGTGGGTGTAGAAATTGGTAGTATTGAACATCAATATCATGACAGTGTCAGACTTTGATGTTAAGATAGTTTTGAAATGTCGATGTTGTAACGACGTCTAATGTCGATGTTGAGATGACATCGGACATTGTTGTGAAACCAAAGTCGCGACCTACCAAAGAGAAATGAAATGAGAATATTCGATGAATGGGGTATTGAGTGTGAGCGATTGATTTGGTGTTGTGGATAGGAAATAAGAAATGTAGTTTTTATATTTTACATAAATAAAATTTTTAAATACAAGAAATTATATTTAAAAAAATTCATAAAATATTTAAGACACGTGTGTTAGACATGCGTGTCCAATTTGTATTTAATATTTTTTAATCAGACACGTTTTCGGCATGTTCAACACGTGCTGGAGGCTTGTCAGACGCATGTCAGAGGCGTGCTGGACACGTGCCGGATACTGCATGCCTCTTTGAGGAGAAGTGTTGATATATCATAATTTCCCATTATCATGAGTCCCTTCAAATATAGCACAATCATCTACATTGTTTTCAAGCATATCTTCTTTTTCTTGCATCTTTTAATCATTATCATGAAATTTTTCAGAATTATCTGATTCAGTGCCCTTAGTCTCCAACATAGTCATCATCATCAGCAGCAATACAACTCTCATTTACCTCTACATATATGGATCATTGTATATTAACCGTCTCAATTAAACCATCAAATAATTGTGAGAAATTTGAATATGCAAGCCATTCAATTGGTAATGTTGTATGACAATCATATAAACTATTCTTTACATTTCAAATATATTCTACTTCATTTTTAGAATATTTGTCATAAAAATAATACATGACAAGGCCATTACAAATAATTTTGAAGTTCAAAAATAAAGTCACTGATTGGAAAAATTATCTTGATGTGGATGCCTAATTCTTTGGATCTTTGATTTGTGCCTATTATAAATCTTCCATTGGAAAATGCCTTAAATAAAAAAAAGAACAAAATAAATTACCTATCTACATCATTGTTCTCGATAAGCGGTTGCTGCTTAGCGACGGCTTCCTGTCATCTAATCGTGCACATGTTTGTGCTGATCTCCTAGCATGGTCTGGATTATCTCTAATGGGAAGAATGGAATCGTAGCTTGCTTTGTCAACACTCATCTCCCAGGCTCAAGGTCTCAGTGCTGCTTGGAGTGGCTACGAAAAATATAACAACCTTTTTCTCTATCTTGGGATTTAGGGTAAAAAAATATTTGCATTCCAAAAATACCTTGCAAATTTAACGCAATCATCTACATTGTTTTCAAGCAAATCTTCATTTTCTTGCATCTTTTAATCACTATTATGAAATTCTTTAAAATCATCTGATTCAGTGCACTCGGTCTCCAACGTAGTCGTCGTCATAATCATCATCATCAATTCAACTCTCAGTTACGCCCCCCCCCTCTCTCTCTCTCTCTCTCTATATATATATATATATATATATATGCATCATCGTATATCAATCGTCTCAACCAAGCCATCAAATAATTGTGAGAAATTTGAATATGCAAGCCATTCAGTTGGTAATGTTTTATGACAATCATATAATCTATTTGTTATATTTTAAATATATCCAACTTTAGCTTTAGAATTTTTACCATAAACATAATTTATGACAACTCCACTAAAAGTAATTTCGAAGTTAAAAAATAAAGTCACTGATTGGAAAAATTACACTAATGTGGATGCCTAATTTTTGGATCTTTCATTTGCTCCTAGTGTAAATCTTGCCACTGGTCAGTGCCTTAAATAAAAGAAAAGATCAAAACAAATTACCTATCTGCATCATTGTTCTCGGTAAGTGGCTGCTGCTTAGCCACGACTTCCTGTCGTTTGATCGTGCTCATCTCCTGGCGTGTTTGGGGTTGTCTCTGATGGGAAGAATGGAATCGTAGCTTGCTTCGTCAACACTTGTCTCCTAGGCTTAGAATCTCATTGCTGCTTGGAGTGGCTACGAAGAATAGAACAACCTCTCTCTATCTTGGGATTTAGGGTAAAAAAATATTTGCATTCCAAAAATAACCTGCAAATTTAGTGCAATCATCTACATTATTTTCAAGCAAATCTTCATTTTCTTACTTCTTTTAATCTTCATCATGAAATTCTTTAGAGTCATCTGATTCGGTGCACTCAATTTCCAACGTAGTCATCATCATCATCAATACAACTCTCATTTACCTCTCGCTCTATATATATGTGTCAATCTATATCAAGTGTCTCAATCAAACCACCAAATAATTGTGAGAAAATTGAATATTTAAGCCATTCATTTGGTAATGTTTTCATGACAATCATATAATCTATTCGTTACATTTCAGATATATCCTACTTCTTTTTTAGAATTTTTGCCATAAAAATAACATGAAAACTCCACTAAAAATAATTTCGAAGTTAAAAAAGAGTCATTGATTGGAAAAATTATCCTAATGTGGATGCCTAATTCTTTGGATCTTTGATTTGCTCTTATTAAAATTCTTGCCACTGGTAAATACCTTAATAAAAATAAGAACAAAATAAATTACCTATCTACATCATTGTTCTCAATAAGCAGCTGTTGCTCAGCCACGACTTCCTGCCGTCGTGCACATGTCTGTGTCATCTCCTAGCATGCTCGGGGTTGTCTCTTAATGGGAAGAATGGAATTGTAGCTTGCTTCGTCAACACTAGTCTCCTAGCTCAGGGTCTCATTGTTGTGTGTAGTCTATGAAGAAACATCTCTGTGTCTTGGGATTTTAGGTAAAAGAATACTTGCATAAACCAAACCCCCCCCATTTGTTTTGAACGATAGGATTATTTTCATCCTTTTCTTAAAAGCCTGAGAATTGAATTGGGGCTTTCATGTAGTCTGGAACTATTTGATTCTTTATAAATAATTGGTGGACCATTTTGTCTCTTTTCTCTTATGTTAACAGCTGATGTATGTATATTAGCATGTATAAGACTTTTGAGCACAGTTTATTGTGTACTTCGTGAACAATGATTGTAAATAAAATATAGCATAAATTTGTAATAAGATTAGTTGATGAAAATAATACTTTTTGAAATTAAATGTCATTTTTTATGAATAAGGGATTCTTCATCATTTTAGATCCTGGTACTGAAAACTTTGTACATAAAATTTCAAGAGGTAAATCCAAACACTGGCGGTAATATTTTCTATGTTACAAAATTTAAACGTCTACGTGGTACAGCCATTGCAAGGGCTTAATGCGATTTCTGATTTACTGTTGAGATGACCCTGAAATGTCAATATTGCTTCTAGATGCCTTCTTAGTTCATCTTCTTCCTATCTGGCGTATCTTGGATGCTTTGATGAAAACATCCTTTGATTATGCTCTATGCATGTAATGACCATATTTGTGCAACCTCTGATTATGGTGAGTTGAATAAAAGCCAACATGTGTATGACTAGTATTTGTTAAATCCTAGTAAATTTTGATGGTCTTGGGTTGGTCCTTGGTTTTCAATATCTTCTTCATCATCATTAGCATGATTCCAACTATTTGGGGTTGATGTTATAAATCCCCATATTTTATTCATTCGGATTAGTTTTCAAAATCCGCTAAATCTTGTTTGGTCCTTTATTCCGATATTTTAATATAAGTGATCCATTTTTTCAATATATGAATGCCTATAACTACAGTCTACAACAGATATTCAGCATTTTCTTGGACACCTATAGAAACTTATTCTTTTTTTTCATTTTTTATATATTTTTTGTTTCATGTATTGGCCAACTCATCAACAGTATAATGCTTATATATTAAATATGTATGATACTCACAATTCTCCTGGACACCTATAGAAATCTATGCTTTATTTTCATTTTTTTATGTATTTTTGTTTAATGCATTAGCCAATTCATAAGGCTATGGAAATAAATCCCAACAACCCATGACCAAACCTGAGAAATTCTGCACGGCAGTACTTTGTTTCTTTCGTATTTGAAATCAGTCTTGTTCTGAAAGCCTTAAAAAAAAAAAGACACTGGGTAATTCTTGGATTTGGGCAAAAGTATTCAGATCTTGAACCCTTGTTATGATTCTTGCTATAGTCATTAACCTTGAAACTGCCTTAACGCAATGGAAAGAAATACAATGAATGAACTACATGATGAACTCTTTTTTCTCAAAATTTTTTGCATGATTGAGAATTTCAACTTAAATGGCATGCTGAACAAGAATTTATGATACTTGTTTTTTGCATGATTGAGAATTTCAACTTAAATGGCATGCTGAACAAGAATTTATGATACTTGTTTTTGCATTAGGCTTCTATGAACGCTAATTAATGGTTTTCAGTTAACATTTAGTTATTTACTGATTGACTAACCTTTTGGTTATTTATTAGGTAACCCTTACGTAGAATATAGTCACCTTCCATTCTTTGGGTTTCATAAGAATTTTATGTAAATAGCATTTACCACGTTGATCCCTTTTTTTTTCCTGTACCCGGCTTCATGCCTACATTGGGGCTTCAACTCATAAATTCTGCCCATGCAGTGAGAACAGGACTGGAAGGACCTGGGCTCTCTGTATCACAAAAATTATGGTACTGCATTGGTAGTGTTGGTGGGCAGTATATATGGGCTCGTTTACAGTCATTTTCGGCTTTTAGAAGATGGGGCGACTCTGAGCAGGTAACTTAACTTTCATTTGACAAGACGGAATGAATTTGTATTTCTCAAGGCATTAGCTGCAGTTGGGTAGCTTTTTAGATGCAAGGTTTAATTATTGCTATATTATCCGCAGAGACCGCTGGCACGACGGATATGGGTTTTAATACAACGTATTGAAGGCATTTACAAAGCTGCAGCTTTAAGTAATTTATTACTATTTCTGTATTCTGGAAGGTATCTTCTTATATCCTAAAGACTTCCTTGCATTTTATTCCAAGCTGAATGCATCTTTATAGATTTAAAGAGAGTTTAAAAGAACAATTCTAGCTAAACGACTTAATGTAAATAAAAGATAATATAAGCGTAAGAAGTTTCTTTACCTGAAACCTGATCTGGATAAGGCCATATAAAATATGTATCAAATTTGGGGAGAGGTTGAGGTACTTTTCACCTTGCTTTCCTCGGAGGGAAAATGACTATAATTTTAATTTCCGACATCTAGGTCATGAAAGGAGAAACTTAGACAGGCCAAAAGATTATCTTAACTCGAAATTCTGAGAACCATGAAAAGCCATATAATTAATATTTATTACAAATTCTGAACTGCTAATATTTTGTTAAATTTTTTTATATTCAACAGTCTTACAATATGATTTCATACTCTTCATTACATAATTATGGCAATTTTATTTTATGTGATATAACCATAGTTTTCTGTTTCCAAGTGCAGGTATAGAACGCTTATTGAAAGAATTTTGAAAGCAAGACTTGTGTATGGAAGCCCTAATATGAATCGGGCCGTAAGCTTTGAGTATATGAATAGGCAATTGGTTTGGAATGAATTCTCGGTAATTTTTCTGGTGTTGAAAGCTCTAAATTTTATTGGAAAAACTGGAAAGTATAAAGTATAAGCCCTCTTTGTTTCTAAAACTTTTAAGTTTTATGTTATGAAGTTTTTTCCCTTTTTTGACGGCTTTTATGCTAAATCGGAGTCACAGATTAAACATCCAGAGTACACTACAGAGGAAAGAGTGAAATGAACTTAATATAGTTCTCATCCCAGCAATGTCTTTTTTTAATCCCAGTGTTGGTATATTCGGCTCACTCTATCTAGTCGGTCTCATCCAGTATATGATCTGCTTTGTGGTAGGACTACTATGCCAGGAATGAGAAGTTTTTAATTTCGAAGGAAATTATGTTTGACTGGTTGTATATTGGTGATCTTTTTAGATGCAGGAAACTTGTATATTCTGTACATTTGCTTTCCTTCTACATTGTGTCCTTTCCGACTTTCCAAAATAAAATCAATACCATCAAAAGAATCTACATTGAAATCAAACTGTCTGCATCAAAAACAGTTATGAATAATAATATATTGGATTCTACAATCATTTAGTTGTCAATGAATCATGGTGTAGAAGTTTCATCAGTAGAAAAGTCTACTATTGTGAAAAGTACTTATTATGCCTCATAAGTTCAAATTCATTCAAAATTCCCTTGCCTCACTAAGTTTAGATTTGAAATAAGACCAATATTTTTATTCTCGAATACATTCTTAATGATGTGATTTTTTTTAACCGTGATAAAGCACATAAGCAACGTAGGTGCTACAAGTCTTTTGCCATATGAAATTCAAGTAGTTATCTGATGGAATACCATGTGTTGTGAAGTTATTAAAAAATTATAAACATAAGGTTCCATCATGATATCATATTTGGTGGTTAGATACTGATTATTGGCATGATGTTTGTATGCATCTCACTTTCCGAAGGGATTCTTATTTTAAAATATCTTAGTGCCCAGCTAAGTTTATCCCGGTTCTTGTCATTCTTTATATTTTCATGTATCAAGTATATGATATCAATGCCTTCTGAGCTGATCAATTAAAACAAATCCAAACCTGTGAACAAGCTGAAGATTGACGAGATAACCATGCTATGTTTTTATTTTTGGATTGTTGGGTTGCTAAATAATGAATAAGCGTTTGGTCAAGCTTCCTGTGTATAATTTGCAAAAGAAATATTGCTAATCATTGATGCCTGTGTGGAATTGAATAAGCTTTTGTTATGTGAAGCTTTGCTTGTTTGGTGGCTATATTAATGATTCAATCCAAATTTTTTTTTGTTTTGGGGGTACAGGAGATGCTGCTTTTGCTGCTTCCACTTTTAAACTCATCTTCAATCAAAAAATTTCTTCTTCCTTTCTCCAAAGATAAATCATCTGGATCTTCCAGCAATGAGTCAGAATGCCCAATCTGCCATGCAAATCCCACCATTGCATTTGTGGCTCTTCCTTGCCAACACAGGTAAATTTTGTTTCTATTACTAGGTATGTAGAGTTTTTTGACAGTCAATTGTGCTTGTGAACCACTTCTGTTAATCTACTGCTAATTATCCTCATTATGACGGTTTTTAATGCTTGATATTTTGGCACAATAGCATTCTTTTTGGGATAATCTGATTGTTTTGAACAATTCCCTGAAACCTTTATCCATTAAGACTTTTTCTGCCTTGTGAAAGCATTACTGTTTCTTTTTTTTTTTTTGGTGAATGACAAAAAATAAGGGCCTATGGCTGAAAAAGAAATGCAATGTAAAAGAAATAATTTAGAGTTGTTTGAATGAATATAAAATGAATACATAATATTACTTTTTTTATTTGGTTTGAAGTAAAATTAGTGCAATGTAAAGTCCAAAGAGGGTGGTGTTTGATGGTAGTGGTCGGCGGTGGTGCCAGACAGTGGTTGGCCATGGCAGCGGGTGGTTGCCAGTGGTGGTGGCGGCAGACAATGGGTGGTGGCGACCGGTGGTTGGTGGTGGTTGGTGGCGATGAGTGGTCGGCGGCGGCGAATATATTGTGTATTTGAAACTCGCCCAAATCCGAGGACTTCCAAATATGCAAAACATGAATTAGTGGGTGAATTCTAAATACCCCAAAAATTTACACTGCATTTGTTTTAAACTTCAAATGGGCAGCATTTCGTTTTATAGCATTATTATATTTTATGATTGCTCTTAGAACTTCAAAGAATTTTGTAATCTGGTCTTCATTAGAAAAGTTTCATCATTTGAATAAACTGGAATTTTGTGATCATATATTGTCTTGTGATTTAGGGGGCGTGTTAATTTAGGTTCATGTGTTGAACCTGTCTGATTTAAAAATGATTGGACACGAATATAATCAATTCAGATCTGAACCCAACTTGTTCATTAAATGGGATAAAAATCTCAACTTGAATCCAACCGGACTTGATATCGAAAATACTTAATTTAGGCATCATTATCTAATTCTTTGTCAGTTTCAAATCTGATTTTTATATTAGGTCTATTGTAAGTTTTGCAGGTAAATGATAAGAATAGTTTCTTTTGTTACAGGTATTGCTACTATTGTCTTCGCACTCGTTGCACGTCAGTTGGCTCGTATCGGTGTTCACGATGCAATGAACCAGTAGTTGCAATCCAGAGACATGGATCAACTGAAACCAAAACGCCCAGGAATTAAGCTTCTTTCTCCAACTGAGGAACTGTGTTGTTGTAAAACAATGCGTGAAAATGCCTCTCCAGGCATGTGTAGTTCATTCTTCTTACGAATCTCACTGTAGGTATCTTTTTCCTTCCATTAAATTGATATAGATGGCTTTTCTAGGATATATTTATTGCATCTGAATTCTATTCATATCTTCAGAAATATATTAAGAAGTTATCATTTATGAAGTTGGCTGCTGAGGCTTTTGGGGAAAGTATACAATGCGTTGAATCACATGGGTGAATAAGGAGTGTAAAAGAAAAGAGTCGAGTCGAGTAACTGCCTAATCAATATAAACTCGTTTAATTCTTAGCTTAGCTAAAAGACTCGAACTCATTTATTAAGATTGAATTTAGGTTGTTTGAAAATTATTTGGCTCGGGCTTGTTCGGAAAGTTCGAGTTTGACTTGAGAAATAATTAAAAATATTTAATATATATTTTATTATATTATTCTTAAATTAATTTTGAAATAAATATTAATTTAAATGAGTAGCTTGACAAGCTTACGAGCTAAGCTACGTTGAGCTTGAGTATAGACTCGAGCTTGAACTCATGGGTTTGATAAGCTTGGCTCATAAATTCGTTCATGAGTCGGAAAAATTATTGGGTACGTCGTCCGGACGACGTACCCAATAATTTTTTCGAGCTGGTTCACAATTTGATTCTACTCGCTTACACCCTTGATCAATAGATCAGAAAGTTTTTGAAGTGTGGCGTAAAAAACATTTTTATAATATTACCTAGGGTATTTTATACTGTATTTGTTCAATAATGTAGTACGTCAATCTTTTTAGGGATTATTATCTTATGTAGTAATATAAGATCAACTTAATATGTCAATTTTTTTAATTTAATTATCAAAATGTGTTTTCAAAATGATAATCTCTTAAATAGTTTTCAAATAAAAATTAAAGAATGATGGAGCATAAACAACAATGTTCTCTAATTTGTTCTTTGATATGCTTGTTATATTTTACAAAAATTATAATTATATGAATGAAATTTTAATTAAATTGAATATAAATGAATTTTTGCCAATTTTTTAGTTAGTGAAAAATATCACTAAAGTTTTATTTGAGATAATTTTTTTATTATTTTTTAAAACAGTTTTTTAATAAAATTTTTTATTCAAAATATTTTTATGCTAAAAATTTACTATAAAAATCAATAAAAAAATTATCTCAAAAGTTAGGTCTTAAAAGCACATCAAATTGAGCCACATTATAATTTATTGATCTTCATTCAGAAGAAAAATATACCTGATCTTATAGATTTTGCAGCCTTCCTAGAAGTACTTTGGCCTTTGTTGTCCCTTCTATTTTTCAGTTCCATCATTAATGAAGAGTTGTTGTATATGCTAAAATAACTTATTAACTTAATTTAACCTTGATGTATCATCAAAGAATTATCTTGATCAAGCACGAATCTCAAGGCAAAAACCAAGTTGGAAACTTCAAAAATTAATTCGGAGACCATTTGTACTTCGATTTCAGCAAACTTATAGTCGAACTGAACGTCTAGGAAATACGAACCTAACGACACTAAATTCAACTCAATCCGAGCCCAAATGAGTCCAAATCAAAGACCTAAAGCACGTTTGGAAGGTTCAATCCATAATTTGAATTATCAAACAGTTTTCAAAAGTGACATGCTTATAGTCGAATCGAGAGGCTCGACGAGACGAATCCAACGAGCCCAAGATAGTCGAATTCTGATACCATTAAGACCTTCAAATGCTCAATGTTTATGATCAAGAGATTCAACATCGGCCGTCCATTCAAACCACTCACAATTTGCCCTTGATCTTCTTATTATTTACTGACCATGCCACTCTCAAAAAACTATAAATAGCCTCTCATTTCTCTTAAGAAGGGACCGAAGCCAAGAAAAAAAGAAGAGAAGAGAAGTGTAGGAGGGAATAACTCCTCCTTGACCACTGTCTGAACACCGCAAGAACTCCACCGAAACATCGCCGGAACACCGCTGGGCGCCCGAGGGACGCCGGAGCTCTACCCGACGCCTGAGTAATGTCGAAATTCTGCCCAACTTCCAAGTGACGCCGGAATTCTGCCAGACACCCGAGTGGCGTCGGACTCTGCTTGGCCTTGTAACTGACTTTCAATACTCATTGTAATCTGATCGTCCTGAATTTGATGGACGAATCAGCCTTCTGTATTTCAAACAACACTAGTGGAACTCTTTCAACTGGGCGTGGCCTCATGGTTTTTCTCTTTTTCAGGGCTTTCCACGTAAAAATCCTGATGTTCTTTCATTCTTCTGTTTGTGTGCTGAATATTCGTATAAAGCTAAGATGAAGAATTATTAAACTCTATCGCCGTGTATATTCTAGCCCACAACAGTTTAGCGCCGTCTGTGAGAAAACACTAACCCATAATTCTAAGTATTGCTTTAATGACCAACAGACGTAGCAATCGCCTCGTAGGAGCCTCCCTCTCCCACTCTCATCAATCCAGAAACCAGTCTATAAATCATGGACATCAAGTTTCTGCTTCCTTTTATCCTGGGGGGGCAACACATTACTGGAGAAGGAACCTCAGGACCTTCATTGGAGGAGCGAATCCAAAAGATGGAAGAATCTCAGAACGAGATCCTTCAGCTCCTACGAGCGAATCATCAACCAGCCTTAGCACAACGGAAGGATATTCTTCTCCCTCGAAATCCACCACTGGCCGAAGATGTTCAAATCGAACATCTTCAAGCAGAGATTCCTCTTCCTCCACCAAGAAGACACACGCCATCGCATCAAGATAATGAATTGGCTGACACAGCAAGTTCTACTCATCCTTCGCATACAGGTCGGCAACCTCGCATTCATTTGGACCTCCCTGACGAGGTAGACCAACCGCACATTGCTGAGCTCCCTCGTAACGTCCTATGTCATGAACTGCGGAGATTAGTGAGGGAAGAGTTCCCTGGAGGAGATATGAGGCAAACTCTTTGATAGCGGAGCTTTCAAGAGTCATCACCTCTAACAGAAGCCATTCTTCAGCACCCCATTTTGGTTGGATTCAAACTACCAAGCTCGAGTCCTACGACGGGACATCCGACCCATATGGGCATATCGATCATTATCGAACGATTATGCATATCAAGCGAGCTTCAGATGCCCTCATATGTCAGGTTTTTCCTGCTACACTCAAAGGACAGGCGCGAACATGGTTCTATTCGCTTCCATCCGGAACGATCCCTTCATTCGTCAAATTGGCCAATGTATTCGTTGAATAGTTTGTAGCCAATCGAAGAATTGCTAAGGATTCTTCCCACCTCTCCGGGATTTGTCAAAATGAGGGAGAATCGTTAAAGGATTATTTTCAGCAGTTTTCCACCGAGGCACGACAGATTCCAGGAGTAGACCCAGAATTATTTAGAGGGGTCTTTCTTAGAGGTCTTCGTCATGGCCCCTTCTATTCGGCACTTATGCGCGACACTGTTCATTCATATGCCAGTCTAATCCATCGTGTGGAGGCACATATATCTGCAGATGAGGCAATAAACGCTCATAGAAAATAGTTCGAGCAAACCACTAGGAAGCGCAAGGGAGCACCTGAGGTGGATAATCCATCATCACAACGAAAAAAGCAAGGGAAGAGCAATATACCTCCTAGGCCCCCATTGCCACGACGAGAACCTCGACAGGAGAAGGAGTACACTCCGCTCAACACATCTCGAGCAAATGTGTTAATGGCGATTCAAGATCAGGACAAAGTGAAGTGGCCGCATCCTTTGAAGCCAAATACAGGAAATCAAGATCAGTACTGTCACTTTCATTATAGTCGTGGCCACACTACTGAAGCCTGTAGGCTACTTAAGGATGAGATTGAAAGACTTATCCACCAGGGCTATATTCGACAGTTTATTGGGAACCCACCTAAGCCAAGAAGAGAAGAGAAGTGTAGGAGGGAATAACTCCTCCTCAACCACCACCGGAACACTGCCGGAACTCTGCTGGAACATCGCTGAAACACCGCTGGGCGCCCGAGGGACGCTAGAGCTCTGCCCGACACCCGAGTAACGTCGAAATTCTGCCCAACTTCCAAGTAACGCCGGAATTATGCCGGACACCCGAGTGACGTCGGAACTCTGCTTGGCCTTGTAACTGACTTTCAATACTCATTGTAATTTGATCGTCATGAATTTGAAGGACGAATCAGCCTCATGTATTTCAAACAACACTAGTGGAACTCTTTCAACTGGGCGCGACCCCGTGATTTTTGCCCTTTTTCAGGGCTTTCCACGTAAAAATCATGGTGTTTTTTCATTGTTCTGTTTGTGTGCTGAATATCCATACAAAGCTAAGACGAAGAATTATTAAACTCTATCGCCGCGTATATTCTAGCCCGCAACAAACCTAAAAATGTTTGCATAATCCAACGTATTAACATGACTAACAAACTCCATTTAACCTAACATAATTTACAGTTGTTCATATTGAACCGAGCTTAAACGAGGCTAACAAAGTAATTATAAGATGCTAAGTTCTTAAAAAAAGTGCTAATTTTGACCATAAATATACTATAAATTTTATTAAAATTAGCATAATTAACTCGATCATATTTTAATATTTAATAAATAATAAAAAAAAACTTTTGAAATTTATTCAACTGATTAGTATAATTTGAATATAATTGTTGTATCAAATAATACCATGGACACATACAAGGCTTGGACTTCAAGAAGCTTGCTTCGAGTTGCGAGTCAAGCTGTAATACAGTAATAGTATGTATTTTGACTTTGCCATTTTTTTTTGGAGTCATTATAACTCCAAATCGCAATCCGTCTTCTCAATAGTATTTTGATCGTAGTATTTTATTTGCACAAATTTTTTCATAATTTTTGGGCACCGGTGAAAATCCTTAAGAAATTGGTATCTATCGGTATAAGTAAGGATTTCGGGACCATCAGATGTCCATTTTACAAACTGATTTCATCGATATTTTTTATATAAAATTATTTATTTTATGGATATTTTTTTATAATTTTTTAAATCCCAAATATATTTATATGAATTTATATTAAAAAATTGATTAAAATAAATAATTATATTAATATTTTATTATAAACATCTAAAGTCGCTTATATAACTTTATTAAATCCATTTTAATTTCCAAAAACGTCATAACAGAGAGATGGCTTGGGATTTTTAGATGAAAAAAATATAAAAGAGAAAAGAAAATCTAAGATTTGAAAGTCTCAAAATGATTTTCGTCAGTCAATCCAGTTGGGAGATTTATTCGTCTCACTTTAAGGAACTTTTAACCTATTTCTGATTTCAAAGATTTTATGTTTTTGACATTTTTTAATCAAATTTGTATTTCTATTACCAAAAAATGTAAATAACTTTATATTGGTAAAACTTTCACCACGTAACTTTTTGAATGTTATAGAGATCAAGATTATGAATGTTTTGAGTATTTATTTGAGATTTTTCACCATGTGATTTTAAAAATACAGTGATTTTTACCAACTTAAAAATTTATTTTGATGTCTAAAAATAATGATTTAATTCAACAAAAGCTTCAAAATGTTATTTTATGCAATATTTAATAATTTGGTCAAATTTTGAAAATGCGAATTTTTTCTCAGCATGATTTTTGTTGTCTACCGTTAGGACATTTTGACATTTTTTGAATTATGCTCAATTGTGCCTTATTTGCTGCAATATATTATAAATGAATGTGGATATGTGTTTGAGTAATAGTTGGTCGCTATTACTGTTATAATATTGTTATAATAATGCGCATGTCGTATAAAAGATAAGTAAAGACTAGTTAATCTATTTGTTGGAGACTAATTGACATGTGCAGGATAGTGGGCCGACGGGCTTTCCTTTAAATAAAATGATTTGATGTTATCCTCTAATAATTCATGTGATATACTGGTTGGGAGTTAATAAGAAGATTATTACTGTGCCGATAGACAAAGAGCGACGACTCTATTTACTGAGCCAACTATTTACTAATACTGATACTAACACTTAAAAATATCGTGATAGACATGACTTCTTACTTGTTTAGTGTGACTATTTAAATATATGTTTTGAGGCATTATTCTTATTATTATACGAATTTATTAGTATTGCACAAATTTACTATTATTACATTATTCGACTGCTTCTACCACTAGATTGCTATTATTACCGATCTGGATACCAATAATATTTGATTAATATTAATTCAATGTACTTATACTAAGCATGTGATATACTGAGCACGTGATATAGAATACTTAAATAGCATGTACACACTCTTATATAATTTTACTATATTGATATGATTTCAACAGTTTTTACCGATATTTTGATTTGATACTTTATACAATTTTTGTACTGATGGGTATTATGGATACAACGATTGCTTTATAAATTTGACACTCCTTCTGGTTTACTGGCTTCTATACTATAGTATTTTACTATATATAAATTATACTACTATTGCATGTAAATTTTATTATTTTTGTACAATTCAATGATCATATGAATGCAATTATTATAATTTAACTGTTGACATGCATATTACTCCTTTGTCGTGCTTTGATTTCAATTGTAGGTTTTAGTAACTTGCTGGACTTTTTAAGCTCATTATATATGATTTCAGGTTAAAACAAGGAGCAGAAATGTGAGACTAGTCATAAATTTTATTTCTTTTTGTTCTAGTTATTCTTTTTTATTCGAGATAGAATAGTGATATGATTGTCTAAATCCTAAATAGTGTATATAACTTTTGAGAATAAATACAAATGTGTATAGTAATTTTGAATTATAAAATCTATTTTTGTTGTTATTACTAATAGATAATATTAGATAGTCCTGATTGTTGTTTATTAAAAGATTAAAAGAATAATTCTTCTAATTTAAATTTTGGGGCATCACACAAGCCAGCTTTAGCTCTGGCTCTATTCAATAAATAACTTATGAGAAAACAAGTTAAACTTAAGCTAGCCTTGATTTAACTCTACCTCATTAAGCCGAATTGTTTAAAAAATACTAATATAAACTCCAATTAAACACACTAAGATTTGTATGGTTAAATATAAAACTAAAAAAATATTAAAAAAAAATGATTTACTTAATTATTTATTACTCTTATAATTTCTCATTTATTATAGCATTCTATCATAATAATAGTCTGAGTTATAATCATTCTCTCTCTTTTATAATAAATGAGCTAACTCATGAACCGATTCGAAATTAAGCTCAAACTCAATTAAGTAATCAAGCTTAAGCTCGAGCTCAAGCTTAGGGTGCCTCGAGCTCAGCTCGACTCATTTACACTCCTATCTATTATAGATTGGTTGTATGAAAATTCAAAACAATAATAATTGCAATAAAAATTAAAATCTCATAGCCCCCTTCAAGTTTTACACATTTGAAGATTTTAACAGCTCCTCCCATGTAGTTATTTTCTCTCTTGGCTTGTTCCTCTGCTGGCCTACCATCTTCTCCTTTGCATCAATCTTTTCCCAGCCACTGAAAGGTACGAATTTAATATTCTTGTTATCAAGCAGGTGAAGAAGCCCTTGCCTTCCTGGCTTTGGGGTACCAGAAGCAGCTGTAAGCAAGCCCTTCTCCACATCTTCAGAGATGCTTGCAACCTGCAATCATAGAATATAATTACCATCTACAATCAGATCAAATTGCCTCCTCCTATACTTCTTCAAAAATCTAGCCATCTCAAGGTGCATTTTTTGGCCAATTTAAGGCTTCGTTTGATTATTATGTACCTTTCCTAAAAAATAGTTTTAAAACTATTATTTGAGAGAACGGAGTTTTCTAACGGAGAAGTTAATATCATAAAGCTTTTGAAAACAGTACAAAAATATAATTCTCTAAAAAGCATTTCTGTAAAAGTGGCATATATAAACAACAGCAAAAAAAATTTTCTGCCGTTTCGAAACTGAAAAGGCGAAATTAAGCATTCTCAAACGAGGCCTAAGTTAACAAGCAACTTCGCCATTACAAGACGCCTTGTCGAAGTGTGTGCTTCTC
Source organism: Dendrobium chrysotoxum (assembly GCA_019925795.1). Classification (NCBI taxonomy): domain Eukaryota; kingdom Viridiplantae; phylum Streptophyta; class Magnoliopsida; order Asparagales; family Orchidaceae; genus Dendrobium; species Dendrobium chrysotoxum. Next base: position 15,023,953 of record CM034314.1, read on the forward strand.
TTATCCACTTCACTCGATCATCATCTTTAGGAATGCTTCAGCATGATAACATCATAATCGAAGCAAAGTTTCATATATCGATATCGATGTCAGATATCAGGCAATTGTAGGATGTTATTGGTTGCACACGCACTTGATGGTCCTATAGAAACTACATTAGTGCGCGAAGAGGTTGAGTGCCGATTCATTGCTGGCATGCAAGCCTCTTCTAGGTACCTGAGGTAGGCATCCATTATAACAGTTCTTCCATCCTATTGTGGAATTTTCCATATGATCATCAAATATAGGATTATATAATCCATTCATTTGTCTCTATTGGATGTTTTGTCTTTCTCCCTCACTACAAATAGTTAAGAAAACCACATACATCAACGCCAGATCATCATTAAATTTTGACGATCTTTGTTTCTGTTATCCAACACAAGTGCCAATTTGTGGTATTTCTCAGCGAAATTTGGAGAATGAGAACTTTGGGATATTATGGTTATAAGTTATTAAGTATCTGAATTTGATAATCATACTTACAGTTTCCTCAGCACAGTAGAGATTAGTAGCTACAATCCCTATAGGACCTCTTTTCAACCACCCAGCAACATACAAGCCATGCTCCACAGCCTCATGCCCTGTCTGATAGCTGCTCAGAACTCTGCCCTTTAGATTTGGAACCACTCCTGTCAAAACCATTGGTAGATAAAATGATAGCCTTCTTTTTTAAGAAAATTAAACTATTTATACCAATTCTTAAATCAAACTGAAGTTCTATAGCCAAAATTACTCAAAAAGCTGCTCAAATCTACAGCAGAAGATTTTTTTTTTATAGCTTTGGGCGAATTTAATTACAAACTCATATACACACCCATTTAAACAAGCTTCAAAGCAGGGACCTCTACAGTAAAACCAAAGCTCCCAACAATGGGGATGGGGTAGGTTCTGGAAGCCAAATTTAAAAAAATTATCTTCCTAGGATAAGTGGGCATCTGCGTGTATGAATGTGGCTTTAAGTAAGGTTATAGCTGCATAAAGCACCCTCTTTAGATCTCATAGTTGAGAGCTTCGTGCATACCCCCTTGTTAGGAAAATAGGACTTCCTATAAATAAAGAGCAAGAAGCCAATAGGCCTATGAGAGAGAACCCACCTTTATGATTATCAAAAGGCAACCCATCAATTGGTAAAGACTTGTAACCTATACTTTTCAATACAAGTCTGCAAAAACAAATAGAAATTAACTAGCTTTGATGATATAGGGAACAAAGACGCAAATTAGTGAAACTAATGATTCTATGGATGAATAGTTGGACAAGAAGGCGTTTGTTTTACCCGCAGGTGATATCTTCAAATTCCCCTGTACCAACTGCCAATCGTTTGCCAGGACTGCCGTTCTCTGTAAAATCAACAATATAGTATTAGTTAAGGGAGATAGCCCTATATTAAAAAAATCAGATAGAAAACATTTGCAGGTGTGGGGAGGGAAAGAGGAATTAGAAGCCTTGCCTTCTAAAAACGTTTTCTCAAGGTGCACAGCACCAACAGTGCAGCCATTCTCTGAAGGCAAGAATCTATCAGGCTTCCTGAAGAACACAAAGTGGAGTTCCCTTTGCTCTGCAGGAGGACAGTGTGGAGAAGCAGCTGCTTTAGAGAGTAACTCATAAACTCGTTTCTGTACACGCTGGTTCTTCAATTCTTCCTATAATTAGCAAATCAAAGTTACAATTCTCAAGTTTAGTGTACGGCTGAAACAGACTTAGCAATCCCAAGAGAAAGACAAATAAATTCATAGAATGAATATATAAATTAGTTCAAAAATAATTATGGAAGACTACATTAATTTGAGAAAAAGACTGAATCTACAATGAGGGACAGCAAACTTAATACTTGAAAGGGAACTCAAGATTAGTAGAGAAACATTTATCCTAGATGGTGGGCGAGGTAAGGAGAAATCTTACCATAATTTCTAGCCAAGCACACTTTCATGAGAAAATCATAAATAGAGCTGGTACAACAATAACATCAAGCCTTTATCTCACTACGTGGGGTCGCCTACATCAATCATTTTTCTCCATTGTGTACTGTTAAGAGTCAAATTCTCATTTAAATCTAATAAAGAAATGTCATTTCTAATATTTTCTAACCAAGTCTTTTTAGGTCTACCTCTACCTTTCTTAACATAAGCTAAATCTAATACATCTACTCTCCTAAGTGGGTCATTGGAAGGCCGCCGTTTTATGTGACCAAACCATCTAAGGTGACTCTCTCTAATCTTATCTTCCACTGAGAGCTACTCCAACCATAATTAAATAATTAAAGACAAAATATGATTTTTAGTAAAAATAGGCAGAACTAGAATACGAAACTGTTGGAGAGATCAAATCAGCAGAAATGGATCACATATTTGGATGACCTTATAGAGGTATATGAGTAGATTCATAGTTGTAACTTTTTGTCTAAAGCATAATAGTATATACCTCATCAGAAGGTGATATATCTAGGTCAACTTGCTGAATCTTGATGTGTAGGTTCTTCATACCTGAAAGTATTTCTCAAGCTTTAGAGCATGACTAAGACTAACCAGGGAAGAAGCAGCTCCCATGAAATCCCATCACCATAGTGTATTATGGCAGATTAGATTATATTGATTTAGCAACATCTTCTTCAAATGGGAGAACTGGATAGTGCGTTCCATACAAAAAAAGGTTGAGATTTTGATTTATACCAAGAATTTCTCGCAATTCCTTTGCCGTACAAGCTGCTTGTGCAGGACCACGCCTTGCTACCAAGTAAACCTTTCTAATGCCATGTATACTTTAGTATAGTTTCAACATGTAGCCATTCCATCTTGTGAGGATAGAGAAATGACATACCTTATGGTGCTGTCCTGAAGAGAAGCTAAGGCGTGATCTGAAATATCTGTTTTTGCTAATTCGCTAACTGGTCGCAAAAGTATACGAGCAACATCAAGTGCAACATTACCCTAGAAGGATATATGATGTATTACAACAGTTGTGCTCGTAGCTGACTTCAAAATAAAAAGAAGCAATTTATTCCATAAGAATATAGCAATATTTTACATTCAAGCCAAACAGCAATAGCTGCAATACACTATGATACATAGACAAATGCAAAGCTAATTTTGGTGTTTGTGATGAAGATTTATATGGTATCAACATTTAAAAAATTGGAATCATTAAACAACTACTAGGGTAATGAAACAAAACAACTCCATCATGGAGATATATTTCAAATTACCCAATCAATAATTTATCATCCGTTAAAAAAATTGCAGAAACATACCAGACCAAGGATAACAGCTGTATCAGTGCTCTTCAAATCTGGTGCCATCTTGAAACAGTCGGGATGTCCATTATACCACCAAACAAACTCTCTGGCTGAGTATATGCCATTCAAATCCTAGAAAAATGGTAAAGGCAGCCACCTTTTGAGACAAGATTTCAGGAGGAATGAATTTTTTTTAAAATGCAGATTACAACTCAAAAGAGCATAGCTAATGCATGAGGCTCTCACTGGTTGCAGGGAGATGGTTGGGTATAGGAAGGACTTCTATTAGTTGCAGAATACAAACCCGAGACAACCAAGCAACAAAACACAAGCCAATTTTCCCAACCTCTCCAGTGACACCCACCAAATCCTCATGATGACCCTTTCTTGACTAGTTGGCATTGGCTTTCTAATTCCTCATTTTTCATTCATTCATATTGAGTGTTTCTTGGGTTGATAAACCTATTCATTGTAAAGTATTTTGAATTTTTTTTATTCATGTTCCCTTAGGTCTTTATTCTTTCTAATCTTCTAACACTAATATTATCTATGCATTTTAAGAAAAAGATCAAAATAGCCCATAGATTTTTTATGAATGGCAAAATTGGTCCCCAACTATATTAAAAAATTATTTTAGTCGATAAAGTCTTTAAAAATGAATTAAAATAGTTCTATGGCGGGTCTACTTTAGCTTCTCTTTAAGAAGTTGAGGGATCAAAATGATCATTTAATATCGTTGAGAACTATTTTGATCTTTCATAAAGAGTTAAGGGACCATTTTGGTCCTTTTCTCGATGCATTTTCTATACTTCGTTGTACATGCCCAAATCAATGAAATCAATTTTCAATTCTCTTATGTTCAATAGATGTAATTCTAACCGCTCATCTAATATAATCATTCATTAATTTATCATTCAAATTTGAGGGATACCTATCAACTCATACAATAAAAAACAAGTTACAATGAAAGTAACCACATCAATGATAATTATTAAGCTTAATTTTAGCTTGTGAATATGGTTCCAATCCTCAAAATAAGCTATGATGGCTTCAAGCACAGCATGTATATAAGGAGGCAAATCAATGCCTTCATAACTAATAGTAATTCTTCCCGTGAGTACTGTCACATGTCTAGTTTTATCAAAAAATAAGATTAAGCAGAATCCAGAATCTAAGTAATTCTAAAGTTTAAAATAGCTAGCAGGCCAAGAGAGATAAGATCTACTCTTCGGATAACAACTATGAATGTGATGAAATGACATATCTGAACTAGAATTGACGTACTTCTCCAGGAATTCCAAGAGATCTGTCACTTTCAGCGCCATAGGAAAGAACAACCTGTTTGAAAGCAGATAGCAGTCTAATAAATGGTCAAATACTGAGCCAGCAAGTTATGAAATATTGTCAATCTTAATCTATTGTTATACACAAGTTGGAATGCTTACTATATCATAATTCTCTCTGAGCTCTGACAAAGAAATGTCACTTCCAAGAGCAATGTTACCAAAGAAGGAGCATCTCTCACTTTTAGCAACCCGAGAGAATTGATTGGCCACAATCTGTTTTCAAATTTCTGATATCATTTGGTTGTAACAAGTGCGTAGTAGCAATTTATACAGTATATATATATATATATATATATATATATATATATATATATATATATATATATATATATATATATATTAAGGCTTGTTATGTGCTAGAAAATTTTGTAGCGGTAGAGTCAAAATTAAATCCTCTTAGTATTATATAAAATTCTGACCCACACAGATATATTGATGCGACCCGAGATTTTAACGTAGAATACCCAACAAAGGGAAAAAAATCCACGGTGCCTGACTCATTTGTGAAAATCCACTATATAAATGGGAGATACAAAAAAGCTTTCCCTTGTGAGGCAAAAAGGATTTTAAAATTTAAATATCCTTAGATGAATTACAAAAATACAACAACAACAACAGGATTACATTTTCACAATAAACTAGAAAAGATGACAGTGAACGTCGTTGGTGGTCGCCAGCGATAATAGCTGAAAAATACCAAAGAGCTTTTTAGTTTACTCAGCCGTTCAACCTCTCCTTTTGTAGATAATGAGGCCCTATTTATAGGCTTTGTAATAAGGGCATTTTGACAAATTTGGTCTAAATCCAAAGCTTTCGATCGTACGATTCATATTGATCTCTCGATTGTAGATCATTTATTAAACATTTGAAGGCCTTAATGATGTCAGAATTAGCTGATCCTGGGCTCTACAAACTCATCTTGTTAAGCCGCTCGATTTTACTATAAGTACAATAGAATTGGAGATCATTTGATCCTTCACATATATTCAGAAATATTCAAATACACTATATATGTTTGATTTGAGCTCATTGGGAGTCGAATTGAGTCACTTGTGGTGTCAATGGGTTTGCCTTGTCAAAATACTCGATTCAACTATAGGCTTTTTGAAATCTGTGTTCAGACGATCACAAATTTAATTCCATATGCTTTCAGTTCAAATATTACCTCGAGATTCATGTCGATCATGCTAATTTTTTGAAGTATCAAGGCTAATATTAACTTTAATGCACCCCTCAAACTAGCTTCTATGCACACGCAAGCAAAATAGCAAATTATTACATTTTTATCGTATCATACCCAAATCAAATGAAACAACACATCGACTTCAAAGGGAGATAGATATCAAACAAAACTGGTTTTTAACAAGCTTATGACATTATTCCTACTTTAAGAACACGTAAGCTAGCTACCTAATGAAAAATAAAAACATGAGCAATAAACCAAAGACATGTCAAGACTGAAATGAATACAATTTTAATCAGTGCAGTAGAAAGACAAAGCATGCCTAGGTAAAACATAAACTCGACTTGCCAAGGCGAAAGGCACAAATAAACTTTACAGTTTCAACGAAACAATACTTTAATTTAAAAATTCTAAAATGGTTCAATCTTCCGGTTTATAAAACAACTACATTGTTTAAATAATAATGCCCATTCCTTGAACAGAAAGTGTAGGCAATCTACTTACACAAACCTAACTTGAAGAACTTCTTTCACCATCAAATTCATATCAATGACATCAGTCACATCTCTAGCATCTTTCTTCGTTAGCTCATGCAAAAGTGCCAGCATGCCCTCTGCTCCCATGCAGACTACATGCCCCCTGCCTCGGCAACACCAGTGTGCAGGGTGATCCCATTATGCGTGGCACTCCATCTCATGTGTTGTTGGGTCCGCATCCTGCAAGCTTACCTGCGCATCTTCCACTCCTGTTTAGGCTTTCTAACCGATGAGTGGAGCACACATGTGCTTGCGGCGCATTGGGGTGATTGGCTCAGTGGCTCTTGATGTTTGTTGTCCTATCATTTTTTTCACTCAATGATAGCTGCTCACCACTCGAGACAATTTTCAAATTTTCTTGATCAAGATTTGTATTCTTCTCATCCTCATCTCTATTGGTAGCACTAGTCAGCATTCCCTCTACCCAACTCCTCAATAATATCCCTCACTAAAGGTTCCTAGGTTCATATGGTTTCCCAAAATCGGTCACTGCGTCGAAAATTACTATAGTAGCTCTAATCATCTTGAAGGATCCTCCTAATGCTCATACTTCTCTTTATTTTGAGTTGCATATATGGAATTGCTTCCCTCTCTTTCCATCCATTTCCTTTAATATTTTCATCAAGACTTAATTCCACCTATACAAAAACAAGCTTCTATATTTCAAGGCAAACATAAGCCCATTTTTTTTCTAATGATAAGATCAAGATTGTTAGACCACTTTCTTTTTTTATTGTAGACAAACTCTCCTTGGCTCGCCCCAACCAAGATGTTATTCGCAAATTCAAGTCATATTCACACTGAGTTGGCGAATATTCAATTGAGGTTATTATTCATCGCCATATCATTATAAAACTAATGATTTTGAAAATCAACCCGATCCAGACGATTTGAACATGAGTCGATCATATGGCCGATTTAATTCATCATAAAAATTAGTCTTGCATCAAACCAATATGAATCAGTCATAATCGTCAGTTCAACTGACAAATCATTGAACTTGCCCTAATTTCTTAGAACTTGTCGGTTCGATTGCAATCCAATTTAAATAATTAAATAAATTAATTTAATAAATTTAGAAAAAAAATATTAAACTTAATACATTAATTTAAATTTAACATATTTTAATTTCATAACGAGCATTAAACTTATATAAGAGAAAAATACCAAAATGGTCCATTGACTCTTTATAAATGACTGAAATAATCCCCAACTATATTAATGGACCATGTTGATCTTTCAAGTCTTTAAAAATGAATCAAAATTTTAAAGACTTGAGAGATCAACATGATTCTTTAATATAATTGGGGACCATTTTGGTCCTTCATAAAGAGTCAATGGACCATTTTGATCATTTTCTCATTTATACAATGATCATTTACCAACAAAACATACCCACATGATCTTATCCCTCCATGTATGCTCCTAACTATATAGATTATATAAATAAGATTAAAATGAAGCTTTCAAGTGATGTGGGACTAAGCAACTTAGTTGAAATTTTCAAGTTCACAACAAATACTTCATATATATTTTTTAATTAATTTTTTAATAATCTGAATAATGTTTTATTTATTGGTTAATCATATTTAATTATTATCTATTTAACTATTTTAATTATAAACTATTAAAAATTATTTTTTTATCTATTTATTGATTATAAATGAACTAATATAAATGATCTATAGATGAGTTTATAATGTGGATTTAATATACAATTTATAATTATAAATTTTATCTAAATATATAACATAAATTAGTAATAATTTATAACTTTATATGTGAACTAAATTTATTTTCTAATCATTTATTTTTTATTTAAAATTTTTTAATATTTTTATGTCATCCAGTTCAACCTCCAGTTAAAATCCAGTCGAACCATTGAACCTTGAACCTCTCATTTTTCCGGTTCGATGTCCGATTCGATTTTTACAACCTTGATATTCACATGTACTTCGTTATTAGAGTAGAAACTCTGAAGCTTTTTGAACACTCATTACTTGCTAAATACCACCAAGACATGTAGCCAATTTTTCCAATAGCCGAAACCTCTGTCTACAACATGAAAACCCTTGGCAACTGAATGCATGACATAGAAAAAGATAGCCACTACTAATAATGAACTAATAGTGAACGTGAAGAAATAACCAGGACTGGAAAGAAGGGATAACCAACTATGAAGACATGTAGCTCTCCAATGAAACCAAGGAGAGTTCAGCATCTCCAACTTTGATTCAAAATGAAATTAATGAATGTAAAAAATAAATAAAAAAAATCAATAGGCTCCAAGAATATATAATACTTGTTAAATATGGCTGCATTATTAGCTACATGAGTCATTGAGAATTATACACTAGGGCTACATCTGCAAAGACGGCAAAATGGAGATCCTCACAATGGAAAGGTCAGCACCCTAGCTCAGCTTGAGCTACTTTGGGCATGATACCTAAGTATGGCATGCTATATTGTGGTCTTTAATATATTACCATCTAATTCATTATGTTTAGTGCATTTCTATGTATGGAATACATCATGTTTACTTTATTCTCCTATTTAGAGCATGGAAACTTTACAATTATTTTAGAAGAATACCATGAAGATAATTCCATATGTCTACTATCTATAGAGGGGACAGTATAAACTTGTCTTCTTAAAAAAATTTAATAAGGAATGTTTCACTCTTCCTCTCTCTGCTTGAGAAAAGAACACAAGAAAAGGCAAACCAAGCAAACAAACTCTCTTCACCTACTCAAGAGAGCTTTAGATGTTCTTTCTTCTCAACAAGGCATTAAAGAACAGCAAAAGGTGTAAAAGGTGTAAGGATATCCTGATGTAATTTGCATTATGATAGGTTCAAGAGCCTTTAAATTTGCACTAATATTACAGCTTATAATGATATCATGAATAGCATTAATCTCAGTATAAATTCAAAGACTCTCATGCCCATCCTAAAGAAAATTATGTTAGAATATCCTTATGCAATTTTTTCCTTAAAGAACGCTCCCTTTCTCAACCAAGTATTTAAGTCAAATTAAATATCAAGTTATTCTATCTGATAGCCTCAAAAATCATAAATCGTTTTCCTAGCTTTCACCATACTAGAGCCACCCTCTCTATCCTATCCAGGGCTCACTTATTAAGCATTGAAACTATTATTCACCACCAAATACCAGCAGACGCAACCTCTCTTTAACATATTCAAGTGTACATTGGATAATGGTTGATGCTCTTCAACTAATCTTTATCACAATGGGTAAATGAATAGGAGAGTGATTTTTAGAATTTAAATGTTTCATCCCTGAAGAAAAAGGTTGGAAATTCCTCACTACTAAAATACACAGGTCATAAGAAAAAAATTCTTACCATTCAAAAACTTCATAATTTCAAGTTGGGGTGTCAATAAATGACCCTACCCGCCAACCCGTCCTAAAAAATCCGGGTTCAGGTTGACCCACTAACCCGATTTTGATATTTTTTTCTTAATTTCTTTTATTTATTGGTATAATCTTCTTTTTTTTATTTATCAACCTAAAATCTATGATTAACGGGTTATCAGGTGTAGGGTTCAAGTTGCTAGCATGTTAGGTTTGAGTTGACCAAATTCGGGTTCGGTCAATTTGGGGTCGAACCCGAACCCATCCCATTGACCAATTTTGACAACTTTAATTTCAAGCGGTGAAGATTTTCAAATCAATCAAATTTATCTAAATCTTTAATGCAATTTATTTAAAAGCTTGAACATCATAAGTATAATTTTCAACAACAATAGCTTCGTCCTAATTATTTAGAGTTGACCTTATGATTCTTTCTTTAACAGTCATCAACATGATCATGCTACCTTGTTTAAACCTATAGATAGTGGATGAAATCATGGAAACCACATAATGTGAAAAAAAAATAGAACATCACATTAGACATCCACATCCTTATCTTAAGGAGGTTTTCAAATTGTTTATACAACTCTTTACTTTTGTCTATACAAAATATTTGGTTAGTTGAAATATATTATATTTAGCTATACTATTATAAATATCAGCTATTTGGTTTGGTGGTATTTTTAAATAATAAATTTATAAATAACATTTAACTCTTATTTTAATAAAATCTAAATGTCAAATCAGTTTTGCTACATGCTTGCATCTATATGTTAGTTTATCATATGATTAAAATTAACGACAATAAAAATAAATATTATAGCACTGTTGATCATCCTAGATAATATTATATTGTTTAAGTAAGATAACATTGAATCAAATGCACTGTATTTAATAGATAACACTCTGCCACTAATAAAATTATTCTTGAGACAACACTAATATCTGGATAACAGAACCCCCAAAGGGAACTTTAAAAGGAATTCATGCAAATGAACCAGGCAAAAATTAAATGTAGTGACCAATCTATGCTGACCTTTGTTTCCGGATGATCCGGTGCAACCCCATATCTGACAAGTCCAAATGGCGTAGGCAATCGGTCAATAATATCAACCTCCACCGTTTGATGAGCCTTCAACATCTGTGAACATTGCATTGAATAAAAAAAGAATAGGGTAAGAGATCTTCATAAAAGGATCATAAATATAAAACCAATATTATTTTGGCCAATTTGTATTAGAATTATAAACCTAGTCAACAAATCACCATGAATTAATCAAGTCACCTAAAAGAGTTATTTGACAAGTTGCCACTAAACTCAGCAAATAAACTTGACATTTTTTATAAAAAAAAGTCATCAGAGTAAAGTTTTGCTCATCAGTGAATTCCTAGATTATAGTCATTAAGACTACTAATCTAAATTATAATGAACTCATCAAATAAACTCAAACAAGCATTCAAAGGTTAATCAACACTCAAAGTGAAGTTGTCATAGATTTCATAATAAGCCTCATTTTCTAGCTAACTAAATTTATTTATTTTAAATAAGCATTTGTTAAGCCTTACTATGTAATTTTATATGTATTACTTAAATATAACATTGCCTATCACATTGAACATTGACCCAAGCCTATAAATAGGGGATCAGAGGATGAGTCTGAGACACTAAATCACATTTTGAAATGAGTAATTACTTTCTAATAGCAATCTAGTAAAATCATATTTCTTCTCTCTCTAAGCTCAATTTCTTTCTTATATCTTCTCATGGGATTAGTCCATACTTGTTAGTAAGGTTTTGATATCACCCACAAATAAATTTGTAGCCAACATCCTGTTAGGAGCGATGAGCGTGGACAATTGCACAAACAAGAGGTCAAACTATGGAGCCTTTTGAGGACAAGGAAAGGTCTTCTCTGGTGGAGCACCAAAACTTTGTTATCACTTGATAGTTGAGTCAGATGCAAGTGCATCTGACTTGAATGATCCAAGGAATCCTTAAATAAGTTCTAAGAGCAACTCCTCGTGTTGAAACTCCTTCTGGAGGAATTTGGTTCCTTAATTCATAGATCACAACCAACTTTTAGAACACTCACCTCAACTTCATCAATTAATAAAATGTACCTCCCTAAGGAGACTACTACTGAAACATCTTTCCCTCATCATATCGAAAAATGCCAGCCTAAAGCATCTAATACATTTTCAATTCAAATAGCAGAAGATCAACCTTCACCTAAGTTCAAAATGCTAACTCTCAAAGATTATTTAAAAAAAATGGATCTAGAAAATCATGTTGTACACGATTTCTTGTCTTACTATTTAAGTCAACAATTTTCTCGTATTACTATTTACGATACTGTGAATTGTCAAATATTATTCACAAAATTTAGACAAGCATCACCATGCTAATTCTTAAGACTTTCATTTAGAACTTTTTTTTTTTGGAATTCAAGGGAATTTTTATCACACAATTTGTTACCATGTAGAAATAATTTAAAAGCTCACAAACTCTCTTTAATATGAGGCAGGAATCTAAGCGAATCTCTCCAACACCTTTTTATGTGTTTTCAATAGAAGATGTTCAACGAAGACTTAAAATCTATAGTCATCTAGGCAACACTCACTTAAGCTCTCCAAAAGGTCCTTTCAAATATGCACCAAAGTTACAACAACAAAAGAGTTTGGCATTGTTATTAGAACAAGTCAATAGCCAAATTGAAGCAAAAAAAAAGTATAATAATGTGAAGACTTATTCTTCAAGCACTTGATATCCTAAAGTCACACGAAATTTACCACAACACCGCCATTTAAGCCAAATATATTTCATGAAGCTTTCTCTCGATGGATAAAAAAACTCACAACAACAATCAACATCTAAATGAACAGAGAAGCCCTCCATCTTATTGACCTCTAGTTAAAGAAAAGTCATTGATCATAAATAAGTGTCATACTTGCATTCTTTTGTGAGTATCAAATGCATAGTTGGTAAATGTTATAACTAGGAATAGTTTTGATAGACTCCTCCACTGTCTACATAACCTCATACCTGGGACCCTTCAAAATATAGTTTTTTCACAAAGAGCGTAACCATGATATATAAGACTATAGAAATCTCCAAAACCTTGTTAAAGAACTCATCAAAGTTAGAAAGTCTAAAGAATTTGTTCTTGCAAAACATAGATGCCATTATGGAGATGCAACTATTAAAGAATCAACAAATGAAACAGCTTTAGCATATGTAAGACAAATAGTTAATACCATCCCTTGAAAATTTACTGTCAAATTAAATCAAAGAGGGAAGTATTTTAAAAAACTTTGTGGCTTTTTCTTTCTTGAAATTGAATAAAAGCAAAAACTTCACATTTTACTTTTCTTATCTTCACATAAAAAATGTTTATAATTTTTTGCTAGAATTTTTAATTAGACACTTGAATGCAAATCGTTTTTGAAACATTTAAACATAATCAAGAAAATCATCCTGCAAGTACTTGGGTAACTCATCATGTATGAAGTCAACAAATTGCCAAATATAGTTCGACATTTTTTCCCCGGGAACTATCAAGAGATTTGATCATGGAATCAACATTCATTTATTTAGTTTGAATTCAACCAAACTTTTAAATTGAAACTCAAAATGCTGACAACTTAGATTAAAAATCATAAAAAAACGGCCTTAAATCTTGGATGCATACCTTACTAGTTAAGCAAGAGGTAAACTAACTTAAGCTAGGGACCATTGTGGTATTAATTAAAGGTCAATATTACAAGTTGTGAGACTAACCCCTATAGGAGAGCAACGGCCCCCAAGTTGATGGATGATTTGTACTTAACAAAGTTGCTCTAACACTTGATTTACAAGTTACATTTAAGAAATAAGCAAACTCTGATGAATCAAGTAAAACAATATCATAGGAAAAATTGTAACTTTTCAATAGGTGACAGAAATTCTCAAAGATATTAACTTTGCTACTCAAAAACTCTGCTAGTCAACTAATCAAATACTCGACAATTGATTTATTATTACATATTTGGCTACTGCTTTCAAAGAATCAATATTGGCATTCTAGATTTCTCTCCAAATTGCTTAGACCAAGTATCAAGCCAAAATCCTAAGTATCTTAGGATGAAAAGTTAAACTCTAAAACTTGGTCTCCACCTTTATAACAAGATCCATATTACGAGTGAGAAAGTCCTTTCCAACAAAGACTAAAGATGGATGCACCCACAAAGACAAAAACTGTAGCATAAGGAGAGACTAACCCAAGATGTTAACTAATCTAAAAAAGAAACATCATAGGGAAAAGCCAAATAAGACTTGGCAACAATATTTAGAAACAAAAGCTTAAATATACTCCCATATTTATGATACTTTTCTATTAATAAAATCTTGCATTTACTTTGTATATTCAAAGATATTTTATATAATATCTATTTGGAAAATTCTTGGATATTAAAAGTGTTTTAGCAAGTTTCTATTCAAAATTTGACTCAAAATTGCTTAGTATTAACTCCAAAATTTTGCTTATTAAAACTTGCTTCATTTCTGCTCAATACCAACTACTTGGTTCATTATCATTCAGACTATGTATGATTTTTTCAAAAAAGGGAGAGAAAAAAAGATAAAAAAAAATTCAAAAGAATAACTTCGTTTCATTGCCGCCCAAAATGACTTCAACCAAAAAGACAAAATACATCCTTTTAGAATTGCTCTCAGAAGAACCCTAGCCCTCACTCTCAAGAAACTCTAAGCCAAGATCTTCAAAAGCTTTATCGTTTAGTTGTTTTAGGGCATTGAAATTTAAGAATCTATATCATGTCATACATGGTTGATCCCAACATGGTTGCTCACACAATCTAAGTAAAAAGGTATGCCTTCTTAGTACTTGGTCATGATCTCAACTATGTACTCTATGAATTCAATAATCTCGTTAATGATGGCATCTTTGGAAGGTTGAAAAAGTTGATTCAACCTTACATTCATTTGATTTCTTTAAAGCTTCCTCCAACTCTACAATTTCTACTTGTGAAAGAAGAAGCGTGCAAGCTGGCCAAAGAACTCCAAGGTATTAATTATGCTCTTAAACTTGGCATCCTTCTGCATACATGAAGCTCTCAAAGTCGTTGAAGCTTCTTCATATGCCTACTTATATCCTTCCAAGTTGACATTTACCTTCTTAGTGAATTCCTCAACAAACTTCTCAATAAATTGATCGACGCTCAATGCTCCCTTCAAAAGAGCATATTTCTCCTTAATCAACCTGCTTTGTGATCAATCTCTTATTATCATTCAACATAAGGAAATAAGTTTGCTTAGTCATCACCAACCTTCTTATCATGCTCATATGCTATTTAATTGGTGAAATTCGTGGTGGATGCTTATGCAAATAATCTAAAAAGATTTTTTGTTCTAGATAAAAGGTGGCCCAATTTAGCTTATTATTTGGCATTAAGGAATTGAAGTTGGACACGATAACACAGTCAATCTCTCCCATCGAAAGGACCACTTGCCTCTCTCATCTTTGAATCATGCCTTGAAATCTCGTAGATGATTAGTAAGACAAGTTGGCCTTTTCTTTATCTGCTCTACCCAGCTAAATTTTCTCGAGCGGTGAAGTTGGCGTTGCTACAAAGACTTCTAGAGCTGCTTCTGTATTTTCGCTCCTCAATCGCACTTCCTCTTTCTATCATTTCCATTTTTCTCTTTCTGACTTGGTCCATACTCGTTAGCATGATTGTAGAGTTACCCACAGACAGAATTATTCCATCCTACTTGTTAAAACAAAAAGGCTAGCATTGATGTTGCCGCTTCACATTAAAAAGATGCCAACTTTATATAAGTCGCAGCAATTCGAAATCAAGTTAGCATGAAAGCTAGGTTTAGGGATTTTCATGTACCTTTTCGGCCGTGTAAAATCCAGCAGGGCCGCTACCAACTATACAGACACTGATACGATTCGATCCAAGAGAACAAAATCCTCTCGAGAGCAGTCTCGCCCCATGGAGAAACAATCTGCCCATCTTCCAACCACCGCCTTCGACTGAAATAATTATCAAGGAGCGAGCAAGTGAGCGATAGAACGAAGCGAACGCTAAAAGAGGAAGATATACAACAATGCTAAAAAAAATCAAAACTTTCTCCCAAAAAAGTTAAGGGCTGTTTCGATACAGAACATATGCAGGATATGAGCAGGATTTATGCTAAATCCTGCCAAATAGGATTTCGGAACGAAATAAATCCTCATTTTTCCTCTTTCTGTCATAAATCCCGGATTTACTAAATACGGGAGTCTGGCGGATTTACGGGATTTGGCCGAAGAAGAGCACAAAAGATGCGAAAGATGGTCACCTTCACAACAAGCGTGCTGCCTCGTTACTTCCAATCCAACAGGAAGAAAGTCGTCGAACTTTCGTAAAGGAGGCGAAAAAGCTTTTAGCAAAACAGCGAGCCAACTCCCGTCGCCGAAGGAGGCGACGAAGCAGGCGTAGTCGAACAGCGACGAAAAGGAGAACATGCAACCCAGACCCAAGCCTCACACTTAAATAATTAATAGTATAATTAGTTATTAATACTAAATCAGTAATTAAAATTTTATTAAAAATGTAACTCATCTTGATTAATTAGTTAAGAGCTTTGACTATCAATTACGAAATTTTAAATTCGAAGTTTGTACATATGATGTGTATGAATTTAATTTAATTGGTTCAAAAATCTAAAAAAAAAAATTAAAATAATATTTAAATAATTAATTAGATAATTTGAAGTATAAATAATAATTAAATAATTAGTTATTTTAAATAATATTTAAATAATTAAGTAGATAATTATTGGTGTAGTTAATAATCAAATACTTATTAAAATAGCACCAAAACTAATAATTAGATATTAATACTACAATTAGTAATCAAATCATTAACTAAGTTATAATTAAATTAACTTTTAATTTTACTATTTATAATTTTAACTTATTGAAGCCATTAATATTGGAATTAATAAGTACCTCGCATTTAAAATACAAACTAAATTTAAAACACAAATTAATCTTGAGTTTTTAATAAGTCAATCGCCTTAAATTATGAGTTACTTTGCGAAAGAGTCTCCCAAGATTTATCAGGATTTAACATATTTTTAGCCAAACAATTTTCAGGTAGGTTTTAGTAAATCCTACTTAAGTTAAATTATATTTGTTGACAAACTGCTTGAAGGGTGCGAGAGAGTGGCGTTCAATAGTCGATAGGTATCTTGATAATGTTTGGAGTATGATGGTTGTTGAATGAGAGGATGATGGGGATTAAGGTGGAGGGCACTGAGTAAGAACTTCTCTTTCTCTGAGGGCATACGTATAGATGCATAACACAAATTTTGTCATATTAAAAATATTATCAATATTAGTCTATTTAAAAAAAAGATATATCTTTTTTATATTTATATTTTAATTTGATTCAAATATTAAATAGCTGTTGACCTCATTTTTATATGAGGTCATTGGAGCCAAATCCAGACTTAAGATCAATCCTGAACTTAAGTCAATCCAAATCTTGATTCAGTTCAAACCTCAATCAAAATCCAGACTCCAGCCAAGTCCAAGATTCAAACTCTAGTTCAAATCTTGATCCTGCCTTTGATCTAGCTCAAATCACTTTCAAACACTTATGATCACTCCAAATGATCATGAATGATTGAGATGATTCAAATCCAAATATTTAAACTCAAGATCTATATCAAATCCAGATTCCCAAATCCAGAATTTAAGGCCAAAGACCTCAGTCCTAAAAGCCTTTTTCAGGGAATTTTCAAACATTTCAAACCCCAGTCAAGTGACCTCTGATTCATGATCTGTCAGTTGCATACTGATCTGATATGTATCTAGAGGCAACCCCCCAAATTTGAGCCCATTTTGGGGTCTCTAACCCCAGAAACCAAATTTAAATCCGAAGGCTATAAAACCTTCAAATATTTACGGCCCGTGCCACTGGACCCATTATCTTGGGAAATTTGACCTTGGAATTTCCCCCAAACTCTCTAATCACCTCCAGATCCTTTATATTGATGTGTTTAACATTAATCTACGTCTTTTTGGACCCACCTCGACCCAGGGTTCATCCGAGGTCAAAATGACCAAAATGCCCTTTAAAGGGGTTTTTAGACTTTTGACCAAAATTTAACATCGTTCAACATTCCTAACCTTTGAAACCCCTCTCAATGAATTTCCTATGATATTTGAGACCCATTGAAATCAAACCCACTCCTTGGTTTGACTTGTTTGACCAAGTCAACTATGGTTGACCAAATCCACCTTTAACCCAACCATTGATATTTTCAACATTTGAATCCATCTCAAACCAATCTAATGCTTCAAAATCATTTGTTTGGACACTCATGGCATGTCCAAAGACTTCCAAGTCAATCCCCCCTAGGTTTGACTTGGTCAACCCATTTGGAGAGGTCAAAACCCTCTCCAATTTTATGTATTCACTCAAAGTTTCAACACCATGGCCCCATGTCCCTTGATATTGACTCCTACAGCATATTTGACTCCTCCCATGCACATCCTAGTCACCATTGACTAGTCAACAAGTCAAGGGGTCAAAAATCTTTGAGATGAGACCAAACCATGGCCCTTTGACCATGCCACATGGGCAAACCCTTCCCCTCTCCCAAAACCTGCTCCCACCTGCTCAAAAGAGACTAATTTCCCTCCCTAAGAGGCCACAAACCAGCTCCCTAAACCTTGCTTAGGCTTGTTTTAGCCAAATGAGGGAAAAGAGGTGTGGTCCCCCCCTCTTGGCTCAAGGCAATCCCCCTCAATCCACCAGCCTTTTCCTAGTCTTAGGCTGCTCATGGGACACTTGGCAAGCATCCAAGGCACCCATGGTGGAATCCCAACCATTCATTTCAAATCATGAGGGGTAAGTGGGCAAAAATTGGCCCTAACCCTCATATTGCTCATTCCCTTGCCTAAGTCCCAAACTCCAGCATCCCCAAGGCTCTCCAGCAGCTTCCCAAGCCCTCCAGCACCTCCCAAGGCCATTCCAAGCCTTCCCCCACCATTTCCACCATTAAAACCTTCATTTTAGTGGAAAAGGAGAGAAAAAAGAGAGAAACACCTTCTCTGTTCGATATCTTAAGATCTAACCGTCAAAATCTTCCAGGGTCTTCTGCAAACTTGAGCGTGGATAAACTACAAGTTCAGAGAGCCCAAGAACGCGAAAATCCATAGGGTAGATTATAAGATATCTCCACTTTTAGCTAGAATTTAAAATTGAAACTGTACAAATTTTGCAATGCATGGAGCCTCCAAACTCCAGGCATTGCAAGATCATGTTGCCCCTTAGCTACAATTCAAATTTCATCGAATTTCGTTGAGTATTTTGAAAGTTATGGGCGTTTGAAAAATTCAAGCTCTAGCGCGATCGGACGGCCCAGAAGTGGCCACATGGCCAGGACGGACCGCGCGTCCTCTCCAGGACTCGAGCGCGGGTCTGCCTAGGCCGCGGGAGGCCACGTAGCTCAATCTGAGCCATTGGCTGATCCCGCGGCCGAACCAACAGTCGGATCTTCGATCCGACGTGGTTAAGTGGTCGGCCCTGGGGCCGACGTGTGTTTGGGACGCGACGCCGCGCCGCCGTACGACCCAATGATATGTACGGCGGCGGCGCCCGATTTGACCATTATTGGTCTCAAAAATTTCAAAAAAATGCCCAAAAACTTCTAAAATTCACAGAAATTTTATTTTTCCACCAAATTTGATGTTTTTGGGCTCGTTGGAAAGGTAATTAAGTCTAGAATTTATTAAAATTAAAATCAAGATGTTTTGAGCTCTGGATTGTGGTAAAATTGCAATTATCTAATTTTAGTTTTTCAGACTTTTCTTGCAATCCAGGGATCAAATGGATCCCAAATTTTGGTGGAATGTTCATGAGCATCTTAGGCATATCCTGTAATTTTTCTAGGGTCAGATGCTCTATGGTTTTCTGTGATGTGAATTTTTAAGGTTATGGGTCCATTTTGGACCCAAAACTTTGAAAATTCATAACTCCTTCCCTGTGTAGAATTAGGCTGCATGTTTTGTGCTATGTGTGTGCATTTGGGTCAGGGTAGTCACACCAAATTTCAAGACCATTTGAACAATAGAAACACCTAGGGAAAATATTTAGGGAAAAGTCTAGAAAACTTAGAAAATTCCTGGGGGATTGTACACACACCCAATAGGGGTGAAATTTGAACACAGAAAACTTAGAGACATCATAAGCCTTGGGTTTAAATTTCATTGAATTTGGAGGTCATTAGGTCAGAAAATTAATTACCCAAATTTTCAGCCTATTTAAGGACCCAGAAAATTCAAAAAAATGCAATAAATCCCTATTAAGTCCAAAAATTGTAAATAATATCTCAAATTGACCAGAACTTAGTCCTCTACCTAGGAAAAATAAAAGCCCCTTGACTGGACTCCTAATTAAACTTTAATTTGACTTTTAGTGAAAATCAACAATTAATTATATTAATTAATTAAAAATCATAAAAAATCCCAAATAATTTCCAAACACTTGGAAATGCTCCCATGGTTCATACCTGAATTTTGGGAGTGATTCCATGCAGTTTGGGATGAGTTTGGATCAAAATGATCAAAACCTTCATAATTAAGCAATTTTAAAAATTCTAATAATTAAAAAAACTTTGAAAATTCATAACTAATTAGAGAAAAATCCAAATTGAGCAAACTTAGTGTCAATCAACTCCAATTAAGGTCTAGTATTTTCTAAAAATGTCAAATCTCCAAAATCTGGTCAAAGTCAAAAAGTCAACCTTTTGGTCAATCGTAGTTCAAAACTAGGCCCAAACTTTGAAAAATCATAACTTTTCATAGAAAACTCCAAATTGAGTGTACTAACAGTCTAACAACTCATCATAAGGTCTAATATTTATTAAAAATCTGAAACTTTTAAAATTAACTCTAAGTTGAAAAGTCAGCTTTTGACCCCTTGATTAATTAATTAAAATAATCCAGAAAATTCTAAAATTCAATAAATCATTCAAAATTCCAGAAAACAACAATTTTATTTTAAAACCAGCAACTAATCAGTTTAATCAAAAATTAATCAATCTTTAAACCTTAATCAAACTCAAATCACTTAATTATATCGGGTACCACTAGGTAACCCAGGCCTACGAGGCTATTAAATTAGCCCCAAGGAAGGTGAAATAAACTTCATGGCCTTGGTGTGCAACAAAGGTGGTATTCAACAAACAATTAAAATTAATTTTAAAATTAAATTTAAACCATTAAGACTTAAACTTTAATTAAAATCTCCCTTAAGCCTTTCAACTAATCAGAACATCAAACAACTTCAATCAAATACCCTATTCAGGATCTACCCTAGCCACACGACCTACTACACACACTTTAGATGGTTTGCTAGGACAACCAACCCTAGATCTAGGCTAGGCCGGTGTTTCCTTTTCTGCTGTGTGCCGAGTTTTTCGAGTTTTCATTGCATGTTGTGATTGAAATTAATTGATGTGTTTATTTACTTTTACTGCACTCTGTGGATTGATGTGATGAGCGACTAGATTATCCTTAGGTTAGGAACGATCTGGATGCTCACTGAATTTTCTGTAGGTGGCCACGCTTGTGCAGGGCAATAAAGGGGGCTAAATAAATCATAAATATAAATGCTACAGGTGCTTCAGCTGCTTTGCCTCCAAATAAAAAGAGCGTGGCCAAGTGTGTTTACTTTTCTGCACGTATATACATATAACTGCTTGGGATGTATTTTAATATTTAAATGTTTAGGATAACCTTGCATGATCGAGTCTAGAATTTTTATTTTTACATTTATGTAATTCATTTGGGTATTGAGTTGTGAAAGTGGCACTTTGAGTTTGGGATACATAGATCCAAAGGTTAGATTCCAAAGAGGAAAGGATACCCCTTTGGGGGATAGTCCTTATCCATTTGAAACTCCAAATTTGGATCACTTTACTACCCAAAGTGGAAAGAGTAACCTCCCCCTCAAGAGAAGAGTTCTCTTTTCCATTTGGGTATCCGATCACGAAGAACCCAAGGAGCTCGAGGAGGAGAAGACCGAGGAGTTGAAGATAGAGAGTATCCCACTCAAGGTCACTTGCGTATGTATTAGGATTAGAATCTGGGTTGTTGTTAGTGGTGCCCGGCCACTTTTAATTTATGTAAATTTGGGTTGTAATAAGCAAGGCAACTTGCCTATGGACATTTACTTAATTAATTTGATTATTTAATGTATTGTGATTTCATTTGATCGTGTATAGGATTGCCTACTTTTCTTAGTTTTTTTGGGCGATTGAATGCCGTTCTTTTTATTTTAGTCTGGAATTCGTTAGGCTCTTTAAGGACAAAAAATATTTCTATTCATAACTTATATTTAAAATCTTAAGATTTAAATAACATAGAAATTTAACGATTTAGGGAATAGCCGAAATCGTCCGGGGTCGCATGCATATTACTGCATCTCTCTCCCTCCTTGCTATAAGACACTTCCCCACCTATGGATAGAGTCCAGATAATCCGACCTATGAGGATGAGGTGCTGGATCTGGGGAAGTCTAGTCTTTTCAAAAAATTATTTTATAAGCCTTTTTTTTTAAATTTCATGCATACCAGATTTGGATACTTTAACCAGCATGCATCACATTAGAAACTTATTAAATTAAAATTTTAATTGCATTTTAGTCTAAGCATTCCACCCGACATAAGTCAAGGGGTCAATTAGGAATCTGCTCTAGATGTCGACCCCAACTTCTTAAACCAATCTTAAATAACGTCCCTGATCACTCTGCATCAAAAGACCAGACTCATGGTTTTGAAGCGTTTAGGTGGTTTAGCTGGCTCCCCAATCCAGGCTGGGGTAAGTCCAGATTTTGCACTGCATTAGTTAGGTTCGGACTACTGTGTTTCAGTGTCCAAATTTAGATCTAAGATCTGGGGCAGGTCTCTTTTTGAATCATAAGACC
The DNA here is from genome assembly GCA_019925795.1 of Dendrobium chrysotoxum. NCBI lineage: Eukaryota > Viridiplantae > Streptophyta > Magnoliopsida > Asparagales > Orchidaceae > Dendrobium > Dendrobium chrysotoxum. Next base: position 15,046,650 of record CM034314.1, read on the forward strand.
CCAATCTCCGGGAATATAATCCCAAATTTCTAATAAAATGCTCAACTCTAATTAAATATTCTTTCAATCCAAAATTTAAAGCCCAACACTTAGCTTAGATCGGGGCACTTTTGAATTATTTCAGAATCCTAAAGTGTCCCCTACCCTTCCTCATTTGATTCCAAAATAAGTGTTCAATCTTGCTCCAATCTCATTTGAAATTCCAATTTCATCTCTTTGATATAATTCCTAGAAAATCTCTAAACAAAATTTCTGCCATTATTTTAATCGAAAGTTTTCATAGGGGACTCCGGTCTCCCAAGATGTAATTAACTACAAGGGCTTGCGCTCGTAGGAGATTTAAAACCCACAACTGATTTTCAAAATTGATTTTCAAAATTCAATTAGTCTTCATTGGAAAAATTAAATTATTGATTATCGTTATCGTTGTGTTCAAATGATTATTAACAAATGATATCTTCTCCCTTCGGGGAGATATATCTTTTGTTAAAATGAATTCGGATATAAAATTAACGATCACTCCTATTGATTATCGTAGCTCGATATTTGACTGAACTGCATTTTGACCCTTCGGGGCCATATGAAGTTCTCTTTTAAATCGGTTACGATATTCAAGCCAGGATTTATAATTCTAAATCTAAACCCCATTCTGAAATTTTACTTCCACCTCTCAAGGTGGTATAATATTTTTGATGGGATGTTTGATTTAAGAATCAAATTTTAATTTCAATTTTGAATTCCCCAAAGAAGATTAAAATTTTTCAAAACCCGCTTTCAAATAACCACCAACAATAGCATATAAGTAAATATAAAAATTTAGATGTTAGATATATAAATATATAATACTTTTGTGGTATGTATGTAAATCCCCTTATATTTATCATAGGGATTTACACCTATAGCACTCAAAATTTTTTTTGTTATATATTAATACTTAAACCTTACTATTTATATAATATAGCATATGGTTAACAAAGATAATCAAAATTCTTGATTAAAAAATTCTCATGAAGAAGGCATTAATAGGAGGACCGATGTGTGAAAAAGAAGAAGAGTTCATGAGATTTCAGGATATAAGTTGAATCTGACTATGGGAATTGGCTTGAGAAGGCATCGACATAAGCAATTGTGGTGAATGCAGCAACAATAGATGTCAATATGAGTGAAGAAGAAGAGGGGTTCGTGAGCCTAAAATATTTAAGTTAAATCCACCAAATGCAGGAATTTGCTAAATATGGGATTTAGGGCAAAGAGGATAAGAAACATGATTTAACATTATGAGGGATGCAAAGTTGTCATTTCTGCTATTTGACAGGGGATGAACTCGTGCGATCAAACTAGCAATGTGGGCAACAAAGCCACAAATGGGATCTTGATGACATGAACGTGATAAGTGTTATTTTTATTATTACTTAAAGTCTTAAATCTTATAGGAGTAAATAGTTAAGTTTATATGTTAAATATGAAAATATGAAAGTTCTGAGGGATATGTATGTAAATCTCCATATTTATTTTGGTTTGATGAGAAATTTAATTTAAATCAAATAAACAATTTCTTAGTTTTATTTTACTCTCATTAATTGCTTGTAAATAAAATATATTTTAAAAAAATTAACGATTTATTTTAATTGTTTTGAATTTAAGAAAAAATAAAATTTTCCTTGCATTCCAGGAATTTGATGAGAAGGAAGTTGATAATTTTCTGTTATTTAAATTTTGAGTGTTATATTGATAAATATTACAATTTTGTATTAAATATGTAAATATAATAATTTTAAATGTTATGCATATAAATTCTTCATTTTAAAAACAAGTGGGGCTAATATGCAATTGAATTTGCCATGTGGGGGTATAGAGCACTTTGCTTTTATATTTTATATTTTTATACATGTTGAAATCATCCAAACTTTTTATGCGGTCGTAATTTTCATTATAAGTATTATTGAGTGTAAGGAAGTCAAGTTAATAGAGATTACTTGTCATCTTATTAGTTATTAATGATTGTCCACACACATAATTATATTAGATAAGTGAATAAAATTAGTAAGAGGCCAATATTTTTTATGTGAAAAACATAGAAAAGGAAGATTACAGGGTTTGGGTGCATAACTTGCAATAGGTTACACTTACCTAAAGTTAGAAAAAGCCTAAATTCAATGTAAGTGAAACCAAAATATTACTAGTCTCCATGGTATTGATGTTATAATAAGGTTAGGTATCGATATAGCCTTCCTATGAGAGGAGAAAGTAATATAAATTGAAGGCAATGGATGTAGTGTACTAAAGTATGTAAGAGGGCTAGTGTGAATAGTTTGGTGAAAGTTCGTGAGGGGTGTTAAATCCTAAAGAACTAGTCCCGAGGTTAACAAAGAGGGAGGGGGGTGAATTAGATATTTAAAAACTTCTTTAACAAAAAGAAAAATCTTTTTCTATCTTACAGCGGAAATGAATTAAATCAATAATAAAAAGATAAATCAGAAATTTCACCCAAACAGTTAATCACAGTAAAAATAAAGTGTAAAAAATAATCAGAACACACCAGATTTATAGTGATTCAGTCCAACCTGACCTACGTCCACTCCCCAGAACCTCTCGTTCCAGGTATTATACTAAACCTTTAGTGACTCTCCTTTAGCACCCACAACTAGGTGGAGAAGCCCTTACAAAATCTCTTTCACCTCCCCCGGTGCAGTAAAGAACCTGAAATCCTTTTCACCCTTCTAGTGAGGCAAAGAACCTGAAAACCTTTTTCACTCTTCTGGTGAAGGCAAAGAACCTGGAATCATTTTTCACCCTTCTGGTGAAGGCAGAGAACCCAATCCTTTGACACCAAAGAGATATTCTTCTTCTCAAAACTTTCCTCAAGATAAACCTTGAATCTGATGGCACTAAGGTGCAAGCTTGCTGGAGCAACCATGTGAAACCCCCTCCACACTCCCTTGAAACCCCCTCCAAGGATCTTCTCCATCTCTCAAACTCTACCCTTTCCTCTCTCCCTTTCAAGGCTCTCTCTTTAAGTTTTTTCCAGAAAAATGAAACCTCAATGGCTGCCAAAAGACTCATATAAAGTCTTTGGAGAAAGATTAAATAGAGGGCTTTAAAAAACTCTAAAATTCAATTCAACCGTCAAAAATCATACAGTACAATGTGCAGAATTTGACGTGTTAGTACTGTATGATTCAGTACGAACATCAGTATGAACAGTTCAATTTGCCTGTAAGTGTTGTACGATCATTAGTACGAATGACCAATCGTACAGTATGATTAGTTCAACCAAAATGCAGCTCATCTAGGACGAATCATGGGACGACCAAAATCATCTCTGTTGATCATACAGTACGATCCAGTTCGTACAATACGATCAAAAAATCAAAATTAAGCAGATTTGATTGATTAATCATATGATTAAATTAGTCAATATTTTAAACATCGTACATTACAATTAGGTTTCGTATAATATGAATAGAATAACTTTTTAAATTCAAATTTTTGCCTAATTTAATGAACGGCAGGGTTTCTAATTTGAACGAATCATCCTAGACGATCTGGATCATATAGTATGATTAGTATAAATCGTACAGTACGATTAGTTCAAAACTTGAATATCCAGTTTATGCAATCTCACTTCCCCTGAGTGTATGTGTGTATGATCATCAAGCTAGCAAACACATTTACAGGACTTGACTCAAGAAATCAAAATTACATCAATGAATATTATAAATTCTTTAAAGCATAACCTATTCTATCCAATCTTGAGCTCTGATTTTTCGTTGGATGGTGCATGGTATTCCTAAGATATTAGTATACATACAAATAAGTATAGAATAAAAATACTACGAGACATAAAGATATGAGCCATAATATTTATTATCATCAAAACATAAACTCATGAGCTCGAGTCGCAGCATTTGGACGATCATCTTTTTTGGAGGTGGAGATCGGATGAAGAGAGCAAAGGAGTCCATCCAAAAAAGGTTGTGGACCTCCCTAAAGGTTTAGATGGCATGACCTGAAAGCAGTTGTGAGGCAGCATGGAAAGGTCATGGAAACCATTAAATATAACCAAAATAGTTATACATTAAAAGTGGTTATAAAGAAAATTCAGAGGTATTGTTGTGATAGAAATAAAAGGAACTCAAGATAACCATTCTCCTAAATTAAGGGGGACTTAATGACCTAGGGTCAACAGTAAATTAGATTGAAGGTGATTAGTACAAACCTTCTCTTAAAATAAGAAAGTTGAATAATCTAAAATTGATGGGTGACAAAAGTTTTTCAGGAATAATCCTTCTTGAAAGTAGGGGGACTGATGATTGAGGGTTAATATTTGGCTAGAGGCAATTTGAGTAGTACTTATCCTAAAATAGAAAATGGTATACTAGATGATTTTGAATTAACAAGTAATTTCAAATAATCAATAGAACCCTTTAATGGGTGGCTACATGCACTCAAGACAAAAATAGGCAACATGAAATCCCTTCTCTTAAATGAATGGGGTTGAATAAAATTGAAATTGAAATGATGAACAACTACATGCGATCAAGATAGCCCTTCTTATAAATGAACGGGTGATGTCAAAGGGTGGCTATGGGCAATTGGAACAACATTTTTCCTATCTATAGATGGTGGACCGAATAATCAATCTAAAGTGAATGAGATCTTCTTTTCTATTGAAGGGGTGGATTAAAAGACCTATAATAAAAATTAAATGAGGAACTCTAAATAACCAATTTGATTAATTAGAGATGATAAATACAACATTCTACTAAATAAAGGAGGGTGGATAGAACAACAAAAGTAGAAACTTGGAAATATAGGGACAATAAAAAACACCAAAATAATTAATTAAAGAATATTTTGGATGGTCCTTCTGTTAAATGGATAGGATGGATTGAATAAATTATAATTAGTATTGAAAGGAGAATACTTGATCACAAAAATGGTTAGTTAGAGACACTAGAGATCATTCTTCTCCTACATGGAGGGTGGAATGAATAACAATAAGTGATGTTAAGAGAATAAGAGAACACAAATACAATAGGTTAAATGTCAATCATGATGGTTTTTCTCTTAAATGGAGGAGATATGCACCATCAACAACCACAACATTGAAGATATAATTATTGTCTATAGTTCATGTGTAGCTAGGATATTGCACGACCCTTTTTTTTTCATCTAACTTTTTGTTTCTTTGATCCTTATGTGTTATATAGGTCATATATTTTATTAAGTTATGTGACCTTTGTTCGATCACTATTATGTTAGTACATGTTGTATCCATGACTTCAATTAATCTTGTGAATTGTATGTGTGTTGTGATGGTGGAACCTAAGTCTAATCATAGCAATTATTTCATATTTAGCTAGAATTTGTTCATTGTTTACCATCTTTTAACCTCTAACTCATTGTTTAACCTCCACATCAACATTTAACCATGGCCATAATGCCCCGTCTTAAAATGTAAAGCTCCTTTTATATAACTAAAATTGTTATACATTAAAAGTGGTCATAAAGAAAATTCGGAGGGCTTTTAGTAAGCTTAACAAATGAAAAATTAAAATTAAAATTAAAATTATTATTATTATTATTATTATCACTACTATTATTAATATTTCTATTATATGTTAATATTAATATTTATAATAAATTAAAATACAATTATGATGAATAATTTATATTTAATGTAGATGTTATATAAATTATTAAATTGATTTATTATTCAAAATAAATGAATAATTACATTAATTACTGATATATATAAATATTTAATTTTAAAAACTATTACTAGAAAGTTTTATTTACATAAATATATATATATACATACATACATATGTACTATTTTATTGGTAAAAGAGCCATTTTGAGCTAAAGCAACTTAGATAATTCTATAAATGAATAGTATTCATTTAGAAATTTAGCATTTTTTGTTGTGAAATTATGATAAAAAGTTGTGTTAGGCCACTAATGGCCTTATAAATCATTAACTGTCTATCATAAGTTATAATTTATAAATTAGTAGCTACATAGTATATGAAATCCAAGTTTAAGATTTTACTTCATCTTATATGAGTATAAGGTCTCTGAGAAGCAATAAGTCTAATTTAAGTGTTAATTTGATGTTATTAAACTATTCATGGTTAGAGTTTCTCTCTTTGTGTATGGCTTCATCTTCATCAATCCTTACTACTATATCTAAAAATTTCTCAACGACAAATTTTAATGTGAAAAATGCTTAATTAGTTGAATATTCAATGAATAAGGAATATCTAAATAAATGGCCTCTCTCTCATATATAAATATCTTTAATATATAAGGCTTGTACTTTTGATCTTAGAGGAAAATCTTTTGTCAAAATTGTTGAATTGTCAATCACAATATATGGTATTGAAAAATCGACCCCTCTTCTTGCTATGGATGATGTAGATAATTATATGCAAAATTATAAATATATTGATCCATGAATCCAATTTGCTTCTAAACCCTTAACTCTTATACACTTGAATGCTTCTATTTTAGCTTATCTTCATGATCCTCGATATTAAAATTGGGCTCAATCCATCAAGTGTTTTGAAAGCCAATATGTGTCATGGACTAGTTTATTTTAATACTTTCGTGAATCTAAGTCTATCATTATTTTATGTTTATCTCTTTGAATTTGTTAAACTACAAATAATAATGTCATGGCTATATTTTTTTACCTATACTTGAGGGTTGTATCCTCTGGATATTTTTAAGTACATCACTTATCTGTTTTGAGAAGATAATTGTGTGTGAAGTGAAGAGAAAAAAAGAGAGTGTGAGAAGAGAGATATGCATAATTTCTCCAAATTTTCATAGTAAAATTCTAGGTGTGGCAATGCACCCTACAATGATGCAGGACATGAAGATGTTGATATTAGAATGTCAAATGGATCAACTTGGAGACTTAAGGATGTTAGACATGTTTCTTGTTTGAAAAGAAATTTAGTTTCTATGAGTCAACATAGAAACTCAGACTATGATACATCATTCACATAAGATTCGTGAAAGGTAACAAAAGGAGCTATAGTTATAACTCATGGTCAGGCACCCTATATGATGGAGATCTTTGGCATTGTATGCTTGGCCATATGAGTAAGAAAGGCATGCATTCTCTTCTCACTGAAGGAAAGCTTTCTAATTTAAAATATATAGATTTATATTTTTATGAAGACTATGTTTATGGCAAGTAAGAGAATGTGAGTTTTTCAAAGACTAGTTCAAAGTTGAAGTTAAAGAAAATGTATTTCGTACATACTAATGTATGGGGTCTTGCTCTAGTTTCTACTACAGGAGGGTCTTTATATTTTATCACTTTTTTAATGATCAATGTAAAAAGGTATGAGTATAACTCTTAAAACAAAGTTAGATGTGTTTGATATTTTCAAGAAATGGAAGATCATGGTTGAGAATGAGATTAGTTTAAATATGAAGTATCCTAGATCATATAATGGTGGCAAGTATCATAATAAGAAGTTATGTAATAGCCCAAACTCTTAACTATTAAGATATTATTCACTTTAGCTTGATGGGCTTAAATTTGTCATGTTGGTATAACTTCCCAAGAGATCACCCATCTAGGATTGCTCTCTCTCTCAACTTTTGGAGTTTCTTAATGAAATTTTAACAATTATATCAAAAGGAGCCTCAATATTTCAGAATTTAGCCTCTTTTTTACTTAAGGGGTTTCACAATCTCCCCCACTTAAGTATGTAATATTCTTGTTAGTATCCTTATTCCAAATTCATCCACCAGGCATATATGATTTTAGAGGTGTTCCCTATAAGTTCAAGTGGTGGCTCCCACCATGTAGCATTTTGTCTTATATAGATTTCAACATGTGGCCTCACGGCATAACACTTTTATCCTATATAACACTTAGTTTCCATCTTCTGGTTGGTGTATTGCTTTGATACCTTAAAATAATAGTCCAAACTCTTAACTATTGAGGTATTGTCCGCTTTGGCCTAATAGCCTCATGATTTTATCTCATTGGTGTAACTTCCCAGGAGGCTAAGATTGCTCCCATACGAGCAATCTTAACATTAGAGTTTCTTAATAAAATTTTAACCATTACACCAAAAGGTGCTTCAATATTTAAGAGTATAGCTTTTTTTACTTAAGGGGTTTCATATGTTCAAGGATTATCATAATTTGAATGGAATTAAACATGGGTTTAATGTTCCAAGAACACCACAATAAAATGGTGTTGTAGGGTACATGAATAGAACTATCACTTAGCTTGCTAGGAGCATGAAGTTGCATACTAGTCTACCCAAATAATTCTAGGCAAAGGTAATGAATAATATTATTTATTTGAACAATCATGGCCCATTAGTTCCTCTTAATGAGGGATTACCTGAGGAAGCCTAGAGCGAAAGAAGGTAAGTTTATCTCACTTGAAAGTCTTTCATTGTTCTTTTTTATGTTTAAATTGATGCAAGATATAAGAGTAAGCTTAATCTAAAGTCTATCAAGTGTACATTCATTGGACATGACTCAAATAATTTTGGATTTAAAATCTAAGATCATAAGAATAAAAATTTATCAAGAGCAGGGATGTCACATTTAATGAAAATGAAATGTACAATAATATAAATGAGATTGCTTTAGAAGATTCTTCCAAGTATGTTGAGTTAAGAAGACCAAGACATGAGCTGTGCTCAAGTTAATGAAGTATAAAGAGTTTCTCAGACACACATTACTAAAATGATGAGATCCAGTAGAATTTCAAGACCAGCATAGAGGCATTCTCCTTCTTTATACTATATATTACTAAAAGATGATGGTAAACTAGAGTGCTATGATGAGATCATATATGTTGATGATTCAAAAAAGTGGGAGCGAGCCATGAATGATGAGATGGAGTTACTTATGTTGAATCAAACATTGAGTTGACATAGCAACCATATGACAAGAAAGCATTTACAGAATAAGTGGGTTTATAGGCTGAAAGAACATGATGGTAGTAAGAGCTACAAGGTTGGCCTTATAGTTAAAGATTTTCAGCAGAGGGAAGGAGTGTACCACATTAAAATTTTCTTGTTAATGATAAAGATGACTACATTCAGAGTTGTGCAAAGTATAATAACAGTGGTGTATTTTCATCTAAAACGAATGGATGCAGAGACACTATTTCTTTTTGGTGACCTATAAAGAGAGTTATACATGGTGTAACCTCAAGGATATATGATCACATATAAAGAATAATTGATGTGTAGGCTCAAGAAGAGTCTGCATATGGGTTGAAGAAAAGATCAAGATAGTGGTATAAAAGTTTTGATAGATTTATGTCAGATAAGGAGTACACAAAGTGCCAGACAGGTTACTATTAATTTTTCAAATATTCTGACAACTATTATGCAATTTTATTTTTGTATATGGATGACAAGCTGATTGCAGGATTAGATATGAAGAATATAAGATATCTTAATGAGAATTTATCAAAAGAGTTTGAAATAAAAAATTTGGGCTCAACAAAAAAAAAACTATCGGTATGAGAATCAATAGGGATAAAAGTGCAAGTATACTAAAGTTATCTCAGGCTGAATATGTTAAAAAGGTGCTATAAAGATTTAACATGAGTGAGTCAAAGCAAGTTTACATTCCATTAAGTGGTCAATTTCAACTAAGGAAAAATTGCCTAAATTTAAGAGTAAGAACATATAGAGAGGACTCCACCTGCTTTAACAATTGAAAGTTTGACGTATGTTATGATCTGTATGAGACTAGATATAGCACATGTGGTGCAAGCAGTGTAATATTTGTGGCTATAAAACCTGGTAAGATTTTTTTTTGCACCTTTGTATGTTCTAAGTTTAAGATCAAGAAGTTTATAATGGAAATAAACAAAATATATAAAGTTAAATAAAAAATTTCTTCTAGGAGCACTGTGGCATTGTGCCTCGGAGCACAATGGTGCTTCCCTCTCTATTTGGGAAATTGAGTTGGAGGAGCAAAGCGGCCCCATGTATGCATGGTAGCACAATGGTACTTGTTATCCTCTATATATTATAGTGGAATTTAAGGGAGTGCTGTGACATTGAGCTCTCTATCTAAAATCATCTAGGGGAATCTAGAATATTTTGACCATTTGTTGCTACACTGTGTTAGAGCGTCGTGGATATATATATATATATATATATATATATATATATATATATATATATATATATATATATATATCCATTTCTCTCATTCCTCACTCACCCAAAGTCTTATTGATGAATGAGAGGTAAAGAGGAAGAGAGAGAAAGGAAGAAGAAATTTTAAAAAAATCGTGGTGTGAGATTCATTCACCAGAGTAATTAGGAGAATTGTCTTGCTCGAGGTAGGCTCTTAATATCTTATTTTGTTTTTTATTTTGATATTTCTATAAAAATTTGTGGTGTAAAAATATTTTAATGAGTATAACAAATTTTTCATCGTGCATTTTCAATTATACTATAGAAAATTCCATTCTGGCCATTTTAATTGCAACAAATTGATATTTTATCAGTTAGTTTTGTCTATATAAAATTTTGAGTATTTTCTCCTAAAAAATGATACTTTGGACATTGGTCATAATTCATAAAAATAGTAAAATGATGTTTTAAAGGTCTCTTATACCTGGTTTTCCAAATAAAAAATGCTAAGCATGTAGTTAAATTATATATGCATCATCTTTTAAAGTGTTGTATAAGTGTTAGTACATATGTGTTCATATTCATATTCTATGTCATGTATACATGCTAATTCTATTAACCTCTACACATGCATTCATGTTTATATGGTGGAAGTTTTGATGTAGGAGATGTTAAGGTGCACTATAAGTTTTGTTATACATGCACGACTTTTTATTCTGCTTCTGATTTGACCCCATCATTCTTGTGTAGACGTGAGAGGTTATTTATGACCTAATATGTAATAGCATATATTTTAATCCAATCAAATAATATT